>OZ005654.1:106967177-107252177 GCA_963930645.1 Salticus scenicus | reverse complement strand
GATTGGGTAGCTCGTTTGAAAAATAACGTGACCTTTCAAGATTATGCCACCGACGGCAAACGGTTATGGAATCCACCTTATGTGACGCTGAATTATGAATATGAAGAATCCAAGCGCCCAAATTTTAAAGTTGCTGTCGTTGCATACTGTAAATTTATGAAACCTTATGGCGGTTTGAATCCCAAATTACATTTAAGTATTATGGCTTCAGAGCCATTACGTTTAATTGCGCGTGCGATGACATCTGATCTCGATCCTTCACTTCAAATTTCTAACGATTTTAAATTTTCTTTTCAAGAATGTAGTGGTGTGTTGAATTGCCATGAATGCGGTAAACGTGCAAGTGAATTCAAAGCAAAAGGTCATAACATAGATCTAAGATCTCAACCATGCATACTGGACACCAGTGTATTTACTGGAAATGAAGTCGTGAATCGCTTTCATAGTATGATCGAATCTACGTTTACTGACACGTTTGTAGCCATCTTAAAAATAAAAATTAATACGAGATACCGCTATAATACTCAAAATAATCAAAAATTTTTACGTATTAGTGGAACTATTTTAGATTTCATCGGATTTCAGGAAAGAAAATTAATGGCTTCTAAAACAGCTAATATAGGATTCATAACAGAAATCAATAATCAACCTCCAATGAAGGCTAAGGAGGTAGAATCGTCAACGAAGACTAAGGAGGTAGAATCGTCAACAAAAACGGATGATGAGTTTGGCGATTATTTGGAAGGGGTTTTAAACGATTCAAAACTAAATGAACCTTTTGATTTGGAAAAGCTAACAAATGATTCGAAACTAAATGAACAAGGGATATCTTATGAACCTTTTGATTTAGAAAATACTATTGAGTTGGAAAATACTGAAATTAGTCACGATACCATTGATTTGAATGATGTGGATGTAGGCAACAAGAGAAATTCTAATGATTTAGACTCGGATTCTAAGAAAAGAAAAGTAGATGAGGGTGAAAGTTATATATCCCAGTGGCTTTATGAAGACGTTTAATAAATTACGTAAACCATATATACTTAAAAAAAAAAAAAAAAAAAAAAAAAAAAAAAAAAAAAAAATTTTTTTTTTTTTTTTTTTTTTTTTTTTAATGCTGGTTGATTGATTGATTGATTCTAGTTAGCCTTTATATATTATGCTAAAGTAACAGTTTATCTAAATTTGCTGATGTGCCATCACCTCTGTCAAAATTTTCAATTTTTTTTAAATTTGAAAAAAAAAACGACTGAATTAAATTGCTTATTTTACTATGTATATGTAATAAGAATCACGATTCCACGATTAGTTTTCAAAAATATTTTTATTTTAAGATTATGTTTCTAAAGTTGGTCGAATTTGCAATAGTCAACTCAAAGTCTAAATCTTCATTTTTGAAAATATACTTAATTCAATTAGCATTATAAATATATATCAACCAACAGGCCTTGAGAAAAAAAAAAAAAAAAAAAAAAAAAAAAATTTTTTTTTTTTTTTTTTTTAAAGCTTGTTTAGCTATATATATAGAATGGCTAACGTGCCCACACTATCCGTTAGTGTTTCTTCTAACAAAGAGTTCCACTTTTCATAGCATCCGATAAAGCAAATTGTGACGGCACGTCGTTTTGTCCATAATTTTTTGGTGAAATATCTTTCTTAATCAAAGATATAATAGAATTTAAATAAATTTGACTTGTGACAAAATAACCTTTTATTACGAACCACAGGGGGAAACTAACATTTTTGGTTGCTACTAAACCGATACCTTTTAAAAATTCACAATTCGGAAATAGAAAATTTGGAAATTTCTCTTCTGTATACGCAATTTGAGCTTCAGCAAAATGTAAATTATATAAGAAATATTTCATAGATAAAGAGATTTCTAAATCAGTTAAACATGACGCCTCAGCATTTTCATCGTAAATGTAAAAATCCTTCATAATATTATGTATAGTTTGATCTTGGATATAGGATTCAGAAATTGATCTTTTACTGCGAATATGCGAGTTTAAGTGTTTAGTATACGTTTCGTTATGCGGTGCCGAGTCAATCTTAACGTCTATGAAATTTCTATACAGTTCGTATATGTATCTGTCATCATTACTTTTGCCAGCAATCAAACTGTATTTCCGTACGTTTTCGACAATGACAGGATTCATTTGATAATTTCGCACCGAATCTACTTGTCTGTGATCATCGAATTCTTCAGGACGAAAATATCTATCGAAAAAATCTTTGGTGGGTACGATGACCGTATTTTCTGGAAAGTAGCCCCTGTTTTGGACTGGTCGTAAAAATCCTCCTGCGTACGCTACGTTAGTTGGATGATCTTGCAAGTGCATTGCCATTTCCAAGCCAAAATACTCTTTTAAATGATTTGAGCATATGAGCATCTGCACATTAGCTCTCTTGCGACCTTTACATTCGTTTTTTGAAGCGTTAAAGAGACATACGGTCGATTCTAGCTTTGACATAATACACCTTATTTTATCGAATCAAGTCCTTCCTCATGCGCAAGTTCAATTTTCATCCCAAACGTGTTCCGACTCGTTTCAAACCGTTTAAAGTCGTGGCCAGAACCAAACAAGGCTTGAAAGCGCTCGTCACGAAAAGTAAAAAATTGGAAAAGGCTATTAAAGTAATTTTCAGTAAAAAAGGTTTAGCGGTTGCAGCTACCGGGACGGCTGTCGGCGTAGGCGTAGCTAGCATTTGGAATTATATAGAATCCAATTCGGGTTGCTTCAAGAGACATGCGGACGGTTCCACATGCAAATACGAACAATTGAGTTGTTGTCAAAAAGATAAATTGGACAATGTTCCATTCTGTGATGGAGCCGATAAAATGGTTAATGTTTGCGAAAATTTTGACGCGGACCAAGAACAATCTTGTTGTCGTCTCTGCGATTGTCAGTACGTAAATTGTTTGCCTAGCGAGACCATGCAGTGCCAGAGACCGACGGTGGCAGACGCCTTATCCCATTACGCATCTCAATTCGGCTCGACTCTCTGGTCCGGTATCGAAACTATTTTTCCATGGCTATGGTACATTATTTATTTTATGGCGGCTCTGTTTATATTTTGGATTGCTAATTTAGCCCGATCTCTTTTATGGAGAAGAAAGTAGCATGTATGAAAGATTGGCGAGCTGTCGTTTACCCGTCGACGAATTGTTATCTGAACTCGTTCAAAAGGAATCCTTAGATCAAGCCATTAGAATTTTAAATCCGAGACTTGGTAAATGGCCGATAGAATTTTATGTTTCTTTGGAAATGGTCATGCATCCTAAACTCCGCGACGCGGCACGAAAATATATCTCAAAATTATTGGAAGAGAAAGAAAAATATGGATACATTTATTATTTGAGTGGCCAGAGTTTACTAATGCCGTTAGCGATTCAGTTTCGAGGAATCGAATTGTTTACTGAAACCGAAGAAAGAGATCGTATCACGAAAGCTATAGAGGCACTGGCCAGCGAGTTTGCATGCAGGAGTAGTATTATATACGAAATTACTATGGTAGAAATTTATTACTTTTTCATAAGACTTGTCAATCCAAAATTGTCTTGGTTGGCTGTCGAATATATGATAAATAGCGTAAAGTTGCACGCTCATCTATTAATGTCTTCAGAAAGAAAATTTACGTGGGCTGAAGATAAAGAGTTGGATGCAAAAATAAACAAAGATAAATTGTTATTTTGTACCAGCTAAAAAATCGTAAGACAAGAGTAATATTTACAATTTTCAAATTAAATATTTATCATTAAATCAAGATAATGGAGGCCTCAGAATATGATATTTTGTTGAATGGTATATTAAATAACGATATTCTTAAAAATGAAGTGGAATGCTTAGTTGGCGAAACTAAAGCGTTGAATTTAATTACTTACGACTGGCAGTCAACTTTAGAAAATTCTATGGTGTATCAAAACCACATTAATAAAAAGGTTAGATACAGTAAAGGGCATGCATGCGGAGCTGAGAATGTTGCTTTTGTGAGAAGGATTCTCGATCGTCAAAATATTTACCGTATATTAGTTGTAGGTGAATGGATTCTTCAAAAATCGGATAGAACGGATGACTATTCAATCGTTGCAAAAAGCTGTGAGCCTTTAGACGTTATTGGCCTATCTATGCGCGAAGACGAAGATAAAAAATTACACACTGGCGGACGATTTTTTAATAGAACGTGCAATCCAGATCTATGTTATTGCTGTAGGAAATACCATCAACATTTTAATATCAACATTGAACCAAAAAATTGGTGCGTATTAGATATTAAAAAATATGATGGTGCTAAGCTTGAAAATACTTGTACGTCAAAACTACTATCCATAATGACAGAAATGCCAAGTTTTATGGGAATTTTTAGCATGGAAATACATAGTCGAACTACATTTGGTGATAGTTCATACAAAATATGTGGCATGATAAATGAAATGGTTATTTTTCAAAGAAAATCATTATTTACTAGAAATTTTATTTCATTTCCACTAGCTGTTGATTACTTAACTGAAAATCATTTGGCAGTGGAAGAAAAGTCTAAAAATGAGCCGGTAGTTGAAGAAATCTAGTTAAACCAACCAACCAACTGTGAAAAAAAAAAAAAAAAAAAAAAAAAAAAAAAATTTTTTTTTTTTTTTTTTTTTTTTTTCTTTTTTTTGAGGTGCCACGCCCACCCTTGAAGCTTGTCTATATATACTATGGCTAACATGACTACACTCTCATTGTGTCTCGCCAGCAACGGTCGTCTAGTCACTATGCCTCGTAATGTGTTTTCAGCTAACTGAAAATCATTTGGCAGTGGAAGAAAAGTCTAAAAATGAGTCGGTAGTTGAAGAATAGTTAAACCAACCAACCAACTGTGAAAAAAAAAAAAAAAAAAAAAAAAAAAAAAATTTTTTTTTTTTTTTTTTTTTTTTTTTTCCAAGGTCATTTTTTTGACATGACTTCGAGCCTATATAAATAAGCGCGTTCATAAACGATTTACCATTATCAACTGTTTTCTTCTATAGTAAGAGTCAAAATCTCATGCACTAGAGATATGGAATATTTAAGCGCAACTGCTTCATCGTATTCAGATCATGACCAGGAGGTTTCAAGAGCATATGCATTTTTAGATCGTAGAAATACAAATTTTGAAAGTCAAGTTGAGATTTATGAAATCACTGAACGCCTTATGCAATTTATCGCGAGAACTCCAGTTTTGTATGGAATATACCTTTCTGTTTTTGAAAATGCACCTGATGACTCTGACGACCCTCCGATAACAAATCCCCTTTCGAATAATGTTGTGGAGAAATTGACTGTTGTAAAATTGGATGAAAATTCAATTGAATTTAATAAGAATTGCGTTATTTGTACAGAAGCCTTTTCTCTAAATGAAGAAGTGTTAATTTTACCTTGCAAGCATACATATCATGAAGCATGTGTAAAGGACTGGTTTAAATTACAAAGTACTTGCCCAGTTTGCAGAAAAATACCGTATGAAGAGTTGTCCAGTAATTCTTCAGAAGATTCAAATGATGATTACATTGACTTGGATTATCTCACATTTTTTAGATCTATTGATCAGCTGTATAGATCACATCTAAATTTGGACGGTAATCCTGGAGCCGACTTAGATATGGACAGTGCTACTGATTTAGAGGCCGATTCAAATATTGATTCAGACTTGATTTCAAATACTGACTCGAATATTTCCATCGATATGAATTTAGGAATCGATCTGAGTATTGACTCTCAAATGGATAATTCTATGTCGGAATATCCACAAAATGAAGATTGCAGCGACTTTGTTAATGACATAACTCCTAGCAATTTACACGACATGAGAGATATGAGCTTGTACGATATTGATTGGGATGATATGAATTTCGATGACATGGCTACATAAATAAAAAAATACTCTTTGAAAAAAAAAAAAAAAAAATATTTTTTTTTTTTTTTTTTTTTTTTTTTTTTTTTTTTTTAAGGTGCCACGCCCACCCTCTTGAAGCTTGTCTATATATACTATGGCTAAACATGACTACGCCCTCATTGTGTCTCGACATTTGCCAGCAATGGTTGTCTAGTTACCATACCTCGTAATGTGTTTTGAGCAAGATGTACATTGATGAACACTAGAGAGTTAGATTTTTCTATAAAAGTCCATGATGTATTCTAATTTCATGAAAACCTGTAATATCTTGTCATTTTGTCAGACAAAAGTCTATAAAATCTTGTTTTCAAAGCCAATATTGCATAAATTCCGCTATTCCATCCTATTTTAAAGGAAATGGATTTAGACATCGGGAGCTAGTTTATGCATGACCTTACAGTAGAAGAAATAAATTCCACTCCCACCCACCCTAATAGATATACTATATATATACTATATATATATAGACTGCAGCGCCATCTACAATGATTGGTTAAAGAAATATAACTTTAGCAGCCAACTGAGAAATATAGCTTTAGCAGCCAACTGAGAAATATAGCTTTAGAAATATAACTTTAGAAACCAACTTCATCAACCAACCAACGAACTTTAAAAAAAAAAAAAAAAAAAAAAAAAAAAAAATTTTTTTTTTTTTTTTTTTTTTTTTTGTGACCTTGTGACCTTGATAGCGCCTATATAAGCAGCTGACAAATCTCATTTTCTAACATTACTCCTACATATGTGGCGATGAACGGGCTTTGAAAATATTAACTGGTCTGAAGACTCTCTGCAAAGTCCAGGTAACTATGTTATTTTTTTTAAATGTAGTTTAATATTTTCCGTTTTCGCAGATTACTTTATGAAGGCCTTATCTTTGAAAATATTGTCTGGATGGCTTTGTCTCTGAATCTATATAATCATTAACGAAATATTTTAAATTCTAAGGCCTAAATTTACAACATTAGCATGAAATCTTGTAAATTTATAAGATGTTCACGGGTATATTTTGGTTTTTTCGACAACAAGTTTGGACAAAGGGCTTACCCTTGGAAAATATGAACGGATTCTCTGCAAAGTCGACGCAAAGAGTTTTTTCTTAAATGTGGCTTAACCTACTGATCAGACGTCGATATTAAATTTTTAATCGTGTAAGCTTGACTCCTTGCTGGATCAGGTTTGTGTTCTAAAGAAATCATTGGACCTATAATTTTCGTAGCCCTTAAAGTATTATTTCCTAAACTAACAGCATATCCAAACTCGATACGGACTGATTAAAATTTTTGATAGATATAAGGACTCACTTTACCAACTTATGTTGGGTTTGGTAGACAATAAAGAGAGTAGTCTCATGCTGATATAGTGATACTGACAGAGACACTATAGCTGACATACAAAATCCGGACTACAAACTTACGTTGGGTTTGCCAAGACAATAAAGAGAGTAGTCTCATGCTAATATAGTTAAACTGAATTAGATAGAGACACTATAATTGGCATGTAATGTCCAGACTACAAACTTATAATCACTTAAATTAAAAGATGTTTTACAGTAATTTCTGAGTATACAAGTGTATATATATATATATATATATATATATATATATATATATTATTATTATTATTATTATTATTATTATTATAAATATATTATAATATAAATATAATATAATATAATATAATATAAATATATTATAAATATAATATAATATAAATATAATATAATATAATATAATATAATATAATATAATATAAATATAAAATAATATAAATATTAAAAAAAAAAAAAAAAAAAAAAAAAATCTATCCATTTCTATAGGGTAGCTACGATTCATGCTCCTACCTTCTCCTATTTTGCTCCGACTTGCTTTTTGTGGCAACAAGCTTCAAGGTCACACTTTCAGTTGGTTGGTTGGTTGATATTCATTCTCTATAAATAGCGGCTCCGTACTCAAGCTACATTCATTCTGCATTGCTTGCTAAAGTATGGTGTACAAATATAAGCTTATCCGAGTCTATTTTCATTAGACCTTTTGCCTTGGCCCGTTTACACGATTTTCTCAAGGCTTCAAACGTAACCTTTCTACCGATCCAAGCAAAAACCATATTTTTCCAGCGAATTAAGTACGTTTGATGTTTTTTCGTAAATAGTTTTTTAGCTAACGCGTAATCTTCCAAAATATTCAAGTCTTTTAAATACGTTTGTCGTCGGCCTGGGTTGTCATTAAACCATCCCAACAAATCTTTCATCTTGAGGTCAGTAAACATCATCACGTAAGCTAGCATACTGGTTTCGTCTGTTGTTTTTCGAAATTTGAGTCCGTTATATACTCGCTGTAACTCTTTAACAGATATCATGTTTGTGGCCAAACGTTTGATGGAATATACTCTATTAAACAGACCCGATCTTTACGAGGCCATTTTGAATAGAATCCAACCCCATAATATGGATTCGGTTTTGAGGTTGATCGAATGTCATTTGAGGAAAATTCAAGATTTAAATATATTTAACAAAAATATCACGGCGGTTCCTGAATTCATGTGGGCCGTAGTAAAACACTTGAAATTTCCTACGCCTGGAGACGCATTTGGAATCTATCGAGCGTGTCGCGTTACTAAATCCGATACACAGGGTGCTCTAGACAGCAAACACTTGTCTTCGTCTTCGGAATCCGTCAAACAATTTAATGTCGAAAAAACATTTTATATGAACTCACATTGTTTTCTACTCAAAAACAAGTTTTCGAATTGTCCAACAGACGGCGACATTCTACAGTTTATACGATACTTTCAATTCCAGAATTGATGAAATTGCTACCAGATGCCTGTCACTTAGAACGAGGCGGTCCTCGAAACAAAGGCAGAAATTCAAACGGAGATTTTAAATATTTGAGCACGTGTAAATATATTTTGGTTGAAGACAGGGGTTCTATCAAAATTCTTTACCAATCGCTAAAAGATTTACATGAGATGTTATGTAAGATTCCTCCTCAAATGGTTGTGGCTTTTTCCGATGTGCGTAGCGTTTTTCAAAAATGTGGAATCGTTTGCTATTTTTTTAACATGGTGAATTTAATAGAAAGGCAATTGTTTACAAATGATGGGTCGGCTTACGAAAAAGATGTATTGTTTCTGATTAAATGTCAATGTCGTAGCGGTAAACCTTTACCATTAACTAGAGATGGGCTAGCAAAAAATCCTGACAAGACGCCTATAGAAGTGTTGAGCTTTGAAGCAATTAAGAAAAATTTAGCGCGATTAAGCACTGGTACGAAGGAATGGTATAATGTACAATCTTCGGCTGATAGTATATTTTTTGGAGAACAGTTTAAGGAAGGAACTGGTTATGGCTTCAGTTTAATGTCGTCTGATAAAAGTTAAAAATAAGTTGAGGTTGAATGAAGGTTGTATGAAATTATATTTCAAAGTCACCAAAAAAAAAAAAAAAAAAAAAAAAAAAAAAATTTTTTTTTTTTTTTTTTTTTTTTTTTTTTTTTTTGTGTGTGGGCGTGGCTTATATACATATATATAAAACAAAAATTGGTTAGTTGTTCACAATAGCTTGCAATTTTGGTAGAGATGACTGACTCTTTTCCACTCTTAGATTTACCGTATGAAATTTTAATAACAATCTTTAAAAATATTTCTTGTATTGATAAAGTTGACAAGTTGTCTAAAATACCCGAATTGGATAACTTGCTGTGGGATCCATATACGTGGCGAGCTTGCGATAAAAATTTTCTAACGATGATTCGTACTCTGAAAGAAGGCTGGTATCTAGACCCTTATGGTTTTCCTTGTTACGCGTGGGTGAATGGGCATCTCAAGACTCTCTCCATACGCTATTTTGATTATGACTACAAAGGCACTGAATGTACACGATTGGGAGTACAAAATCCTAAAGACGAAAAATGTATATCTAAAAGAAACTGGAAAAAAATAAAATGGGAAAAAATGAATAGCTTGCTGAAAAATGTTTTTTCGAAACAATATTTACCGATAAGATATTTACATAGATTTAAATTCTATAAATTAGAATTTGCTAATATTTCGGTGAATTGGTCATCTGATACTCTTTATTGGTTTGGTAAAGCATACAAATTGGATATATTTAAACCATGTATTTTACATGATGCAATGTTTCCCAAACGACCCCATTATAAAGTTAAACCAACATACATAAACGATAAAGAATTAATTGTAAAATGTATTTATAAGGGAGGCTGTTACGAGTGCGAAGAAAAACAAATTATTAAATCTCTTTCTGACTTAATTTGGGCACCTAATAAACAAGTCAATTGTTCTATGATAGATAAAGATAATGTTGGAATAGAAGAAACCATATTTTAAGCACGTAATCTCATTCTACAATCATGAAATTGGCATAGGTAACAACACTTCAGCTGACATTCAAAGTTCGGACTAAAAACTTACGTTGGGTTCGGCAAGACAATAAAGAACGTAATCTCAGGCTGATATCATGAAACTGGTTTAGGCAACGACACTTTAGCTGACATTCAAAGTCCGTACTATGTTGAGTCTGGCAAGACCGTAATCTCATGAAATTGGTTCAGAGCTGACATACACAATCTGGACTACCAACTTATGTTGGGACAATAAAGAACGTAATCTCATGAAAACTGATCTACCAACTTATGTTGGGTTTGGTAGACAATAAAGAGAGTAGTCTCATGCTAATATAGTGATACTGACAGAGACACTATAGCTGACATACAAAATCCGGACTACAAACTTACGTTGGGTTTGCCAAGACAATAAAGAGAGTAGTCTCATGCTGATATAGAGAAACTGACAGAGACACTATAATTGACATGTAATGTTCAGACTACAAACTTATAATCACTTAAATTAAAAGATGTTTTACAGTAATTTCTGAGTATACAAGTATATATATATATATATATATATATATATATATATAATTATTATTATTATTATTATTATTATTATTATTATTATTATTATCATTATAAATATTATTATAAATATAATATAAATATAATATAAATATAAATATATTATTATAAATATTATTATAAATATATTATAATATAAATGTTTAAAAAAAAAAAAAAAAAAAAAAAAAAATCTATCCATTTCTATAGGGTAGCTACGATTCATGCTCCTACCTTCTCCTATTTTTGATCCGACTTGCTTTTTGTGGCAACGAGCTTCAAGGTCAGTCAAGATCATTAAAAAAAAACAAAAAAAAAAAAAAAAAAAAATTTTTTTTTTTTTTTTTTTTTTTTTTTTTTTTTTTCAAGGGTGGGTGTGGCACCTTCCTATAAATAAGCCGCCATAAATATTTATTAACTCATTCTCCTGTTGGATTGTTACAGTATAGTCTACATTGGTTTAAGGCTATAGTATTTATAAATCTTTATTGACCCATTCTATTGTCGGATTGTTACAGTACAGTCTAGATTTTCCACAAAACATTTCAATCGTGCTTTCGTGAAGTTTTATACTCTCAGTTGAATTTCTTCTACAAATCAAGAGTGTGCCGTTGGTACCTACTGCATAGTATAATTCAGACTTTTTAGGTCTTTTTACAAACAATTCCAGGCTTGACTTATCTTTTTGTTCTCGGTATCGTGTCCATATTACGCAATTTAGCCATTCGTCTGGCTTTATAATTTCGTCGACCTTCAACGAAATAATTGATTCCACGTATTCCGTGGATGAATCTTGCAATTCGCGTCCCATATACAAGGTGTATAAATCCGTCAAATAGGCTTTAGGTACTCTATTACAAATAAATAGAATATATTCGGTAGTCTGACCTTCAGAATTTACAAGAATCAAGGAAACGGTCTTTTTCTGACAAAGATGGCATCCACGTATGCTGTAACCTCCGATATCGTAGTTGATAAGCAAGGGCTCCGTGAACATTTTCTTACTTTAAGCAAATCTCAGAAAAAATTTTTCAATTATGTCGTCGACTGGATCAGGAAGCCTCGCAAATTATTAGTGATTGTTTCTGGGGGTCCGGGTACTGGCAAATCGCATTTGGTTAAAAATACTTTCGATCTGATTAAGGCTCCGCAGATTAGGATGAGTTTCACGGCTCATAGTGCTGAAGCGATAGAGGGTTGTACAATTCATTCCACACTTAAGCTGAATTCTAAACACGTTAAAAAAATAGAAGATAAGTTAGAAAACGAAAAAGATTTGTTGAAATCTATAGATAAAAGTCGAGAGATTTTGTCTCAATTCAAATGCGACATTTTTCCTCATTTGGTACTTGTAGACGAAGTGTCTATGATTAATGGATGGCTGATATATTGGCTCATTAGATATTTTATGGATAGGTCCCACGGCCCATTGCTATTTGTTTGCATGGGAGATCCTCATCAACTCGAACCCATCAGTTCTGAGCATAATTTGTTTAGCATTAATTTAAACGAAAAACGATACGACGTTTGCAAGATTCGTTTGAAGGAAAATCATAGATTCACACCCGAATATGGAAAAATTGTGAAGGAATTACGTCAATTTATTGATAAAAAAGACACGACAGGCATGTTTGCTTACATATGCGAAAAATTTCCAGTAGTACAGGATATCGATAGGACTCTTTTAATGAAAGCGGATAAAGCCATGGCTCATCAAAATACAACTGTCAACAGTTTTAATAAGTTTTATTTGAAACATAAAATCGAAGGCCCGGAAATAGAGTTACATGAAGATCTGGTCTTGAAGTCAAATTGTGAGGTGTTTGTAACTGCAAACTATTGTGCGAAGGGTTGTAATAATGGTACTAGGTTAATCTTTCTTTGCTATGATATTGAAAAAAATGCTGCAGTGTGTAGAAATCCTAAAACGAATGCCGAAGTTAGAGTGTTCACGTCAGGGTATACTGGACGTTTTCCTCTAGTGTTAGCATTTGCCGGTACAATTCATAAATATCAAGGCGATACGATAGATAATTCGAAAATTGTAGTCAGCTTAGATGACAATCGAAGTATGAGTTTGGTTTATACAGCCTTGAGTCGTGTAAGAGATTTGGAACAGATATTAGCTATAAAGTTTTAAGTAAATTATTTAATAGATTAATGGGTTTAAAAAAAAAAAAAAAAAAAAAAAAAAATTTTTTTTTTTTTTTTTTTTTTTTTTTTTGTGTCCAGACTATATATAAACCTTAACCATTACATCTCTCTTCAAGATTGTTACTTAAAGCTGATCTATATTAATTGTTGTATGACGGGGTGTTTGATCTCGTCGTAGTGGATATCGTTTTGAACAATGGCTTGTCAATATTCTACACGTTTTGTTTGGCAATCGATTCGTTGGAAATCTTCCTTGTACCTTTTTAAATCTTAAACTGTGTGGATGGTAGTTGTAAACCAATTCGTTTGGCGATACTCTTCTCAAATATGGATTTCTAATACCCCTGCGAGAGCTCGAACTTCCAGTGCTACTATTGCTGCTAACGCTACTACTTCTGCTTCTACCTGAGGAGCTACCGCTTGAATTACTGCCTATGCTTGGGAGGCGAGGTCTGCCTCTACCTCTACCTCTACCTCTGCCTCGACCTCTGCCTCTACCTCGACCTCTACCTCTGCTATTAGCTAGGCCTTGAGGTCGTCTTGTTGGAGATGGAACAAGTCTTTGATCATTATTTCGAATAGCTACAACATTAGAAGGTCCTGCTACAGCGTTAGAAGGTCCTGGAACTCTTCTAAAGATGACACGAGTAGGCGATGTAGGACTTATGGATGCAGTATACGAATTCAATGTAGGTGAGCCTCGATTTGCCATTCCCTTTTTTTTTCATTCATTCTACCGAACTCGAAGTACATTGTTCACCATAGGATAAACGTTATACATATAGGCTGCTTTGCAGGCTTCTTGTTCAGATTTAGGTATTATGTATTTCACACCGCCAAAGGAAGATAATTTCACGTTAAATTTTTTGTCAATATTTCCAAATTTATAAAATGGAAGCATAGACAGAATCGTTTGAATATCGGTCACATTTCCGTATTCGAAATCTTTGCAGGATAAGGCATCGAGCGTTTTTTGTCTAAATCTACAAAAACCGCTATATCCTTTTTCGGCAAAGCATAGAACCCATCGCGAAATAGAATCTTTGTTTTCTAGCATGAAATCAAACGCATCCCAAAACGCGAGAAACATACTCAATATGTCTTTTGTGTAGTGAGTGAGGTCTACGATGACATACGTGTCGTTGGTTTCGAGAGGAGGATTATCTTTTCCAGAAATTCTTACAACGTTTGTATAATCGACCCGAACCGAACCCACGTTTTGAGTCTGAATTGAAAAATCTTGCCTGTCTAATAAGCTACGCGTGCCAGTGGGATCGATTTTCAAAAAGAAACAAACACGTGCCCATCGGGCATCGCAAGAATGAATAAAATTTAAATGAGACGCGAATACGACCACGCGAGAAGCCAATCGATGTTTGGCTATCGTTTGCATAGATTCGGGTTCTAGATAGATTTACAAGTCGCAACTTTCAACGAGTTGGTCGGAACGCTGGACTCGTATCTGATTATCAGACGAATATAAGTTATTATTTGAAGAAATGACCATTACTTTTAGCGAAGGAATTGATTTTAAAATTTCAAAGAGTTTGTACGGGTAACGACCCAAGTCGCCAAATACAATACAACGATCTTGTTGTAATATAAAATTCAATAGTTCTTCAGCAGATAGCATCGTACTTATTTCTTATGATCTAATCTGACATCGTTTAAAAAACATCTTCACTGACAGTGCTTACAAAATACTCCGCCCACGTGACCTAAAAAAAAAAAAAAAAAAAAAAAAAAAAAAATTTTTTTTTTTTTTTTTTTTTTTTTTCGTGGCTTGACTATATATATATAGCTGATTTTCGCTAACACAATATATTATCTATTATTCATTTAACATTAGCAGCCAGGTTATAAGACTTTAAAGTTGGGTTTCATATTTAAATAAAGATGAATACTGAACGATACAATCCACACTTAAGTGATCATATCCGAAATAAAAAACCTGCTCAAAGAGATTGTGAAGAAAAAGAAAATTATATGCAATCTATGTATAATAGAGATGGCTATACGTTGAATAGTCCTCAGACACGAACTCGATTTGCAGAATTAAATGATAAATTTAAAAGGAAGAGTTAAGGTCTTAAATTAACCAACCAACCAACTTGAAAAAAAAAAAAAAAAAAATTTTTTTTTTTTTTTTTTTTTTTTTTTTTTTAGTGTGGGTGTGGGTGTGGTCATGCCTATATATAATGACTAACGTACGACTCTTTCACTTTGCACATCTAGTATTCGATAACTACAGGCAGAATTTAACACAGTCAAGGCTCGTGCAATTTTTCTAAGTCCGGCATCGATAACTAAATTTTTCTGTGGTTCCAATAAAACTTCTAAATCGGCTTCCAGATCTGCATCCGACTGAAACCTGATTGGATATCCGTTATCCTGTCTAGCCTTTAGAAATTCGAAAATATCAAATTCTTTTGACAACTTTTTCTTTGTTATAGGAGGATAAATATAAACATTTTTACCTTTTGATGAATCATAAGCGAATTGGTTACATATTTCACTATTTGGCAATACTCCCTCAGCGTATCCATTAATTGTGTCTTTGGATCTCTCTTGCCAATAAGTTTTTAACTGGTCTAATGTGTAATCGTCGTCGGGACACTCCTCTTTAAAAATTCTTTCAGCCTCAGATAATACGTTTGGATCTATATTAGTCGCGCGCGCTTCTTCTGGAAATATCACACAAAATACGTCTGGACGCTTCTTTTGAAGATTCGTTATCATTAACTCAGCTAACGTAGCATCCAAAGTCGCCATTACTTAATATACACTTTTGTGATAATGGAATACTTGACTATTATAAAGAAAAAAGCTATCCGACCCATTAAACATGCTTACATGTCTTCAAACCCTTTAAAATTTTCCATTGAATTTGAAGACGGTGTCAAAGTTTGCGTAAAAGATAACAACGAAGGTCTTCGGCAATTTTTATGTATCGCTCAGCATTTGGAAATCACACCTATTTTGGGCAGCACTGAACATTGTACCGTTTCCGAAATCGACAAATGGGCGCTGATTGGAGTTCGTAGCGGAGATGCAATACTTTTTCAAAACGATAAAGGAGAGAGGCTTCCTATTTTATTTTCATAGCCCTTATGAGGTCTTCCATTTGGCGGCAAGCGAAACGACATTTGAGATATTTAAACACGCTAATGGCTACGAGAGCAATGAAAATAACGAGGGTTAGAATAATAAAATGAATCCGATAACAAGAATTGGCTTTGGATTCGACAGTTAATACACCAATAGAATATAATAATCCGCCGGCTAGCGTTAATAATGCAAAGGGTTCCAATTTTGCAACATTTAACATTTTAAACCTTCTTTTGCAATACAAAGCTGTATATATACTTGATTCCAAAATTCGTCATGAAGAGCTAGCGACTGATTTAAATCATTGGCAAAAGATTCTTAATCTGGAAATAATTGAGCAAAACTATGAATGGTATGCTGCATGTTTGTCATGGGATGCTCTTCCACTAGCCATTTTTGTATTGTAGACCACTTATGATCCCAAGATGGAAAAGATTTGTTTAAATGATTTAAGATATAGGTCATTTTATCCACTCCAAGTATTCTTTGTAAGAACTGTATAACGCTGTTGTATGTAATTTGTACAATTTTTTCAGGATTCATTTTCCCTTTATTATGTTTAACAAAAAGTGGTAGAATTCAAAAGAAATTATATTTGCCTGCTTTTAGAAAATGCTCCGCCCACACGAAAAAAAAAAAAAAAAAAAAAAAAAAAAATTTTTTTTTTTTTTTTTTTTTTTTTTTTTTTTTTTTTAAATGCGTGGGTGTGGCTTGACTATATATATAAGTCATAGCTTTATCCAAACATCCAAATGCAAACATGTCTTCGTCACAGACAAAACATATTTTAGCTAGAGTCTTGCAATATTTAGTTTATCGTCATGGATTTTATATCGAAGTTCATCTATTAGACCATCCTCAGGATAAACGAATCGTTAAAGACATTTGTTCTAAATTAAACTTTTTCGATCCCATACAAATTCGTAACGATATTACTGAAGATAAGCTACGTGATTCGTTTCAACATATTTTGTTTCAAGACTCAGAAAAAGATTGGGGTAAAATCTTAAAATATTTGGCAGTTGTTGGTGATGTGACTGCAAAATGCCTGATGAATAAAATGTCTCTCAGCATTTTTAAGATTGCGTTAGAAATTTTAAATGAAAATTTTGAAAAGCATTTAACGCCTTGGATTGAGAAAAATGGAGGCTGGGAAACATTCGATCCTAAATCAGAGAGTAAATTTCAAAAAATGATGGATAGTTTCGTCTACAGCACCAAAAAAATTATAGCTAATATATAATCGACTGAAATCCAAGTACCATAAACTGACGATACTATTTCATTTTACAGTATATGCATGGTATCTTGAGAGATGACTGCAATAAGTTTCGAGCAAAGTTAACTTATTTAATATAGTTGGTTTGTAGGTTGATAAAGTCTATTGAAACCAACCAACCAACTAAAAAAAAAAAAAAAAAAAAAAAAAAATTTTTTTTTTTTTTTTTTTTTTTTTAGGATTAACTATATATATAACTGCTAACACGTCCACACCTCATTGTGCCTCGACGTCCGCCAGCAACAGTCTTCTCTGTCTAGATTTCTAGTTATCCGTCGAGATTAATTCTTATAGACAATAACGCCGGCAACCAACAGTTGTACCAATTGTATAAATAGTTGGCCATACAATTTTGTTTTCTGAAGTGTTACCATGGCCGGTCCAGTTGTTGAAGCTGCAACGCCCTTAATAGAATATACTAGATAACCATATGTCATTAGACCCACTACTAGAAACACGACCAACGTGATTGCCAACATCATTCTGAGATTCATAGTTGCTACTTTATTTGTTAATTATAATTAGCGCGCCTATAAGAATCATACTCAGGGTATTTGAAACGGTCGGCAACAACAACAACAGTTTGTTGTCAGCGAAGAATTTTGGAGCTGAGACGCCTTTGACTGATGCCTTCATAAGGTCAGCACCCGTACCGAATTCGTACTCAGTAGCATTGGACATCTTGTACATCGTGAAGGCTGTCACACCCAAGCTTATAATCAAATTGACCAGAACGAAACCAAGAAGGATTGTATTGAACCCGATACCTTTCATCTTTATTTAGAATGCAAGCAATCGTACATACAAAAGGTGTGGTCTTGGGAGATAAGTATGTGCCTCTAGAACTGGCTTATTGCGACGTGACAGGTTTACTTTCATGTTTCCATATTACGAGTCCCATGAATTATTCAAAGATGCGAAAATGCTATCCTCTAGCTCGTCCAGACGTAGAAGTGACTACCATCGGCGGAATAATTTATTCAGACGTATTAAAATATTTGAAGGATCGCTATGAGTTTTTACAGAACCTATTTCCCAACACAGAGATTGTTTTCGGTTACAAAGGCGGTAGTTTCCAACCTAACATTTTAAAAGATGCCGGCATACGTAACATTATGAACGTGGAACAATTAGGCGTGCCGACCGTAAACCGTAATATTATGAATTCGGCGAATTGTCCTTTGCATAAAGGCAATTTGAAGAAATGCGCTTTGGTGGCTTTGAATCAGATTACTCATCATCTTCGATAACATGTTTCCATAAAATTCTTTTCTCGCGTTCTAGAATCTGAACTCGTTCCGTCAAATGTAAAAGACTCGTCGAAATGGGTTCCAATTCAATTTCAGAAATTTGATTTTCCCATAATCCGTCTCGCTTACAAAGAGCCAAGAGTCGTTGGAAAACGTCTATGAGCTTAGGCGGTTGATTTTCGTGCGGAACTTGCTCAATTTCTTCATGAATGACCTTAATGTTATGCAATAGAGAATCGAGCTGAGGACACGAATCCTTAAAAACTGAGGGTTTCTTACCGTTTAACAAATCGTTTAAACTTTTCTTTAGAATGGCCTGTATAGATAGCGTTAAGGGATGTCTGCGTCGATGATGCATGAAGGCTTCGAGATTTTGACCGCTTCGCCAATGAACCGAGTCTACGTATTCTGAATCATGTACCAAATAATAGGTATAAGGATCGTAATACATGCCTTGAGCTCTAGAAGTTATGTCGTAGAGCTGTATGGCTCTTTTTGTGAGATCTGAAGATATGTTGGGTAGCGTCGATGCGTCTTCAGGTCTATTCAAATTGATAAATCTACGAGCCACTTCACCCCAAAATTCGGCCGATTCGTAAGAAAATTTTTGATTTGGACGAGTGGGTTCTAAAATTTCTTTTAAAGTTTCGGCGTCTGTTTTAGATGGGTTCGGTAAAGGTGGAGGCGGTTCCAGTCGTCTTGCCAACAAGAGTTGTAACTGATCCCAAAATTTGGAAACGGCTCGCGTTTTAAATATCGGCGGGTCGTAATAAGGTTCTTTATCGATCCATTGTTTTTCTAAGTAATCGAGTAAGGAATTAATGTCTCCGTGTACCTGATATGGAAACAGTGTCAGGCCACCTTGAGAAATCATATGAAACCAAGGAATATTTTCCGATTCCATGCGTAAAATTATATTGTGTACTTCTGTTGGCTCTCGAATAGGAGGCCTTTGACTACCAAATAATATCTCTTCGAACCACTTAATCAAATGTGAGTTGGACATCTTTATTCCAGCGAAAAAGGTTAAGATGGAACGGATAGGGCTTGACTAAGTAATAGGATAATAAATTACGAGCCATAGTACAACGACAAATATACATGACGAAAAACGTTAATATATACACCGTAAACATCTTAATTTAATTAAAAAAAGACAGGCTTCAATCGAAAGGGGTTTAATAAAGATGAACACACTCCAGGAAAATATCAATCAGCTATTTCGCGTCAGCATTTCACCACAAGACATTAAGAAGAATGTCAGTCTGAAAACGCTTAAATTAAATCTATTGGAACATGTCTTTGAAGAACTCGGCTTAACTTGGACAACGGTTGAAAATCTTCTTAAAAATTACACACCCATCCATCCAGAAATTGCTGCGATTCTAAAGACCGATCGCAGAGTCGTTGAAAATGAAAAATTGGAGGGCATGTTGAAAGAAGTACCCGATTTAGATTTTATTTTAGCCGTAGATGGATTAAATGGCGAAATCAAACCCAATTATAAACGTGAAAATTATATGCATAACCTTCGATACGGAGAGGGCGAGACAATTTTTGATGATGAACCCGAATACATGAAATTACATGTACAAGCTATTAGAAAAATGTACAAATTGATTGGTAACGCCACACCAGTTCCCGCAAAGTGGGTTTATCATATAGTCTACAGATGCATTGAAGAAATGACACGAGTCTTATTGCCAAGCGAACCAGATGTTGTAGACAGCGATATAGATGCAAAAATATTGCAGAAATGTGTTTCATTATATAATTTAACTATGGGAAAGGAAAATGTTGAGAGTCTAGTAAAATACTTGAACTTGGCTTAAGTTAAAAAAAAAAAAAAAAAAAATTTTTTTTTTTTTTTTTTTTTTTTTTTTTTTTTTTTTAAGGCTGATTGACTCTAGCTAACACACATATATATATATATATATATCTGAAGGCAGGATATATTATTTTTTTTTAAAGTTTTATGTTATCGAATATACTTGATGGCAGACGTGTCCTTAAAAAGAACCACCATACGAGAAAAATTGTTTTTATAATTACAACGATTATTACTAATACCCAAAAACACCATCTTTGATAAAATGGTATTGCTGCATTTAAAATCCCAAAAAATGTAAAATTGGTAACTGGTGGCTTTGGAGCAATGAATTTTGTCTCATTCGTTACCAAGGTTTTATATTTGTAAGGTTTTTCGAGTACAGTAGATTCAGATTCGGATATATTTGTTAAAAAATCCTTTATTTGGCCATCATCTCGAATTAGTCTCCCAATTACAGTTTCAGTTTTTACGACGGGTTTCATAGCAGTATTTATATAAAACGCATTTTGTAATTCAGGCAATATAATTTTTCTATCATTTGTCAAAGCATATCTTTCTAATAAAATTTTACCCAATGTCCCTTTACGATTAAATTCTTGAATGTCCAACTGACTAATATCTAAATAATATTCATTTTTGTATCCATCTTTTGGATAAAATTGATTTCTGTCTTTATCAATGGCATACGTGTTATTTATTATATATTGTGATTCGTTACCCTCACTAGTTAGTCTCAGAGGGTAAATGTCACCTTCTGCAAAAGATACAGCATATCTATTGGGTATCGTGCTGGGTTTCGTCAAATCAACAAACGTAAAATAATACTCGTTTCCATACGAGTCGAATGGAAATATGTTACTATTGTTGACAGTAGATGCATAATAAGGCGTTCCATCTTTCAACTTGGCACAAATATTTCCTTCTGGATAATATTCATTTCCATATCTATCCTTGGCATAATATTCATTTCCATCTACGCCTTTGCCAATTATAGCTCTACCTGCATAAATTTCATAAATTTCTTTACCATTTATAATAGGATATTTTGGCTTACCCGAACTTGTTAACGGATAAATGTATAGACTATTGATTGCGATAAAACCTAAACGGTCATCTTTATACTCATTTCCATATCCGTCTTTAGGATAATAACATGTTCCATTATTTCTAAAGGCATAACGATCACCTAGAACTTTTTCTGGACAAATTATTCTAGACATTTCTTGACTTGGTTTAATTGAATTTGGTAACCAATCGCTTGGTCATGACAATTGAAAAGCGAATCTTGATGAACGAGGAAAAAAATATATATCAACTAACCAACCAACCAGCTGTAAAAAAAAAAAAAAAAAAAAAAAAAAAAAAAAAAAAAGTGCCACGCCTACTTTTGAAATTTGTCTATATATACTATGGCTAACATGACTACACCCTCATTGTGTCCCGACATTTGCCAGCAACGGTCGTCTAGCCATTCTGTCTCGTAATGTGTTTTCAGTAAGATGTACATTGACTGACTCTAGATAGTTAGATTTTTCTATAAAAGCTCATGATTTCATGAAAACCTGCAATATCTTGTCATTAGTCAGACAAAAGTCTATAAAATTATGTTTTGAAAGCCAATATTGCATAAATTACCCATCCTATTTTTAAGGAAATGGGTCAGGAGCGATTTTATGTATGACCTTACAGTAGAAGAAATAAATTCCACTCCCACCCACCCTAATAGATATACTATATATATACTATATATATAGATTGCAGCGCCATCTACAATGAATGGATAAAGAAATATAACTTTAACAGCCAACTGAGAAATATAATTTTAGCGGCCAACTGAGAAATATAACTTTAGAAACCAACTTAACTTCATCAACCAACCAACCAACCTACTGTAAAAAAAAAAAAAAAAAAAAAAAAAAAAAAAAAAAAAAATTTTTTTTTTTTTTTTTTTTTTTTTTTTTTTGTGGGTGTGGCTCAGCTATATATATGACTGCGAGCGTACCCATACAGTCAGTTTGTCTCGACACCTTCTAGCAACAGACTTAGATTTTTTCAAGAAGGTTATATAAAGTTCGATATTTATAACGGAATGGGTATTACTAATTTTTGTAAACTTATCCAGTTAATATCGTCACCCTCTAAATTACCAGCTAATTTCGATTCCGTACTCATAGACTGCCAAAGTTATTTGTATGTGGCTATCGAACAATGTCTTGAAATTGAGGAAGAAAAAATTTTTCAAGAAATTTGCGAATCCGTTTGGGATCAAATAAAAACGTGTTTTAAAACTTTTTTATCCCTTACCTTGGATTATGTCACGTTTGTTTTATCATTTGACGGCGAAGGTTTACCAATGAAATGGGCCACGCAACGAAAACGCCGTTCTCGATCCAAAGAGACGAAAAAAAGCTTCTATAGATATATTTTATTCGGAAACAATAAACTGACGACACGTGTACAAATATACATCCTGGAAAATTTGAAAACATTCAATCGCGACATGCAAGTCCTATTGTGTGGTTGTAACGTTCCTGGCGAGGGCGAACATAAAATATTTCATGTAGCCGAATCTCTGGGAAAATGTAAAAATCCAATTGTGGTCAGCATTGATCAAGATGTCTTCATTTTGTCTCTATTACGTTTAAATAGATACGAATCGATTCAAATTTTTCGATATAATCAATTTTATAATATTAATAGCTTAGTAAAAAATATTGAAAAAAGCTATCCAATCAAACGTTTAACAGATGCCTCTTTCTTATTTGGAAATGATTTCATACCTCCTTTAACGGCAATTTCTTCTACAAATCCGCCAGCCATCCACAACTGCTTAATGGCTATAGACGAAGACTACGATACCCCCACAATAATAGCGTCTTTTATTAAGGAAATGCGAAAACATCTTCATTTTACAGAAGTTGAGTTTCTAGACGATAAGTTGGTAGTTTGGTTTTGGACGATCTATTTTTGGGTATTAGATTATTACACTTCACGTTCATTCAAACAACAATTTTTGCAAAATCATTTATTTGACACTTTTGATCGGAATCAGTTACTGACAGGGTTGTCTAACATACGCTTTTCTAAAGAAATGTATCGTAAAGCGAAAGAAGGTTACGAGAATACGGTTACTCAACCCGTACCTGATGCTGAGCGTCACGTCTTTGTGGATTCGGAAGATCTCGTCAGGCGTTTGAAGGCTTATTGGATAGAGACAAAAAACGAAACTTGTTCTTTAATGAAAATGACCAGTACAAAACGAAGAAAAATACAAGTGTAAATATTTTAATTCCGTTCTTGTTAAACGATTCGAAAAATGGAAAAAATCTAAAAGGTCCAAAAATATTGTTTGCGGCTTCTTCGTATTGTAATCGACGTTCTAAGCGGACGAGTTGATGAACGGGATCCGGTGCCAAAACCAAATGTAATTCGTCGTTGAAAACTATAATGGCATTATTCCAATCTACACTTTGAAAGGCTGATACGTTAGGTTTTTCGGCATAAGAATATTTTTTATAAATTTCTGAATCCAGCATGTGTTTTAAAAATTGGGTTGTAAAAATAATATTTTCGGGATAGGTAATAGTTATTCGAGATTGTAAAAATTTATCGTTGTAAGGTATCCAAGGCGACTTAAACAAGACTTGTTCTAGAGACATTCGAACTTATTTTAAACAAAGGATATGGCGGAAATAGAAAAAACCCTACGTATAGATACGGTGGCTGCAGAGGCAGTCAAAATGACAGAAACATTCAAACAATATTCAGGTAACAAGCATATTGATATTTTGTCATACAATGTGTTATTAATTCCTGATGCATACGCACCAGATCGTTTAGAGGATTATTATAAAGCTATACTTGAGAACTTTTATACTGAGACGGGACAGCTACTAAGTAAAATCCCAAACTTTGAGAATACAAAAAAATTAGTTAAATCTAAAATAACTGAATACATTTTAAAAAATTACGCTTCAGCACATGGAGCGTTTGAAAATCCGTTTGGCACAAACTGGATTTATACTGATAAAAATAAAACGGATATCACACCGGATGTGAGGAAATTTGTAAATGAAATATTCGGCGATACTGAGCAATATGAGTATCCATTCAATTTTTCCGCATCAGAAAATGCTTATCAAAGTAATATAGTAAGCTCTTCTGGACAACCAGACGATTCCCAAGATACATTAAACACCCCAGCGTCAGAAAGTAAAGCCCCATTGAATAAACGAAGCCCAACAACACCAGTAATAAAATTCACACCCTCACAAGTTACAGCCCCACAAGAAATATATATTGATACTATGAAGGATAAATATTATGGTTTACTTAGAAAGGGTGATGCAACAAATCCAAATACGAGATTGGCCTATCATTATTTAAGTAATCGAGATCATCTTCAAACTATGCAAAGAATTTCAAACCTTATCGAATTGTATATGGGCAAAGAAAAGGAATTTGCAACAGTCACCATTAATGACGACGAAACATATACTGTAAATCATCATTATTTGCAGAAACATAAAAGAAATACTGCCAAAGAACATGCGCTTGTAGGAAAACATTTAAATGTTTATGAAATGAAAGCTTATAAATCAATAAAAAAGAGGAAATTAGAAGAAGCAGCTGAAATGGATGTGTAAAAAACTAACCAGCCGTGAAAAAAAAAAAAATTTTTTTTTTTTTTTTTTTTTTTTTTTTTACACATCCATTTCAGCTGCTTCTAATTTCCTCTTTTTTATTGATTTATAAGCTTTCATTTCATAAACATTTAAATGTTTTCCTACAAGCGCATGTTCTTTGGCAGTATTTCTTTTATGTTTCTGCAAATAATGATGATTTACAGTATATGTTTCGTCGTCATTAATGGTGACTGTTGCAAATTCCTTTTCTTTGCCCATATACAATTCGATGAGATTTGAAATTCTTTGCATTGCTTGAAGATGATCTCGATTATTTAAATAATGATAGGCTAATCTTGTATTTGGATTTGTTGCATCGCCCTTTCTAAGTAAACTATAATATTTATTCTTCGTATTATCAATAAATGTTTCTTGTGGGGCTGCAGGGGGGACCAAGGTTTTAGAGTGTTGTGGAGCTGCAGGAGGATTCAAGGGTTCTACGGGTGTAGGAGGATTCAAGGGTTCTACGGGTGTAGAAGGATCCAAAGGTTTAGAGGTTACTAAGGGTCCAGTGATTGTCGAATCTGATACTTCTTGGTTGGATACCGGATCTATTACTTGAGATGGTACGTTATTTAAGACGTTTTCAGTAGTTGAGTCTGGCTCGATTTCTGATTTTTCTTTCGAGGCTAAATTGGTTGGCGTATCTCTCTCATGGTCATCTTTAAATAAATCCTCTACATATCCTTTCAAAACTGCTGATATATTCTTAACCCCCTTTTTAAAACTACGAAATTCATTGTCTTTAAACGGATTCATATACCTATTATTTATAAAATCCACATTTGCCATAATGTGATTATATATTTTATGTTTAATATTATTTTTTTTCTGCTCAAAGTCTGGTAGTTTTTCTGGTATGGAATTTCTTAGTTTATATAAATTATAAATTATAGCTGTATAATAGTGCTCTAAATTTTTTATATGTTCATCAGGAATGAAAACTACAGTATCTAGTACAACATCAACATACTTCTCACCTGTATATCGTTTAAATTGTTTTGTCATTTCGGCAGCCTCTGCAGCCATCTTAGATATGGTTTCTTGTATCGCCGTATCATCCATATCCTTTGTTTAAAATAAGCTCGAAAGTCTTGTTTAAGTCGCCTTGGATATTTTACAACGATAAATTTTTACAATCTCGAATAACCCTTACTTATCCTAAAAATATTATTTTTACAACCCAATTTTAAAACACATGTTGGATTCAGAAATTTATAAAAAATATTTCTATGGCAAAAAACTAACGTATCAGTCTAAAAAAAAAAAAAAAAAAAAAAAAAAAAAAAAAAAAAATTTTTTTTTTTTTTTTTTTTTTTTTAGAGTGGGCGTGGCTCATCTATATATAGGATTGTTGAAATGCCATCTCATCATTCTATCTTAATCTTTGCCAGCAACGGTCATATCTTTAATTTAAACCTATATATACTAAAGCTTGTTTGAGAAATTTAACATTGATCGCCATACTGTATTATTTGAGATGGCTGATGAAGTAATTCAACATAAAATTCTCAAGTATTTAGCTTTACAACCTCATAGTGCCCGTTCTATTAAAGAAATTTGTGAATCTATTGGATGTGATAAAAGAACGGCAAACATATGTTTATATAATATGCAAAGATGTTACTTAGTTATAAAAACTAAGGAGAGTAATCCACCACTATGGAAAATAAAATAGATGTAAAAAAAAAAAAAAAAAAAAAAAAAAAATTTTTTTTTTTTTTTTTTTTTTTTTTTTAAGGGTTATATTAGGCTTATAAATACCAGCTACAATCCTCATCATCAAACATTTTTTAAACAACTTACTACAATCCAGACATGATTGAATACTACGCTGCCGAAGACGCGGAAAAAGCCTTACTATACCTTCTTCAAGACTCTATTTATATGGCTAACTGGAAATTACAAAATTACACATTTATAGATGATGAGCCAAATTTTGATGGAAAAATATGTGCCATGTCCCAGTCTATTCAGAATATATTATATGAATACTTTACTACGTATCCTGGCATTGGTAAAGTTACAAATCCTAAAAATATGTCTGACGTCGGCCCTATTTTAAAGACGAAATTAATGCATAAGATCAAGCAAAAACATTTTCCAAGAGTCTCTCATGTTTTAAAGGATAAAATTTTCAATCGGAATCCGAATTGTTCAGAAAGTTATCAACCATGGGTATTAGAATGCCTTATCTATACTGGGATGTATGCGGCCAAATGCATGACTGTATTACATAGTCCTGATAAAATTTTTGAAATTACATCTCAAATAATGATTAAATTTTTAGAAGGCGCATGTGAGGATATAGTTGATGACATTTATATACGTAAACTAAATCCGTTTATGCCAATAAATAATAGTAGTTAAAATTTGATGTAATACTGCAACTCTACAATAATTTTTGAGACGCTTCAACGACTCATCAGAATTTATCAATCAAAAATATTAACTAATTGTAAACGACCTTAAAAAAAAAAAAAAAAAAAAAAAAAAAAAAAAAAAAATTTTTTTTTTTTTTTTTTAAGGTGGGTGTGGCTCGGCTATATATATAGGGTGGTTAGTGTACCAACGCCATCATTCTGTTTGAACCTCTTCCAGCATCATTGGGTCAGTAACATTTTGTAATACACCCTTCGTACTTTGGACAAATAACACTTACTTTGCATATGCATCGAATTATAGCATGTAAGGTTGGAGGCAGCGTTGATTCTTTTAAATAAACTAAATTACCACCCGAATCTTTCAAATAAACGAAAGGTTCGTTTTGTACGAATTTGTCCATATGATTCCAAGGAATCATAGGATGACCTTTATGACTTTTGGCATAGTACACATCTCCGTCCCTTTTTCGCATTAAGTAAGGATTTTGGTCATCTAACAAATAATACTCGTTTCCAGTAGAATCGACTGGATATCTTTGAGTACCATCTGAATAAAGAGCGAATTGTACATTTTGATTATAGTGATCTTCTATTAAGACTGATTTATTTCGTTTTAAAGGATAATATTCGTCTCCGTTTTTGTCTTTAGCATAATAATATATACCAGACGCGTCTCTTGCAAAAAGAATTTGCTTTGACTTTGGATAGATTTCGTTACCTTTTCGATCGCGTGCGTAAATTTCCTTACCATATTTATCGGTAAGGAATTTGTCATTGGGATAGTACTCGTCACCGTTTAGTTTTCTCGGATACATCGTTCATTCAACTTTGTTATAACATGTCTGTAAGCCGATACCGTATTTCGATGTTGAAATTGAATAAATGTACTCTACGAATCGAGCCGCAAGAGTTACTTATAATATTACGAGCTTGGCGCAAGAAAAACGCGTTCGCCTCTGAATGTCTAAAATGTAAGAAAAAAATCGAATTCGGATCTAGAAATTTCAATATGTGTTGCAGTCAGTTTTATTTCAACGACGAGCTTACCTGTTATCCTCTTCAGTCTATAGCGATACCTACTCCAGGATATATTTTCGTATTACCCCAACATAAACGCATGATGAATAATGCAGGCATTCAATGCAAACAGGAATTTTTAGTTTTACCAGATCCAATTTATTGGCAGTTGACAACCACTCTCGTTTACGATAAAGTCATGCGTTTCGTGTTGGGAGAGCCTATAACGAGTCGTACGAAAACCATACAGCCTTCTTCCAAATCTGTCACTTTTTATAAACAGATACAGGAAGCGCCTTTAAATTACGGCAGTTTGGATTCGCGGTCTTGCGGCAAAGCTACATTTATTCGTCAAGTAGCGTTCGGTAAAAGATGTTCTTATTCCATGAGAGGTATGATTGTTCCAGACGCAACGCTGAGACCTAACGAAATACATATGCCAGAGTTCATCGTAAAAAAATTTGGTTTGAAGGGTAAATGGGTGCTATTGAATAGAATGCCGTCTCTACAACCTGAAAATTTCGTGGCTTTACAAGTACCTGTAGAAGGTCCCGCATGGACCTACGATTGCTTTGGCATACCGTTAGAAATTTTGTCGTCTATCAATGGAGATTTTGATGGCGATGAAGTCAACATTTATTTGTTTTATAGCGCCCTGTCTCAAGCGGAATGTATGATTTTATTAAATCCAGAATGGGAAATGGGTAGTTCGGTCATGGATATGAAGTTGAGTCCGTGTCAAGATATGCTAGTCGCTTACTATTTCTTTAAAGACGAAATTAATTTTTTACCCTATAAAGAAAACGATTTGAAAAAAACATTTAAAGTAATATATGAAATTTATGGATCGAAAAGAACCTTTCAGGCATTTGACGATATGAGAAAATTTTATCTCTATAAATTCGAAAACGAAAAAATATTTTCGCTGACTTTAGAAGAAATGGAATGGTTGATCGATACTTATAAAAAACGAGGTGACGTCCAACAAGGTAAAGGTTGCTTAGTGACCCAAATATTAGCAAACGCTAAAGGAAATTTTGAGATTTTAAAACAAATGTTTGGAGAAATAGGTATGCAAGGGGATGTAAAAATAAAAAATTCATTTTGGTCAGGGTTGACACCCATAGAGGCAATCGCTCATGCAAAAACCTCTCATGTAGCTCTTTGGCAGACTTCAAAAATTTGGCAACCGGGATACGGTCACAATAAAATTATATTTAACCTGCAAGGTTTAGTTATAGATTATTTGGGTCGCGTCATTGACGGAAATAATCGAGTCGTAGAACAGGACGTGGCGGATGCTATTCATTATACAGACGCCATGTCAGAAGAAACTTTTAACTATATATTGAATCAGGTACTGGTCGAAAAAAATTTTCAGTTGGCATCTATGTCGTAATAAAACAGGGACAAACATTTGAGTGCTTAGAAAATGCCCCACCCACATTTGAAAAAAAAAAAAAAAAAAAAAAAAATTTTTTTTTTTTTTTTTTTTTTTTTATGCCACGCCCACCCTTGAAACTTGTCTATATTAACTGTGGGTAACGTGACTACACCCTCATTGTGTCTCGCCAGCAACAGTCGTTTAGTCACTATGTCTCGTAATGTGTTTTCAGTAAGATGTACATTGACCAACTCTAGATAGTTAGATTTTTCTATAAGAGCCCATGATTTCATGAAAACCTGCAATATCTTGTCATTTGTCAGGCAAAAATCTATAAATATCTTGTTTTCAAAGCCAATATTGTATAAATAACGCTATTTTATCCTATTTTAAAGGAAATGGGTCAGGAGCGAGTTTATGCATGACCGTACAGTAGAAGAAATAAATTCCACTCCCACCCACCCTAATAGATATACTATATATATACTATATATATAGACTGCAGCGCCATCTATAATGATTGGCTAAAAAAATATAACTTTAGCAGCCAACTGAGAAATATAACTTTAGAAACTAATTACATAAACCAACCAACCAACCAACTATTAAAAAAAAAAAAAAAAAAAAAAATTTTTTTTTTTTTTTTTTTTTTGAGTGGGCGTGGCTCAGCTATATATATGACTGCGAGCGTATTTATACAATCATTATTTCTCGATACCTTCTAGCAACAGTCTTCGTGAAATGCTTATATATATGACTGGTTTTGTCCAACATAGACCGCAGGCTATATAAATTAAGTAGCAGCGACAAAATTTAATTCGTCAGCATGATATCCTTGTTGCAACTCATCAAATTTAGTTCCAAGCATAGTGAAAGTCATAGTGTGTTAATTGACTTTCAACAAATCTATGTTCGTAATATTCTTCTATTTTGTACGGGCCTTGGCATGGCTCGCATTTTATTTGGACAAAATATAATTTGCCAAGTAACAGAAAAAAGCGTGTCGCAATCTTTTGTCGATACAAAATGTTTCATAAATGGAACCATGACTAGAGATGATCCAGTAATTTATCACGATTATTATCAATGGGTGTCTGTTTATTTACTATTATTGGCATTTGGATTTTATTTTCCATATTCCGTTTGGACAAAATTATTTGGAAATTATCTACGATACCTAGAAAGCTTGGCTGATAAACCTGAAGACGTAATTCGAGTCATTAAGGATTCGAAAGGAAATTTAATATTCTTTAAAACGCTGGCATTGGAAATATTTTATATATTTTATGTAATGTTAATATTATACATAACCAATATTTTTTTTAACAACATTTGGGGTCATTTCGGCTGGTCGATAAAATCAATTTATACAATTTTTCCAGACAACGGGTCGTGTTTCGTTACCTATTATCACAGTAGTGGATCTACAGCTGGAAAATTCAATTGTCTCTTACCATTAAGCAGTGTATATCGTAAAATATTTATGCTACTTTATGGGATTGTACTCATACTAATACTATTAAATTTTTTGACGATGCTATATAGAGTTCGAATGATAATTGTCAGAAATAAATATATAAATGTATGGTGGGCATTTATGATTGCAAAACAATCTACTGTTTCGTGGAATGCTAGAAAGAAATTGGATTTAGCGTATTATAAAATGCTGAGCAATTCTAAGGAAAATTTGATACAGTTAAATGATATGCTTTTAAAAGATGAAGAGTTAAAGATTGTCTAAAAAACAACGTCGAAAAAAAAAAAAAAAAATTTTTTTTTTTTTTTTTTTTTTAAGAATTGGGCGTGGCTTTTATTTAAAGTATATAAGTGTATGCATTTACAATTTGCAACATTTTACTCGTATCAGTCAAATGGAAGACGTATTAGATTCCGAAGCATACTTTAAATGTGACTATTGTCCAATGTTATTTTACGAAGAAACATATTTGACGGCACACATTAATGAGGGCAATCACTTATATTCGTCAATATGTAGTTATTGTCGCAAAATATTTTCACCTGGGACTACTAAAGATATTTTTGATGATCATTTCGCTAACACGTGTATTTCGTCAAATGATCAAGGTATTGGAACTATATCCTTATTCAAATCTGAGAACAACAAAAAAACTAATTGTTGGGCATATATCGACGGTCAAATATTTTATTTAATAGAATCTGCAGAAAAGGTTTCAACGTTTCCATTTTTTTGGCCTATTATACATTATTCTGATGACACAGTATTAAATGCGCTGCACTGGGAATTTGATGAGAGATTACAGTTGCGAGTAAATTATAACATATTTGGATAAAACTCTGATATCTTGTAGAGGGTCTTCTGAAACGTGTAAAAACCAAGTCCGGTTGAAATTATCAAAGACTAACCACACCCACACTTAAAAAAAAAAAAAAAAAAAAAAAAAAAAAAAATTTTTTTTTTTTTTTTTTTTTTTTTTTTTTTTAAGGTGGGTGTGGCTCGGCTATATATAGGGTGGCTAGTGCACCAACACCATCATTCTGTTTGAACCTCTTCCAGCATCAGTCCGACCACATAAACAGATCTTGAAAACTTTATCGAATCCTGTTTTCATGCTCTTGTGACGTGTTTCAAAATGACTACAACTTATTTAGATGCTCTGCAAAAGAAGTACAAGATTTACAATAATCGAGTTAATATTTTACATTTCGAAGTATTATCTCGTTGTAATAATAGTCGTTTGAAATTTCTTTTGAACAAGAGAGATGAATTACACTTAAATAATTGTGTATGGTGTCAGGACGATGTAATAGAGGGACCTGATACTTGTCTTTGCATCTACGCTAAGAGATCTCCAGAAAAATATTTAGCTGACGAAATGCTTTCAGGAAATTTTCAAAAATTACATAAGGATAAGGAAGAACGTTTAAGCGGATCTTCAGCAGCGTTTACTTATCCCGATTCTCATCAAATTGAAAATGTACGAGATTTTTACAAGCGTTGTGTATCAGACAGACAAAATGTCTTCAAATGGTATGAAGAATACAAAACTACAAAGAATGCTATACGGTTTGAAATAAAAGTGAGAGAAATGGGAAAAAATCGAGAAATCAATGTAATTCTTAATTCTGAAAGTAGAGAATGGCACTTGACAGACTGCATGAGATGCGTTTTAGCTGAAGGATCTCCAGATACATGTTCTTGCCAAAAAGCCTTAATGGATCCTGCAAAATATCTTCGAGAGCGATATAATTTAATAGAACAGATAAAGGAAATAATACCATATAATTATCTTACGGCTTAATTTAAAAAAAAAAAAAAAAAAAAAAAAATATATATATATATATATATATATATATATATATATATATATATATATATATATATATATATATATATATATATATATATATATTATAAATATATTATAATATAAATATTATTATAAATATATTATAATATAAATATAATATAATATAAATATATTATAAATATATTATAATATAAATATAATAATATAAATATAATATTAATATAATATAAATATATTATAAATATATTATAATATAAATATAATATAATATAAATATAAGCATTAAAAAAAAAAAAAAAAAAAAAAAAAAAAAATCTATCCATTTCTATAGGGTAGCTACGATTCATGCTCCTACCTTCTCCTATTTTGCTCCGACTTGCTTTTTGTGGCAACGAGCTTCAAGGTCATTTAAAAAAAAAAAAAAAAAAAAAAAAAAAAAAAAAAAATTTTTTTTTTTTTTTTTTTTTTTTTTTTTTTTTTTTTTGATTGATATATCTTTACTCGACTATATAAAGGGTAGCTAACATACCCACATCCTCATTCTGTCTCGTGCTGCGAAAATGCGTCCGGTCATACTAAGCTCTGATCTACACAATCAAGCTTATAATGAGTTGTGCGCTGTCTGAACAGGATTACCATAAATTTATTGACGTGTATGGAAATAAATATAATCGACAGCATTTTATAGCCATACGTTTCAAACGAGCCATCATAACCTACCATTGTACCGAGTTTGATACGACTCCTATCGATCCTCCCAACGATAGTATCGTCGTGCTACGGGGTAGCTATTGCCCAGACATTCAGCTCGATAACAAATGTATTTTACTTTACACGATTGGAAAGAACGTTATCAAGGGTGGCATACGCGTACCAGATCAAGCACCCAATACTTTACTGCGAGCCTTAATACCAGAAGACCAAACTAAGGTATGTGAATTTTACCACTCAACGCTTTACGTGATAGCTTCCGAAAACCCATTTCCAAAAATTACGAAAACGTGTAAGAAAAATAAGGCTTTTCGAGCTTTAGTGACTTTTGTGGAAGCGACGAAAAAAAATAGAATTTTGACGTTAGAAGAGGCTGCTAGTATCCGTTTCTTTAAAAGACACTGCCAAAAATTGAATAATTTTAACCGATGGAGTCCGTTCGCATTAAATATCGTTTATAAAAAATTTTATTCGCTAACCCATGCTTTACCAACAAGTCATATAGGCAAACAATTGTTTAGACTTTTAAAGCGATCGAAAAAAGCTCCCGAATACATTATCGATTCTGATTTTTACAGATGCGAGGTATTTTTTACAGATATCGAACCCGTCGGCGTAATGTGCCTCTTCGAAGCCGATAAATTGAAATACGTGTCGCCTATGGTAGTCAAAGAAACGTCTGAAAAATTTCGAGATACTAATTATATCGAATGTAATACGTGGTTGCCCCTTTACAAGGATAAACAAACTTGGAACGACTACTGTTTACCGTTTTACGTACATGATTTGAGCAAGAAAAAAATTCAACTCAAACAAGTACTTTTGTGGCTACAAAATTCAACGGTAGAAAAATATCAGCTACTCTACAAAGACTTAGAACAAATCGGAAAAATTCTTTTCGACGAATAGAAAAACAAGATGATTTTCAGAACCTTGATAGAGGCCATCATAAAATGGCAGCGAGATCCAGACGACGTGCTGGCTCTCAGTACTATAAACACTTTAAAAAGAGAATTGCAGAACGATTTGACTCAAGCGTACGATTTGAGCAGACCGCTCATCGAACGAAATGCAAACTTATATTGGACTAGCAGTAGTTTTTTAGATTTTTTATTCAAGCTATACAAACTACCAACAGCTATCGATTCTTCATCTGAAGATAAAGGTTTATCGAAGTTATTGGATGAATGTAAAAACGAAAAGGATAGGTTGTCTAAAGAATTGGAATACTATAAAAACGAAAAGGATAGGCTGTTTAAAGCATTGGACACAAACAAAACTAAGCCTAAACAATTTTTTGATGCGGATTACAGTCATAAAAATGACTCGTCGAGCGATCAGGCAAATCTCACAAAAAACCTGACCGATTTAACAAAAGACCATGAATCTCTAAAGAAAAAAATGGATAGGTTCGAAACTGAAAACAATAGTTTAAAACAACAACTAGATGCATGCAAAGAAGAAAAACGTACTTTAGATAGCAAATTATCAGATGCAGAGCATAATATTACCGTTCTCACACGAACTAACAATACTTATAAGAAGCAGATACTAGAGTTGGAAACATCTATATCTGACGTTACTATAAAATCGGACCGTCAAATAGCAGAATTTAGGCTATTGAAATCGCGCTACGATGATCAATACAAAATTTTCAAAGCTTTAATGGAAAGATCCAATGTGAATACAATGTCTCCTTCAATGAATGAAACTGTTTTAAATCAACGTAATTTCCCAATTGAGTATGTTGATAATTCCGTCGAACAATCTCAAACGGCATTGACATATCCTGTCCAGTATGCAATACAATCTGGATTAGACTCACAAAACCCGATGCTAAATGCATCACCCATTGCGATGCCAGGAGTAGAAGGATTTCCATTGCAGTTACAATCTGGGGCCGAATCTTCAGTCACATCGCAACAACTTGCGACAACATCCTATAACCAAACCGTAAATGGGGTAGTTACACAATTAAATAACAAGATAAATATTTTAAATGAAAAAATTGGTATATTAGAAAAGGAAAAACAAAATTTGCTAGAGGGTAAGAATGCTAATCAGGCAGAGATACTCTATTTAAAAGAACAATGTCAAAACATGTGTAACTCGGGTGTAAACGAACTTAATAAATTGCATCAAGAGGGTTCAGCATTATTGTTTCAAGCTCAAGAACGCGAGAAAAATTTGACTGATCAATTGCATAGTAATCAAAATATGCAGTATCCAGTTTTACCATTAACCAATTCGTCAGACAACATAAATTATTTAAAGTCAGAAATTCAAATTAAAGACGAAGAAATCAAAGAGAAGGACAAAATAATACAGGACCTTGCAGAAGGTAAAACGGTTCCAAGAAAGGAATACGATGAATTATTAGCGAAGCTTAATAAGCTAGATGCGGAACACCGAACCTTAGCTAATGAGTATGAACCGTTAACTAAAGCATTTGAAGAGGTCCAGTACATGCATAATAAATTAGGTGAAGAACATGAGAATTTGAAGAAAGAACATGCAACTTTACAAGAATTATATACTCAAACACAAAATACGAATCAAACATTGACCCAAGTAAATAGTAACTCAGATAATCAATATAGTGAATTGGCTGAGCGAAAACAAAATTTAGATGCTAAATACGAAACATTGTCCAACGATTATAAAGAGTTAGAAACTAAATATAATGCCTTATTAAAGACGCGTGAAAAATCAAAATCTCAGCACGGATCGGCAAGAATAAGACACGGGCTATTGACAGAAACAAATGAGTCATTATTAACTCAAAACGACTCATTAAAACAAACAATAGACCAATTGCAAAATGAAAAACGTAATTTAGCAGAAGTACAACTATCTTTAAATCAAACAATGGAACAAGTTGTAGAATCAGAACAGCTAACAGGCGAAAACCAAACAATGGAACAATTGCGAGATGAAAAAAGAGTTTTAGAAGGACAACTAGCACACGAAAGCCAAAACCTGGCAGAATGCAATGCTAAAATAGAAGATTTAAAAACACAACTAGCAAATACACGGACGATATTTAATACTGCAGATCATACATTACAAACTGAAAACAGCTCTTTAAAACAAACAATAGAACAATTGCAAGCTGAAAAAAGTGCTTTAGAAGAACAACTAACACGCGAAACCCAAAATCTGGCAGAATGCAATGCTAAAATAGAAAATTTACAAACACAAATAACAAATGTACAGGTATCAAATACCGCAAATCAAACAATAGACCAATTGCGAGCTGAAAAAAGAGCTTTAGAAGACCAACTAACACGCGAAACCCAAAATCTGGCAGAATGTAATACTAACGTAGCAGCTTTACAAACACAAATAACGAATGCACAGGTATCAAATACTGCAAATCAAACATTACAAACTCAAAACAACTCTTTAAATCAAACAATAGAACAATTGCAAGCTGAAAAAAGAGCTTTAGAAGATCAACTAGCACGCGAAAGCCAAAAGCTGGCCGAATGCAATACTAACGTAGAAACTTTACAAACACAAATAACTAATGTACCGATATTAAATGCTTCAATTAAAAAATTACAAACTCAAATCGACACTTTAAATCAAACAATAAACCAATTGCAAAATGATAAAAGAACTTTAAAAGCAAAACTAACAAATGAAAAGCGAAAGCTGGTAGAAAATAATGCTAACGTAGATAATTTAAAAACGCAACTAGCGAATGCACAGGCATTACAAACTTCAGATCAAACATTACAAACTCAAAACGACCCTTTAAATAAAAGAATAGAACAATTGCAAGATGAAAAAAGAGATTTAGAACGAAAACTAGCAGAAACTACAAAGTCTTTTCAACGACAAATAGAACGATTGGAACTTGAAAAAGGAAATTTAGAAACTAAAACGGTACAATCCACGGACATTTTAAAAAGAACAATAGAACAATTGCAAGGTGACAAAGGAGCTTTACAAGAACAATTATTAGATGTAAACGAAAAGCTGGCAGCATGCAACATTAGCCTAACTAATTTAAAAACACAAATATCGAATGGACAGGTATTAAATACTGCAGATCAACAAGTCATAGCTTTTTTAAAAGATACCTATAATAATGAAGATAATTGGCATAACTTATTCTTAGAACAATGGCCAGAAGAAACAAAACTCATTCTTGCGGTGAGTAACCAATGTGACAAGGTTAGAAACGAATCTAATTATGATAATATATCGGCGTATAATTTTGGCAATATAATATTATCCTTAACTTCCAGATCTCCTACTGATACTACGAAAATAACTGAAATTGCAACAATGTTTCGGATACCGAACGATGATAATGTCGTCGCGAATATCAAGATTTTAATAGATAAGTATGGGAGGTGTATCGATGTAATTAATCAGCTAGGTTGCGGTATCAATGTAGATAATTTTCCTACTAAAATAATTGAAATATGGAATCATATTAAAGATGCTGCACAACGTTTCGTATCAATTGATAATGAAGTTTGGTGTTTAAATTTTTTGACGGCGATGCAACAAGAATTTGAAATAAATCATACAATCATCAATGAATTTCAAGCACTGACTCCAGACATTCCTAATAATGATAAATTACAATGGAAAGATTCATTTATTAAGCGATTTTATGAATTTCAAAAATTTACTCAAAATTTTATATTTTCAGGAAATTCTGTAGAACAGTTCTCCCTTAATTTAAGTAATATCGCTAAAAAAATAAATCCAGAAAGTTTAAACGAGCAGCAATGGATGAAAATATTTATAATTAATATTACATCATTTGTTGAAAAATTACGAGATAAATACCCTTCGGAAAAAAATTTTAGTGAATGGGTAAGCGATATGTTATCTCCTTTGCCTGATAAAGAGATTAATTCAACAGAAGCCGAAAATATTGGTTTGTTGTATAAAACATGGTTACGCATATTAAATTTTGAGCCTAATACAAGTCCAGAACAGTTCACAGATTTATTAACTGAACGTGTAAAAGCGTTCGCCAATAGGAAAAGAAGATCAATTCAAACGGTAGATGGTTTGGGAGAAACAAGTGATAAAAAAATCCTATTAGATCAAAATTGGACTGTAATTGAACTACAAAATTTGTTTTATAATTTATATAAGGGATATTTCAAACTACGATTTAATATTTCGAAACAACTTTTGCCCGATGTTGAAGAATATAAAGATCAAATTGAAGTTAAATTGCGGTTATTAAGGACCCTTAGAAGAGACAATCGGGGAAATACACTTATGGTAATTTATCAGGATTACTTGTATTATGATTTAAAAACCATACTTAGAATAGACTTAGACAAAATATTTTTGGATACTGTGGATAAAGATCAATTATTTATTACTACTTGTAATGCAACTGAAAATTATTTACACACATTATTGTCTAATGAAAATGCTATACCGTTATCAGAACCTGCATTAAATATTTCAAGTGCTATTGGTATGGATTCGGAACAGATTGAGGAAGAAGAAAATATGGAAGCAAAAAATGAGGAAGAAGAAAATTTACACGCAAAAAGGATGAATACGGCTAGTTGAAATATATAGATAAACTACACCCAACCAACCCTCCTAAAAAAAAAAAAAAAAAAAAAAAAAAAATTTTTTTTTTTTTTTTTTTTTTTTTTTTTTTTTTTGTGGGCGTGGTTTATATAATATATATATATGCTGGCTAGTGTACCCACACATTATTATGTCTCAAGGTATGCTGGCAACAACCTTCTAGTTTAGACTTTGAAAAATTTGTTAAATTAAACATTGATATTATTTATAGATTGTCTTATGAAACGCGTAAAAGGACTAAACATAATATTTTCTTACATGGCTTTGGCGACACGATCGCACTTTATATGACTTTTTATAATTCGATAAATTCACGAGGATAAAATTCATCACCATTTGCTTTACGAGCGTAGTATGGTACTAGTTCGCCATTTTTATACAATATGGCACCTTTTTCAGAGCTACCGTCTTCAGCTTTCAGATAAAATTCGTCCCCATTATTCCGTTTTGGATAAAATTCAGACCCATCTGGGTTTTTGGCATATTTATACTCGTTCAGAGGTAAGTCATTACCATTCTCGTCCTGACGATAACTTTCTTGACCATCCTCATCTATGGGATAAACATAATTTCCATTTTCATCTTTAAGATACATTTCCTCTCTTGTTAAAGGATACGTTACCTTAAGCGTAGTTAAATTTAGGGGGTATTTTGGACATCCATTTTCATAAATATAAACATTTGTACCATCTTTCTTAGCGCATGGATATTCAATCAAATATTCTTTATCCCCGTCTATTACTTTTTTGCAAGCATAAACTAATTTTCCAGTTTCATTTTGCCAATATTTATCATGACCTTCAACATCCTTTGCGTAATACTGGTCCATATTATTATTTTGCAAACAATAACCTCTTAAATAAATTTCGTTATATTTTTGTTCTAACACGTTGTCGTCATCTTGAGGCTCATTATCCTTAGCGACTTCACCCCCCAAACCATTTAGATTGCCGGGACCAGGCTGCTCATCTCCGTTGCCGGGACCAGGCTGCTCATCTCCGTTGCCGGGACCAGGCTGCTCATCTCCGTTGCCGGGACCAGGCTGCTCATCTCCGTTGCCGGGACCAGGCTGCTCATCCTCAGGTTGATGTTCAAGATCCATATCAGCGGGTTGCTCATCCTCAGGTTGATGTTCAAGATCCATATCAACGGGTTGCTCGTTTACGATTTTCTCCATTTTAAAAGCTTTGTTCACAGTATTAGAAGAAGAGATATCTCTTCTCTTGCGACTATTTGGCTTTAAAGAAGTTGAAACTGGTTTACGATTAGACATACTTTATTTGTACATTTAATAGCAAGAGCATGCTAATTATATTATTGTGTATTTGCATGTTATTTGTCTGTTGGAATCATAGGTTATATCGAGCATATATAAAAATTACATTGAATACTTTATATTATAATATGAACCCAATGGAATGGCGAAAATATCTTATACATAAACAAATTCAAAAGAGTCCAGGATGGGAAATAACTATGAACATAAATAACTGAATATTTCATCTTGTTTTCAAAGCCAATATTGTATAAATAACGTTACCCCATCCTATTTTAAAGGAAATAGGTTTGGACATCGCGGAGCTGGTTTATGCATGACCTTACAGTAGAAGAAATAAATTCCACTCCCACCCACCCTAATAGATATACTATATATATACTATATACATAGACTGCAGCGCCATCTACAATAAATTTGATTGGATAAAGAAAATAGAAACTAACTGAAAAATATAAATTAAAAAAAAAAAAAAAAAAAAAAAAAAAAATTTTTTTTTTTTTTTTTTTTTTTTTACGGTTGGGCTTGGCTTGAATTCATTCTGTATAAATAGTCGTACTCAAACCTTCATTTTGTCTTCTAGCATCAATCTTCTTCTGGTTTTTTATGCGAACTATGGGGCGTATATATAGATATGAGAAACCTTAAAATATTATTTTCAAACTATATAATCAAGTTTTATAAATGATATATACTTTGCCATCCGCTATTAAAGGTAAATTCTTGGGTAGCCATGACCCACCCTATTTAGAAGGTGATAAAGCTACTCTGCAATGCGATGATGGATATCGATCTAACACTATATTTTCTATTTTAACAAAAAAAGATGACGAATTAGTATGGAATCCTTCGTCGGTCGAATGCTTTCCAAGGTCTTGTGGTGCACCTCCTGTTATTGAAAACGGCTACCATACAGGCTCAGTATATTCATTTCCTAGTATGGTAACTTATAAGTGCTTTGAAGGTTTTAAACTCAAAACCCTTTACAAATCTCTATTTTGTTCTGCTACTGGCGAATGGATTCCATCAGTAAAAAAAATTGAATGCGAGCCCATACAATGTGAAGAGTTAGACAACCCCGAAAACGGTTCCGTGTCTTATCCGAATAGGAACGTTGATTCAGTAGCGACTGTGGTTTGCAACCCAGGATTTTATGCTGTCGGTAGCAACAAAAGAATATGCCAGACGAACGGACAGTGGAGCGGTCCAGAAATAATATGCGAACCATGTCCGATAATACCAAATGCCCGAATAATTTCACCAGGATTTGCAGCAGTAAAGTGCGACGGTAAAGAGGTGCTTGTAAGATGTAAGGCGGACGGAACTTGGACAAATCCAAATTGCCCAGAAAATAATTCTCAACTGCCCATTGCCAACCCAGTCTCGCCAAGTTTACCCATACTACAACCTAATCCAGTCTCGCCAGGTTTACCGATACTACAACCTAATTCTCAAATACCCAATCCAGTCTCGTCAAGTTTGTCCACACTACGACGACGATCCTATGAATGGATCATATCAGCAATTGGTTTAATAGTATCCTTCATTTTATTTATAATAACATTATTTAGATATTATAACATTTAGAAAAAAAAAAAAAAAAAAAAAATTTTTTTTTTTTTTTTTTTTTTTTTTTTTTTTTTTTTTAGGTTGGTTGATTGATTGATTGACTCTAGCTAGCCTATATATATATCATGCTAAAGTAACAGTTTATCTAAATTTGCTGATGTGCCACCACCTCTGTCAAAATTTTCAATTTTTTTTTAATTTGAAAAAAAACGACTGAATTAAATTGCTTATTTTACTATGTATATGTAATAAAAATCACGATTCCACGATTAGTTTTCAAAAATATTTTTATTTTAAGATTACGTTTCTAAAGTTGGTCGAATTTACAAAATTTTCAATTTTTTTTTAAATTTGAAAAAAAAAACGACTGAATTAAATTGCTTATTTTACTATGTATATGTAATAAGAATTACGATTCCACGATTAGTTTTCAAAAATATTTTTATTTTAAGATTACGTTTCTAAAGTTGGTCGAATTTGCAATAGTCAACTCAAAGTCTAAATCTTCATTTTTGAAAATATACTTAATTCAATTAACATTATAAATATATATCAACCAACCAACCTTGAAAAAAAAAAAAAAAAAAAATTTTTTTTTTTTTTTTTTTTTTTTTTTTTTTTTCAAGGCCATATTTTATATATAAATACGCTTGACTCTGAACATTTAATTTACTTTCATCATGGCTCCTTACATTGTCTGTATCGACGGATTGATTGGGGCTGGCAAATCTACTTTGATGCGACAACTGGCTACAGATTTTAAATGTTTTCCTGAACCCATACACGAATGGACATTACTACCCCATCTGTACGAAAATCAAACGCTTTACGGACCGGCTTTCCAATTCCAAGTCTTAATTTCTCAATACAATCAAAAAATGTCTTTTCCGAAAGGTGACGATTTAATTCTAGTCGAACGGTGTCCTTGGACTTCCAGGTATATATTTGCCCCGCTGATATTAAACGAACAAGATCTACATACGTACGACAAAATTTATCAAGTTTTAAATTTTAACGTAGATTGTTTCATTTATTTAGACGTAGAGCCTCTCGAAGCGTTTAATCGAATCCGGGACCGCTCTCCGATCGACCGTTTGATAAGCTTAGATTATTTAGAACGCTTGCATGATTCTTACAAAGAAAATCTCTTGAAGGCTCGTTCGAACGTTTACGTAATCAATGACCCTGTCGAACAACAGGTTCGAGAAATTTTATCTAAAATAACAACTTCAGTTTTTCCAAATGAATAGAGAGTGTTTTCTCTGCCCAGCTGCCAACATTCTTTAAATGTTCTGGATTTTGAGTCGTCAAATACATTACGTATGCAGTCAGTCCTATAGTCAACAGTATTAGTAATACGAAAATCCAACGACCCGTGGTCACCCCAATACTCAGCAGTACGCAATTTATATATAACGAAGAATAAAATAGCACACCGTGGGCCAAAGAACGTTCGTCCATACTTCTTGGTTTATACGTACAGATCTTCTTTCAAAAATTCGACGATTTGAACGGGTTTATATGTAGGAAGTGTTATCATTTTATTCGTAAATTGTCCACGCCTGACTATAAATCCAGACAAAGAATCGGAAACGAGTGCTTTTCGCCCCGCATCGCTATATTCAAACGCCACGTTGGGTGGATAGGTCACTCTATATCGCACTTGGAGCTGAACGGGTTGGTCAGTGAATAATTTAAGCCTCATGCCCGTATTCAGTTGTAAACCTTTTTCGGTTAAATGTATTGAATCCATAGTTTTATTAAATTTGACGGACGGTGGATTATTTTCGTTCCAAATCGCAGGTTTTATTTGTCTGAATTCTCCAGTCGCAAAATCTAACCAATCGTTCAACCAATTGACTACATATTCCGTAGTCGGAGGAGGCTCGCAGGCATATTCTTGATCAGAGACTGAAATGATACGTTTCGTATGCATAGAGGGACAAAATATGAACGGTCGTTGGATATTGCACGTAGCATAGACAGTACTATCCCAAATAATATTTCCAGTTTGTATTTTCTGACCAGGTTGACAAGGCTCTTCTGGCCAGTCTGATATTTTCTGCGTCCAAAAATTATATGTAAAATGGACAGGTTCTTTTTTCAATAATCTTTCATTTTCGTAAAATTTACATTTGGCTGCATGTTCGCGAGGTAACAGGATGGCCATTTGTGGAATCTGAGACACGAAGGCGTAGTTGACACAATCGGGATGAGAACAAATATTATACATCTGGATATAGATTTCGGATTTTTGACAAGTTGGTATGGTATCCTTATGGTAATTGAACGGCTCGATCCAAGATTCTAAATTTACTTGGGGAAATTCAAACAGATAAAACTTATTATATTTGAAAGCATTCTTAGGCTTCTGAATGCATTTCGATCCAGTAAAAACTGTGCCATTAGGACATCTCAGATGTTTCTTTTCAGCGCAATCGTAATAACATTCTGGGGCGTCGCGTATGAATATTTTTTCATCCGAAACACATACATCTTCGATTTTATAACGTTTAGAAATTCGTTTGCCTTCGTCGACCAGTTTTCTTTTACGAAATCCATTTTCACAGATAAAGCCTGCAGTGCGATCTAAATCTTCAGAATTCCTCCAATTTTTAACGTGTTTGGTAAATTCGTAAACGGGGACGATAATATTTGGGTCATTGGAAAAGACATTGTCACAAAATATGGGTTCCGTACATTTCTGGCCGTTGTAAACCATAGGTAAAAATGGCAAGTTATCGCCTTTCGATTTATCCCAGTTCTGAGGACATTCTACAGTTTCATCAATTTTACCATTCTTACAAGTCATGTATCCAGGCGTGAAATTGAACGGAGGCATTTCTGTTTCAGGCAAAGATATGTTACTACCGTCCGGTAAACCATTACAATTGATAGGTTCGCAATAATCTTTACCCAAAAATTTAGTTCCAGGCTTACAAGTAATGAATACGGGCTTACCGTTATGACATTCGACTCGCGTTTCGTCGTTATGAATAAAAGGTGTATTTGGAAAAATTTTACAATAATGATTTAAATCTTTGACGGGCTCGCATCGATCGTGATAAAACAGGGTTCCGTTACGACATTTTATAAAGACCTCTTTTCCATTCTGACACATGATATACTGGGATATGTTTTTAGGATTTGGTAGCATTACTCCGTTCGATCTGCCAGTACACGCATTGACGGGCTGGCAAGCGTTTGCTATGAGAGTAGTTCCTGAGGGACAGATTTGGAGACTCGAGACACGACCGTTTTGACACTCGAAATTGAAAACGGTTCCTTTATGAACGGTAAACTGACTATTTTCTTTAAAATTTGGAAGGTTTTTCAATTGAGGATCCGATTTCAAGTGATCGTAGAGATTTTGTCCTACAGCCGGAACCAACGAGCCGTTCGATTTTCCATAGCATGGATCGACTGCCAAAATTTGGCCTTGATGAAACATGTAAGCGTCACTGGATAAGGTATGCTCCCAAGCTAATTTTCCGTTCACTGTAAACTGAAAATGTTTTGGCTTCTTCGAATCGAATACGTAATCGAACGACGGGGCTTTTGAGGGTGAACCAGCAGAAGGTTTCGTAACGCTTTCAAACCCAGGCGCGTAAAAATACCAGTAATAAATTAACAGCAAAGACAAGAAGAACACTCGTATCATTTCTGTATCGAGGCTTTATTAAGAATGGATTTTCTATTTAATGAAGAAGAATGCAAACTATGGATTCAGAAAACAAATATTATGAAATGCTGCAACGAACCGACTTATGAAACTTTTTTAAAACAAGATAGGGCAATAGATGAAATGCCCAATTTGTATAAGAAATGTATTCGCTGTGGAAAAATTGTTAAAATAAAATAATGGGATTCACTCTGTCAGTCAGCAACAGTCTGACTTTATGATAATATTTTTATAAGTTTAGTAAAGTCCGAGATATGTGTTAATGAACTTTAGCAACCAACCAACCAACCGTTAAAAAAAAAAAAAAAAAAATTTTTTTTTTTTTTTTTTTTTTTTTTTTTTTTTTTTTTTTTTTAATGTTGTTTGGCTTGACTATATATAAGCTAACTAATGTACCCACATATTCATTATGTCTCGACGTCCTCCAGTAACAGGTCTCATAACCTCGTTGATTCCCAATTTTATCGAAAAGTCCGATTGGAACATAGCAACCTTTAAAATAGAAAATTTTCCATTAGTCAGAGACAGTATCTGCGGAGACATAATCGTCATGATCAGTCTTCTTAAATGGAATAAGGGAGTTGTTGAAAAACAAATACTCTATATACTTCCCAATGGAGTGCAACCCTTAAAAAATTATGAATACGCGACAGCTTTTGCATCCGAAGCTGAGATGCTGACCCAGTTTCATGCTTTGCTAGACGGTGTTCAAATTATAATCGGCTATGGTATTAACACGTACGATTTAACTCCTATTATTGCAAGACTGATATGGTTAAAACTGTACGGTATCCTTCCACGTTACAAATCTTTCAAAATATATAACGATACAGTGTCTTTGTATGACGGCAAACCTACCATAGATATTTATACTGCCCGCATGCATAATTTAGAAAAAAAAATAATGTCAGTGCTCCGCCTATATTACTTTATAAAACAAATATATAAAGAATTATAAGTTAAAAAAAAAAAAAAAAAAAAAAAAAAAAAAAAAATTTTTTTTTTTTTTTTTTTTTTTTTCAAGGTCATATGTATATATATTATATATATATAACGTAAGTATTTCCTCAAATCTCCTTAGTGATGAATTTCTCAACGAAGTGGTCCTGTGCCTGGCGTCGAAAAAATGTCATTGGTGTAGAGATATCATTTTTGAATAAGGATGGTCATTACGAAAAACAACTTAAACATTACACAGAATGGATAGGGGTATGTACAAATAATATTGATACTGTCGTTCGTAAAATTAAAAAATATTTTCCGGGTAATGATGTCACCTATATTGAAATCACTCAACTCAAAAAAGTTTTACCCTCGTTCGAAGATAGGCTAGCTAGAAACAAATTAGAATATAGATCGAAACCTTTTTATAAAATATATACGACAGCCCCTCATAAGAGTGTTGGACGCTTATTTAATTGCTATAAAATGGTTTATTATAACCCCGAGGATTGGCTGACGCGAATTTATATTGATCTGTGTCTAAAATTTAATACATATTCTTTCTACTACAAATGGTACGAAATTCTAAACAATTCTTTAGATCTCATGTCCTCGTTGAGTATGACCCCCAATTGTTTCGAAGAGCCCGATTGGACGATGGCAGCATTTGATATAGAAACTGTTCCATTAATCGGTAACCATATTCCAATTTGCCATTTCAGCACAGATAAAATCGTTATGATAAGCCTTTTTAAATGGAATAAGCGGAATGGGGTCCAAAAACAAATACTCTATTTACTTCCCAACGGAGCTCAGCCCTTAACAAATTATGAATGCGCAACAGCTTTTACATCTGAGGCCGAGATGCTAGCCCATTTTCATTCTTTGCTAGCCGACGTTCAAATCATAACTGGCTATAATATTAACGCATACGATTTCCCATGTATTATTGCAAAACTGATATGGCTAAAACAGTACAGTACCATTCGACGTTACAAATCTGCTAAAATAGGTAAAGATAATGTGGCTTCGTTCGACGGTAAATTTGTAATAGATCTTTATACTTTTACAAGAGTATTTTCCAAAGCCGATTTGCCAAGTTATAGATTAGATGCCATAGCTAAAATGAAATTGGGTGGTGAATCCAAAATTAAAGTAGCCACCGTTGGGATATGGGCTTGGTATCGCAATGAATTGGCAGCTCAGCTGTTGGAAGAAACGCAGACTGAAATATGCTATGAAATGCTGAAACCCTACAAAGTCTCAGATGCGTCTGAATTTGGTACGTTTCGCACATATTTAGATTATTGCTTAAAAGACTCGGAATTGGTTTATCGATTGTTTCAACTCGAAACAGTTTTTACGTTTTTGTTATCACGGGCCAATATCGTGGCACTGAATACCGTAGAAAGTTTACATTTAGGCAATTCTCGATTTATAGAAGAGGTTTTTAAAACTCATGCGATATGTAGAGGTTTTTTGATTAATACTAAATATATTAGTTTAGCAAACGATTTAAAATACCAAGCAGCTTTCCGTGGAAAAACTTACCAGGGTGCGTTAAATTTTTGCTTTCCCGAACGATATTATGAAGATGTAGTGATTATGGATTTTGCCAGCATGTATCCTAGCACTCTGCTGAGTAGTAATTTATGTTACGGCACTTGTACTATTATGAACCGCGACGAATGGCTGGCAAACGAGACCGCTCAGAAAATGACTTGCATCCCGTACCGCATCCATAGCAACGATGATTTTTTGGAAGATCGGCCTATGACAGACAAATTTACCTATCCAACATTCAATCCAGAAATCGACGAGTACGCCATAGTTATTAATACGAAGACGGAAGCCTTTCTACCTAATTTTGTTAGCCATTTTATATCGCTGCGTAAAAATCATCAAATTGAATACAAACGAACGAAAGACATTTATCATTACAATAGCCAGCTGGGCTATAAAATTTTAATTAACTCGCTTTACGGAGTCATGGCCGGTAAAGACTCGACCCTAGCCTATCTTCCCATAGCCATGTCGATCGTGACCCTTTCTCGATATCAGCTACTCGGATCCTACCATTACGCGAAAAATTTAGGCTTCCACGTTTGTTATGCAGATACCGACAGTCTGATGGTTCATAAGTGGGAAAAAGACAATTGCGATAGCATAAACGCGTTCCTAGATATACCAAACGTCGAATTGAAATACGAACAGCGCTTGAGACGCTTACTCGTCATATCTAAAAAACGTTATATTTATGAATCTATGGACAACCCCCAGCCAGTCACGAAAGGTTTTGAAAAACACATTAATGAAATCGGCCAATACTTGAAAGATGAAGTCATAACGGCCGTTTGGGATGCGCTGTTCATACATCCTGAAAAAATGACGCCGTCAGTAGGATGGCAGTTATGGGCTAGAATTTTACAGGAAGTTGTTTATAAGTGCCGCAATCCAAGAAAATATTCAATTTATCGTAAAGTTAGAAGATTGGAAGAATATAAATCCAAATCTTGTGCCGCTGTAAAATTTCTCAATAAATATCCAGGCATAACCGAAGAATTTGTCGAATTCACTTACAGCCAAGCGGACGTAGCGAAAAAGGAGATCTCCAATTGGATTATGAGTGCGGCAGACTGTCAGTGGGTAGATTATGAAAAATTATTCATCGGTCAAAGAAAAGCCTTTTGTATATTGTTAAACATAGCATTTTGGCATTTGCCTGAACCCCTCTACCCTGGATATATGGTATTAAACTCGCTGCATTGGAAACGATTCAATAACGCTGAACTCTTACACTGGAGCCGGACGGGTAGACGATTGATTTTATTGACAGAACCAGGCGTTAAATATACATTTACAAAGAACGATCATTTGTTTAAGGAACGCAAGAGGGGCCGCGCGAAAAAGGCGGTTATTGAATCGTCGAATAATAGAATGGACTGCGAAGAAGTTAGTAATGCTACTAGTTATTCAGAAATTACGTTGGACGATTCAACCAATATGGACCAAACATCCGACGACGAGTTATCTAATATGGATCAAACGACCGACGAAGATTCAATTGACGAATGGTTAGACACATCCTATAATGAGCGCAATTCGCCAGATTCTGACGCGAGCTACAACGAATTATTATATGACAGTCCCAGAGAATTATCAGACGACGAATATCCATCAGAAGAAGAATCCGATTAAAAAAAAAAAAAAAAAAAAAAAAAAAAAAATTTTTTTTTTTTTTTTTTTTTTTTTTTTTTTTTTTTAGGTGCCACGCCCACCCTTGAAGCTTGTCTATATATACTATGGCTAACATGACTACACTCTCATTGTGTCTCGCCAGCAACGGTCGTCTAGTCACTATGCCTCGTAATGTGTTTTCAGCAAGATTGATGGAGAGTTAGATTTTTCTATAAAAGCTTATAATCTATTCTGATTTCATGAAAACCTGCAGTATTTTGTAATTTGTCAGACAAAAGTTTTGTTTTCAAAGCCAATATTCTATAAACAACGCTATTCCATCATATTTTAAAGGAAATGGGTCAGGAGCTAATTTATGCATGACCGTACAGTAGAAGAAATAAATTCCACTCCCACCCACCCTAATAGATATACTATATATATATACTATATATATAGACTGCAGCGCCATCTATAATGATTGGCTAAAAAAATATAACTTTAGCAGCCAACTGAGAAATATCTTTAGAACCCAACTGAGAAATATCTTTAGAACCCAACTGAGAAAAATATAACTTTAGAAATATAACTTTAGAAACCAACCAACCGTTAAAAAAAAAAAAAAAAAAAAAAAAATTTTTTTTTTTTTTTTTTATTGGTTGATTGGTTGATTGGTTGATTTATATTTAGTATAAATAGCGGCTCCGTACTCAAGCTACATTCATTCTGTCTTCATCTCTTGCCTAGTCAGTTCATTGTAATTCAAATCACTTGTAAGCATGATTAAGTGTCAATGTGAAGGTATCTCAAGTAGTTATTATTATCGTATATATCATGCCCACAAACATAAAAATTTTAAATTTATATATCAAGCCATAATAAAACAACAAAAAAATGCGTATCATTTATTTGATAAAATTATCAAAACCCATTCGATAGAAGTCATTAACTATATACGCCATTATGAACAACTGGAGCCACATATACATGCGTTTATAGGTTCAGAGAGTGAAATTGATCAAGACGTTTGGAAAGATTTCTTATTTGGATTTAAAATAAATTTAATCGATTATGAAATATATGATAAACTATATAAGGACTATCCTCAAACACTTGAGAATTGCAATTATCATTTTTTTACGTTAGAAGATTGGTCCCTTAAAACGATATGGGATAATATTACAAATTTTCATGATATCGAGAATTTAAATTTGCCTACTAGGCTCTTACAAAAAGCTATTCAAAAATATGATAACTATAATATATATACTACTCAGTTTAAAGAAAAATATGAGAGCTTAGAACCACGTCTTAAGGATTCTTTGAAAGGTAAACTTATAGAAAAATTATTTTCTAAAATAGATACAACATTTGACAAATATAGCGCATACTATATTAATCAAAGTCGAATGTATCGCATGCCTGAAAGAAGAAAATTGACAGATCATTTGTATAAAATTCGATCCTTCTTTGTAAAGGATAATAAAAGAATTCATATGTGTTTGAAATGCACGAAATTATTTTTTTATGGAGAAGAGTGTTTAATTGAACGACATTTCAATATAGTATATATTCTTAGCACTAAAAAGTTTATATTGAATATGAAACATTGGTGTCGCTTATGCAAACAAACGCCTTTATTTCAAGTACTAACTGAGGGAAATGTTGAAAGATATTATAAAACTTTTAACAATCCCATAAAAGTTCAAAAATATCAGTTGTGTAAATATACCATGAATGAAACATCTTAAAAAAAAAAAAAAAAAAAAAAAAAATTTTTTTTTTTTTTTTTTTTTTTTTTTACCTTGGCGTAACCTTAACGAAGCGTGGGCATGACTTGGCTATATATAAGCAGTAGCTTTACTGGCTGTTGTACATTATTTTTAGAATTATTTTCATGTATGGAGTTGCGATGTGCACATCCTTATGACGATGATTATGTATATAGTAGATATCGGCGCCACGAACATAGAAATTTAAAATTTATATATCACGCCATAATAAAACGACTACAAAATACGTATAGTTTATTTGATAAAATTGTCAAAATCCATTCGATAGAAGTCATTAATACTATATATCATTATAACAAAGTACTGGAGCCACATATACATATATTTATAACTTCAGAGAATGAAATTGAACAAGACGTTTGGAAAGATTTCTTATTTGGATTTAAAATAAATTTAATCGATCGACAAAGATATGCCAGGATATGTAATATTTATCCTAAGGGATTTGAGATTGTTGAGATTTGCGACTGTCACTTTTTTACGTTAGAAGATTGGTCCCTTCAAACGATATGGGATAATATTATATATTTTCATGATATCGAGAATTTGTATTTACCTACTAGGATTTTCCAAAAAGCTGTTCAAGAATATGATAAATACAATACACATACTACTCAGTTTAAAGAAAAATATGAGAGTTTAGAACAACGTCTTAAGGATTCTTTGAAATATAAACCTATAGAAATATTATTTTCTGAAATAGATACCACATTTGACAAATATAGCGCTTACTATTTTAATCAAAATCGAATATATTTAAATCACAATAAAATGTTAAAATTAATTTATGTTCGATGCTACTTTGTAAAGGATAAAAAACAAATCCATATGTGTTTAAAATGTATGAAATTATCTTTTTATGGAGAAGAGTGTTTAATAGACCGATATTTCTTTAGGGTGCGTGGCACTGGATATTATACACAAGATATAAAATATTGGTGTCGCTTATGCAAACAAACGCCTTTATTTCAAATACTAACTGGGGAAAATTTTACAGAATATTATAAGACGTTTATCAACCCCATAAAAGTACAAAAATATCAATTATGTCAAAATATAATGAACGAAATAATTTAACATAACCTTGAAAAAAAAAAAAAAAAAAAAAAAAAAAAATTTTTTTTTTTTTTTTTTTTTTTTTTTTTAATAGTGGGTGTGGCCTAGCTATATATAAGCTACGCGATCGGTCAGATTCTACTCATTCTATCATCATGTTCGATTACAATGCCCTACAGCATGAAGTTGCCCAGCATTATTTCAGACTCTTTAAACCTTATCAAAAGATGGAATTAACTCGTCAATTTATCCGTCGTATGTTAGATATCATCTATTCCCATTCGAAGATAGATGGCTTCATAGCCTTTGAGCCTAGTATCCCACTTCTAACTCGCTTAAGACGTCCATGCAAGGGTGTAGTTCTAATCCCATTTTACAATACAAATTTAGGTAAGAAATTGCCTCGTTACGTGTCTGTGTTTCCATATTACCCGTTTCGAGTCAAACAAATACATAAAGACGAAAATGTTAAAGTCGGCCTGGAATTATTTCATTTGTATTTAGACATTACCGGCGTCGAATACGTATGCTTTTTTCAGTTATGGTTTCAAGAAGATGAAATTCTTAAAGAGGTGCAAACTCAGCATAAAAACGTGAAAGTGTATACGGCTGGCTCGTTTCATAGTTTTCGTAGATTTATTGCAATGCTTTAGATACGTGATTTAAAATTTCAACTTCGTTTGATAAATTTGTGGGGTAAGCTTTAGCAACGGGCGGTTCTTTTATCCAATTTAATAAATAGCTATAATGTAGAATTTCTTTTTGAATTTGGGTGTCTAAGCGAATCGCTGGTATGTAAGTATCTTTTGATGAAGTCGATGCATATCTATAAATGATATCTTTATCAACTAAAACGAAAATGTCTTTGGGTAAAATTCGAATGAGCGTAAACTCGTTCCATTTCCATATCAGGACGTAATGTCCATGCCATGGCCGGCCCGGTATAAATTCCAAATTGAAAGCCAAGAACATTAGACAAAGAATGCCAAAGAGTACATACATTTCTTTGATATTATTTACACTCATCTTAGTCACGATGATTAATCTGTACTACAAGCCTAGCATCCACTTGAAAAGCGAACCGATGCATTGGCTCGAACGCATGATTCATCCAATATCTCAATCGGTTTGCCCTCTGCACGGATTCAAATGCCCGTCTAGCGAACCATGCGACTGTAAAAAATTTTGCAACAATGAAACGGATTTTGTACCATTTCATATCGTAGACGCGAACGAACGAATATACGTTATGAATAAAAAATTAACCCCTGGAACGTATTGTTTACCAAAAGGCGTGGACAAATGCAATTTAAAAACCAATTATCATGTATTTTCGTTGGCAGGCTGGTCCTGTTTACCATTAAATGAAATCGTGTTTAAAGGCGATAAGAAACGCGCTTGTAAGAACGAAGAAGCTCAAGATAACAACTCGAATGTATTGTGGGACTATTTAAAACAGGAAGAGGCTGGCGACAACATCGAAGATTATTACGAACCGCTAAGAGACCAACTCAGATATCGATGCAAATGCGGATCCAAATCAATAGACGGAACGCCTATGATTTCTGCATTTCAATTTGTATGCTCAGTAGATTATTGCTTAAGAGATATATCAAACCCTCTTCCATTTATGGGTTGGAATGGTAAAACCTGTGACTGTGGCACATATTTCCATCTAAATCCGGACGACAAAACTTCTCCGTGCAGACATGAACTGTCAAGAGTACAAAATGAAACCCTTATAGGACGAGTGGATTGCATGACAGAACATACGTTTCTAAAACAAACGTTGTTTTGTCCAACGACAAATACAGGATTAATTTTTAAAGACTGGATAAAAACGAATTCATCAGACGTAGCCGATTTTATTGACACGCTTATAACTAAAAGGTTAATTTAAGTTAGGCCACGCCCATATTTTTATTTAAAAAAAAAAAAAAAAAAAAAAAAAAAAAAAAAAATTTTTTTTTTTTTTTTTTTTTTTTTTTTTTTTTTAATGGTCCGTGTATATATAAGCGTTTGCTTTTCTGGTAAAATGTTATTTAAGCTTCTGAGCTCTCTGAGATCTGACGATGCCAGAATTATGCACTGTTCATATTTCGTTTATCCTTTTCGAAAATAAACCAATTCCGTGGGAAATGACTCTGACTTCAACCAAACCGCCATTCAAAACCATTAAACTTGGATTATTTACGAAATATTTTAAATGGAATAATGAAGATCAAAAGTATGATTTTGTACAATCTGACAATTATCAGTCATTTATGAAACTAAATCATGAAATTAGTTTGCTTAATTTCAAAGCCATGCTTACATATGTACAAAAATGTTTGGAAAGCGATCAAGAGATTGAGATAGTGGCTATCGACAGACCAACGTATACCTATTTGAAAAAATTTTACGATTCTATTATATTGTTAGATTATGACTATAATGGAAGAGATAAGACTTTATCAGCTGCCTATAGATTTGTCTCAGATTTTATACCTTACAAATTATCTGAAGAAGATGAAAAAAACATAGTTGCTGGACGTATTTTCTTTTCAGATTGCATACCTGAAGAAATAGAATACTGTCCAACAGAAAACATTTTTGCTAGTGTCTCATAAACTGAAAAAAAAAATTTTCTATAAAAACTCATGATCTATTCTGATTTTATGAAAACCTGCAATATCTTGTCATTTGTCAGAGAAAAGTCTATAAATATCTTGTTTTCAAAGCCATTTCATCCTATTTTGAAGGAAATGGGTTTAGACATCAGGAGCGAGTTTATGCATGACCGTACAGTAGAAGAAATAAATTCCACTCCCACCCACCCTAATAGATATACTATATATATACTATATATATACTATATATATAGACTGCAGCGCCATCTACAATGATTGGCTAAAGAAAATATAATTTTAGAAACCAGCTAAAATATAATTTAGAAGACAACTGTGAAATATAACTTTAGAAACCAACTTCATCAACCAACCAACCAACCAAAAAAAAAAAAAAAAAAAAATTTTTTTTTTTTTTTTTTTTTTTTTTTTTTTGTGGGCGTGGCTTCACTCTATATAAGCATCAGATTTGTGCTACCATTTCATTCAAGATGTCTTTTCTTTACATCCCTCACACATCAGTAGAGCAGTTGATAAAAATATTTCAACAGACAAGCGTGTTTAGATATGCTGTTACACCCCAGCAAGAAAAGCCAGCACCGAATTTTGTCTTAGTGAATCCTCGTTTGTATCACGGAACGTATGGTGGCATATTACATAACAGCGTTCTTCAAGAAATAGATGGTAGATATATTTCAGAAGATATAGGAAACGATCAGTCTTTGGTCTGGTGGGAGTCTTATCCTGAAGCGATCGGCGACCAAGCTGCACTCTCTTTCAAAGATCGAGTGGCTGTGACACCATCCATTTTCAAGCGCATGCAAATCAACGAGATCAGAAAACCAGCGTCTGGTAAATCATCTTATTATGGCAATAGAGCTTGGCGCATGAATGCCGAATCTGCCTCGTATTGCGATTCTGAATAGTTGGGTTCTTGTAAAAATTTGTAATGTTCTCGCCGGATCTCATGAGTTTTATTATGCATTTCGAAAAACAGTTTAGGTAAATTCTCGTACGTTAACCTCTCATGGTTTTCTTTTATCATGTTTTGAAAATGCACCATACATATTCCGCATCGAAGGGTCCGATAAATTGGGCCTTTCAACAAATCTAACCATACGTCTTTATACAAATTCATGCCTTCATCTCTTATGGCAATCGCTTCAGCCATCCAGTGTAAATATCTCCAGTAAAATGAACCGAATTGTGTAATTTGTAAAAAACTCATTTTTTCAAATGAAAGTTCTGCCGGATAAAGTTCTTCTTGGGCCAGCTTTATGCCCAAATCCAACATGAGCTTGCGTAATGCCGACGCGTCACCTTGGCTAAACATTTTCACGATGGTAGGCTCCAAATGATTGAGGATGATTTCGGGAGTCCATTTTACATTATAGAGTAAAGCCAAACCAGTCATCATAACGTTACGTAAAATAGAAATCCATGCTAAAACGGCTTGATGCGATTCAGGTTTTCGATACGTGCGTATGTAGCTCTCTTCTTTGATGATAGCAGCCGTTCTCAATACGAAAGCGAAAAATGTTTCATCTAATCTTTGACGTACAGGTCCTGAAATGAATTCGGTTGTGAAGGGTTTAGTATCCCATGCAATCGTAGGCGCGTTCTTTGAAACTATGATATCAATTAGATTTTGGTAAAAGGGGTCAGACTCTTCGTTTCGAGATAGTAACAAATCCGTTTCATTAACGACTCCTAGATGGGCTTGGTATAATTTTTTATACGTAGAATGTTTCATCTTTATTTGTACAAGGCTTGAAAAAAATAACATTGGTAAAATTAAAAAAAAAAGATATTTTCACCGTCATTACTTAGAAAATGCACCGCCCACGTGACTTGAAAAAAAAAAAAAAAAAAAAAAAAAAAAATTTTTTTTTTTTTTTTTTTTTTTTTTTTTTTTTCAAGTCACGTGGGCGGTGCATTTTCTAAGTAATGACGGTGAAAATGTCACAGTCTATAAATAACTTTATCATATCCGGTTTCATGAAAAAGGTTTATGCAACAGTTTCAGTGGGTGTGGCAAACCAGTATATAAAGCCCAGAGCCCAGCGCTATCAAATCATTCGTGCCTTAGTGAAGAGTTTGTTCAGACGATAGAAATGGCTGAACGAATTTCATTTCTCAACTTACCCTTTGACATTAAAATACTGCTCTGTAGAAAATATATTTCTCTGTACGATAAAGTTCACAGTTTGAATACTATATCTGAATATAAGAAAGTGTTGGTCAATCCATATGCATGGACTCCCAAAGAAAAACTATTTTTACGTATAACCTCCATGTTAAAATTTGGCTGGCACCTTGGATTTAACAATAAGCCATGTTACGTGTTTATGGATGCAAAAAATATGAGTATATGCTATCGCTATTTCAACTACTTAGATCCGGAACAGGACTCAAGTGATATTTATTTACCTATGCTATACGTAAATATTGGAGAAATGAGAAAAAATATAAAAATTAGATGTACGAGATATTATTATTCAATGGTAGATTGCTTTCGTGAAATTTTGCCTTCAAAAATAGTTATGTCTGTTGAAAACTTGGAGGATTTGAAATATTATAACTTGCGATATTATGGTACTATCGTTGTAAATCATAGACTGAATTTAATTTATCAACATTGCAGACAATATGCATTTAATAAACCCTATATCATGTGCTACGAGGATTGTAACGAAATACATATTGAAATAAAGCCATATGACGACCACTGTATTATTGTAGAATGTATCAATATGTATTGTAATGAATGTGATAAGGGAGAACAATATGTATTTCCAGTTGATTCACTTTGGACAGAAGAATTTCAATGCAATTATCGTATAATCGATAAGGATAATATTGAAAAACAAACATTGTATCATTAAACGATATACCCCCCCCTCAAAAAAAAAAAAAAAAAAAAAAAAAAAAATTTTTTTTTTTTTTTTTTTTTTTTTTTTAATGTGGTCACGTGGGCGGAGCATTTTCTAATTACTGACGGTGAAAATATAACAGTCTATAAATAACTTTATCATATCCTGTTTTCATGGAAAAAGCTTATGCAACGGCCTGGCCGATCAGTATATAAAGCCCAGAGCCCAGCGCTATCGAATCATTCGTGATTTAGTGAAGGGTTTGTTCAGACGATAGAAATGGCTGAACCAATTTTATTTCTCAGCTTACCCTTTGACATTAAAATGTTGCTCTGTAGAAAATATTTTTCTCTGTACGATAAAGTTAACGGTCTGGATGCCATATCTGAATATAAGGAAGTGTTGGCCTATGAACATGCATGGACTCTCAAAGAAAAAATATTTCTACATTTAACCTCTCTGATAAAATATGGCTGGTTCCTTGGACTTAACAATGAACCGTATTACGTATTTATAGACGCAAAAAATATGAGTATATGCTATCGCCATTTCGAATGTTTAAAACTGGGACGTGATCCAGGTGATATTTATTTACCTATAGAATGTCTAAATATTGGAGAAATGAGAAAAAGTGTAAAATATAAATTTTCGGAAAATTTGTTAATGGCAGATTACCATCGTGAAATTTTGCTTCCAGAACAAATTATACCCATCGATGAAGATATGAAATATTACGAATTGGTATACGATAACATTGTTATAAATCATAAATTGAAATTACTTTATCATAATTGTAAAAAATATGTATTTGATAAACCCTTTATCTTGAATTACGATACTGAAGACAAAGCACATATGGTAGTAAAACCATATTACGGCTACGGTATAATTGTAGAATGCATAGATATAAATTGTGACGAATGTGATTGGGGAGAACAATATGTATTTCCAAACGATCCACTTTTTACAGAAGATTATGAATATAATTATTGTATACTTGATAAAGATAATATTAATAAACTATCATTTTACCATTAAAAAAATCTACCAGTCAACCAATCTACCAATCTTTAAAAAAAAAAAAAAAAAAAAAAAAAAAAAAAAAAAATTTTTTTTTTTTTTTTTTTTTTTTTTTTTTTAGGTCGTATTTTTTACCATAACCTATTTATATATAAATGGCATCTCTGTTTGAATCAGTCATGTCATTCTTCTCATTCCGTGTTCGAGTGAGGAGTCCCTGCCTAGCTTTCCACAAAAAGTTATTGGGTTACTATCTCGTTACCTATTTTCGTCTCTTTCATCTAGGTCGCATTACCATCAAAGTCTTTCCCAACACTTGGTATTTTCAAGGTTCGTTTGTCCTCATACGCTTTAAAATTTACAATTTCGATCATGGTATGCGCCTCATTGATTGTGCCAGACAACGTACCAAGAGACTTTCTAAACTTGGCTGCCGAAGAAAGGCTAATCACAATAGTGAATCAGGCCTCACCCTACGCGCTGTTCGACCGAGCTCGAAAATGCGCCTGCGGTACGCGAGACGACTTGGCCATAAAAGGAAGAACTATCGCCGCTAAAAAGGACAAGCATCAATCTCTATGTTATCCGTGTTACGCTTTACCGGAGGACTGTACGTTCGAAGAGTCTTTCACGATCGTGGCCTGGTTAATGAGAAACGCCATGAATTGTTATTACACAGCAGCCCATGCTTCGGCCATGCACAGATCGCTTCACAAAAATAAATGGTTCCAAGTCCAGTCTACCATTTGCTGCGACTTTTTCGTATTAAAAGACGACCCCGTATTCATGTTACGTGGAATGGTCGTATCGCCTTTCGGAAAAGGTCCCGCGCTACAAAGCGTCATTTATCCAAAACCAAGCTCATGAATAAGCCAGAATACACACACGCGTTGCGATATGCTACCGAAGCCACACAAGTTTATATGTTGGAATATTACAAAAAACAATATCCTCATTATTTCGATTATGCGTTTTTGGAAACGAGGCCCGCTACAGACCAAGATTATTTCATACCGCCTTCTATCGCAGATCGATGCATTGTTGTCACCTCGATTCGTTTCAACGAGATTGGATGCAAGAGATTCGGTTGCTATCCGTTCAAGAAAAATTGGGAAGTCTGTAGTGACATCGATTTTGATCAGTGGGTCAGAATAGGCAGCAGATATGCGATGGCATGTCAACTGTCTTGCAAAGACCATTCTATCGATACGGAGTGGACTCCAGATGGAAAATGCGTTCTCTCGAATCCTTTAAAAAAATCTTTTGCATCGATGCCTGAAAAAATTTTCGAAAGGGCCTCGAGACATATTTTTCATGGCGGATTTGATATAGTCGAGGGTCGTTTGAAAATTAACAAGACATACTGCGACGCGTACGGTTTAGATTTTCAGAACGACGAATGCATCAGGTCTGGTGGTCAGAAATTCGGCGAATGGTTACTGGGTACGACTGCCATCCGAGCCGCCAAGGTGGGTAACTTGAAGCCGTTGAAAGATAAACCGCCTAAAATTCCAAATTACATGATATATACAATTCGAGCTGGTAGAAGCAGCCGTATCAGACGCGAAGCCATTGAAGAGCCTATCGAAAATGTAAGTGTCTTTCACGACATAGCGTTCGAGCTGTCTAAAGACTTGGGCAGAGAGATCTCGGAATACGCCGTTGAAAATTTTTTGAAACGCAAGGCCCCAAAACTATTATCCAAAGCGGCCAATAGCATTGCGGCAAAAATTGTCTTGAAAAATTCGATCGTCTTGTCTATGAAACAAATTGGAACAATGTCTCTGAGAGCTTTGGGAACGAGTATTGGTGTCATTACTACAACTTATGCCATATACGAATTGGTAAATGGGATATTAGATAGTATGGATCCATACGATTACTCAAAAGTTATAGACAAACAAACACTAGAAAAAATTGACCGAGAATTGGATTACACATATTATCAAGACGGTCCCATTCGCCCCGAACTAACTCCAGATTATATTTGGGAACATGAAATTTTAGAAATTGACGAAAACGAACGCTTAAACTTTATGACTTCTAAAGTAGAAGAATATCTGACGGCATTGCACGCAATACCAGCCAACGAATATCATAAAAACATAGAAAAAACAAAAAATAATTCATTAACAGAGTTTGTTTGGTTAGAAAAAAATGATTGGGACAGTACTCTATTTAAATGTATCCTATTTGTAATGATTTTTCTGACATTGGTATTTTTAAATTGGATACATGTTTGGTCATGTTGCTTATTTTTTACAATGTTGTTTTACAAAAATTTTTAAAGTAAGAAATAATATTTTCACTGCTTAGAAAATGAATCAACCAACCAACCAACTTAAAAAAAAAAAAAAAAAAAAAAAAAAAAATTTTTTTTTTTTTTTTTTTTTTTTTTTTTTTTTTTTTTTGAGTGGGCGTGGCTTTACTATTACAGTATGTATATATATCGGATGGAAAAGTCTTTAGAGTATAACTTGCCATAACGCTTTTTCATAATTTTGAAAGATGGATTCGTCAATATTATATATTTGCGTTATTTTATGGATAATCTATCGGTATTGTTCTGGTTTACGTTTAATTTACTCAGACGTCCAAAAATTGTTCTATTATAAGACTGATGAAATCATAGCTATTTTGAAAAATATAGACTCGTTGAAATATACTTTTCGTGAATCGTTTTCTGATCCGAAATGTAAAAGAATTTACAGCGCTTTAGTAATATATGAGGATTCTAAAGTCGTAGATAAGTATCTTCAATGGAATGGATCTACACATTATTTTATTTCTATTATAGCCTATCTATATAATATACATCCTATTGTGAAAATTTTAATGATTTGCTATTACATGAGCAATAGACTAAATATGAATATATTTTACAATTCCAGTTTGAGACACTATATGGGATTTTATCTACAGCAAGACGACATAAATCCAATAGAATGCCTTAATACTTTTATTTTTAACCAATTGCTTAATTTAAACAAGTCTACAAATTTAAAACGAAAATATTTTGTAGATTATTATTACCAGCATAGCTTTGGTAAAAGATTTTTGTTGAAAGAATATTCAGAGACCCTGTCTGTATTTAATCTCATAGTGCTGGAAATGCTTGTGGAATTCATCTTGTAGACACCAAAATGACATGCGTTGATTTGAAACAGTACAAAGGCATGAAATTATTACATAATATGAATGTATGTAATTTTATACAATGCGACATCAATGACGATAAATTTGAAAAACTAATACCATCCTATAATGTATGGGTAGCCATTCACGCTTGTAGAGGATTACCCATACGAATAATAGAAATGTTTGAAAAACACGCTTCAAACTCTTCAGAATTATATTTAGTACCTTGTTGTACATTGAGCAAAGGCTATTATAGAGCAAATTGTGATTTGTACGAAAGAATACATAAAAAATATTATACTGCTAAAGAAGATATGCTAAGGCAACATATTTATCCAGCCATGCATTTTGAGTTGCTATGTTCTTTATGCAAGTCGAGTAAATTTAAAGTTAAAACATTAACAGATATGAGATCTGTAAAAAATAAAATTATTATATTATATAAGTAAATAAATATTTTCACTGTCAGTGCTTACAAAATACTCCGCCCACGTGACTTGAAAAAAAAAAAAAAAAAAAAAAAAAAAAATTTTTTTTTTTTTTTTTTTTTTTTTTTCAGAGTGGGTGTGGCTTACACTATAAAAGACCCTGCCAACAACCTACAGTTATTATTTCTTTCTTCAAACATGATTTACAACACTTGCGAGGGTTTTACTCTAGCAGAGGATGGAGTCAAAGTCATCGATGACATATTGACTCCAGAAGAGCTTTCAGCGCTACAAGATAAAATGTGGCAATGGCTTAGCGACAAAACTAAATATTTATCAACTCCAATCGTAAAAAACAAACCGTTGACGTATGAATCAATATTTGAATTTTTTCCAAAGTCTGGAATGCTATTACAGAATTGGGATTTCGGACACAATCCCATGTCTTGGGCTATTCGTCAAAATCAAAAAGTTATCGATACATTTAGTAAAATTTGGAAAACCGACGAATTATTAACTAGCTACGACGGTCTCAGCATATCTTTGCCATGCGAAATAACTAATCGAGGTTGGTATCGAGGAACACATAAACTCCATACAGATCAGTTGTTTATGAGAAATGGATTTGAATGCGTACAAGGGTTGGTCAATTTATTCGACGTCAATGAGGGAGACGCTACCCTTCGAGTGCTGAGAGGCAGTCATAAATTACACAAAGCGTTTCGAGAACAATATCATATTAATAATACAAAAGACTGGTACATAATAACAGACGAACAGAAACGATTTTACATGGACAAATTAGGACACGATTCCGATATTTGCGTAAAAGCTAAAGCTGGTTCGCTTCTTCTATGGGACAGCAGAACGATTCATCAGGGCATACAACCTCAGCATTTCAGAGAAAAACCAAATATTCGCTGCGTATTGTATGTCTGTATGACACCTGCGTCTTTAGTATCCGAATCGGTATTAAAGACGCGAATACTGCGTTTTGAACAGAGACGGACTTCCAATCATTGGCCCCATAAAATTCAAATTTTTCCGATAAATCCACACACGTATGGTAAACCTATACCTCGAGTAGAAAACGACGACTTGGAAGAAACCGCTTTAATGAGAAAGCTTGTTGGATATAATTATTTGGAGAAATTTAAGAATCCAAAAGGAAAAAAACGAAAAAGACTGCAGTAGAATTGATCCGACAAAAAAAGTACTATGAGCCAACGACAAATTTTTTTGGATACAGAAACGACTGGTTTAAAAAAAGTAGGTGTAGGCCACACCCACTCTCCCAAAAAAAAAAAAAAAAAAAAAAAAAAAAAAAAAAAAAAATTTTTTTTTTTTTTTTTTTTTTTTAAGTTTGGATATATATAGATTATTACATGATCATTTTATTTCTCTCTTTCTCTTTCCATGTCAGGTTTATTTGTATCTACCCAGTCAGGTGCATAATGTTTACATACTCTACATCTAAGTGATAATGCTGCCTCCTGTCTTACTATGTTAAAAAAATTATCTGGTACCTTAAAATCTTCTTCACACGTGCATGTTTCGCTATGGGTTACTCCAAAAACGCTTTTTAGGCAGGATGATATATGCCAACCATTTTCGTCACTATATATCAATCGAATGTTTAATTCTGGCCTTTTAAGCGAAGCTAAATGAAATTTTAACAATGTTGCATATTTTTCATATTTGTTGAAATCCTGCTTATATTTCTGCAGTATACCCTCTGGCAATATCAATAGCTTTTTATAAAAATTCTCATCATTATCATGAGGCGAAATTTTGATTAGAGTTTCAATGACTTCCATCATGTACTTATTTATACATACAGTCTTTAGCAATATTCTTATCGCAAAAACAAAAGTCTTTAAATTGTAAAATATGGCCATTATATGGATAATTATAATATGATATGGTTGTATTTTCCATAATATCGTTCTCTTTTACACGGTAATCGGTTTGTTGCGTCTCTGTCCAAAGTAATTTATTGGGCATCATTATTTGTTCCCCTTTTTCACATCCGCATTCATGATTATAAATACATTCTATAGAAATAGAATTTCTCCTTGATGGCCTGACTTTAAAATGAGGTTCATGATCGTAATTTGAGTCAATTAAAATACACGGTTTATCGAAATTATATTTACTACCCTTCCAATAAAGTGTTTTAGAAGATCGATTAACGGCAATAACTATTCCTATTACAGAATAAAAATAAAAGTCGTCCAAATTTTCAATGGGAAAATAAGATTCTGAAAACATCCATTTTACATGAGCTATTACGAATTTCCACGTCCGTTTGGCCTCCCATTTTTCGGATATATCCTTTTCTATATCTTTCGTAGGATTTAAATTCGACAAAGGTAAATATTTATCATCTAATGCTGAAGAATATTCTAACTTATCATCCGTTTCTAAATTAGAGGGATTTTGATTTATAATATGTTGAAAATAGCGTATGGAAAGAGTCATGTTTCTTTCATCATTAAACACGTAACATGGTAAATTAAAATAACTAAAATACCAGCCAGGTTTGGCTATCTGAGTCATTTCTAAAAATGCCTCCATCTTTTAGTTTTAGTATAAATTATTTTCAATACATATATACTTATTTATCATGTAAAATTTACCAAATAGATTTAATTCTGATACATAAATATCTTCAGCCATGACTTGAAACAGTAATAAGGATTCATAAATTTCTTTTAGTCTATCAAAAACAATATCGAAAATTGAATCTGGCTCGTTAAATTTTGACATACATTTGGCCGCATATCTTCCAGCATAAATCAAACATTCTAAAATCCAGTCTTGATATTTCCACATAGGATCGTACGCTATTTTCTTTAATACATTACAAACTCGATCCGAGACATAATCTTCATCTGTATAATATTCTAATACTTTGCTCAATTTCGGACCCACCTCCGTTATTAGGTTAGGTATTTCTAAATCATCCAGACTTGTCAAAATATATTTTCAAAAGATTATTAATAGAACGCTTCAAATTCAATGTCTTATTGTCCAAATTTGACTTGTTCATATAGTTTACTTCATTCAGCAACATGTTTTCTTCTAATCGGCCCAATAGATACAATCTCGAAGAAGATATCGAAACATGTTTTCCAAGTTGTAGTAATAATCTATACACGCTTCATGCATTTTTATTGTCGGCATCCATAAACTATGGTCTAATCTAGTCCCAAGCCAGTCTCTTTAATTTAAATCTTTGTTTTAAAACAAGAGGATCATGAATTTTAATACGTACGGATCCATATATTCCAATTTTAAGCAATGTTCTTTGTCTATGATCCGAAACGACGTTATCATATTTGATTTGGGGAATTCGCCATACGAAACTTGGACCGTGTCTCGCATGTATCCTTACGAGTCCATCGCCATCGATTCCAACAGACCTTTTCTGCTGGCCCTCAAATCATTTTTTAAATCGGATGTGACCGCGTCTGTTGTTTCCAATACCAATTATCTATGGACTGTTCTTTTAGGCAACGAACGCATGATTTATCCCATCAGTCGAGACACGAATACAAATAACACTTTACGTTTTTACGCGACCCCTTATTTCGTGACAAATCCACAAGTAGTCAGTCGATATGTGCAAAGTATGATCAAACCGGCTTACGAAAACATATATTTCTACAAAAGCACAATCATGTATTTGGATAATTATGATGCACCCTTTCCAGGAGGCAGTTACTTTAGCGAACACGGTCCGACCGATTTCTATAGACTCTGTTTTTTGTCCGACGAACCTATAGAATACGTACTCAATCTGGCTGCAGTATGGCAAAACCGACACGACGTCTTAAACATACCTTTCATGACCATGAGTAAGGTAGTTGAACCTAAATTCATGGACGTCAAACCCGTAAGCGGCTTTGGGTTTTCGGAATCGAGCGTCACTTCCAGTGGTATGATACAACGTAGGCTGAGTCCAGAGAAGCCTGAGCTCGTGATCCAAGATATTTTAACATCCTATTACAGAAATATGTCTAGGTATATGGACGAACAAAATTTTTCTAAATTGGTGCCTCTGGGTCTGATTATAGAATGGCCCCTGGAAATCATATTCGAAAACTCAAAACCGATCGAGAGAACGTACGAAGACAGAAAATTTATAACTCTCAGCATCAACGGCACCAGCCCGAAACGCGTTGTACAAGTCTTGCATCCGTACGATCGATACATAGAATATAGCGAAGTGCCAGCATCTACCGTCTGGACACCAATATCTTTTGTATATACCACGTTGCTGACAGACATAACCATTCAGAAAGTTATCGTGGACACAGTCGTTATAGGCCTCGTTTACAGACAAGTGTTTTTCTGTCTCAGTTATCCATTATTGGAAGGTAGGCCAGCGAGAAAGGCTATATTGAATACCGAACACATACTGTCCGTAGCCACCATCGAAGATCTCGAATCGGATCCCAATATACGCATTCTAGAGAGTTTAAAATACGATGATAAATATTCGCTGAGACGCGTGGCACTGAAAAACATCTCGTTAGAAACTTGGTGCTTGACCGTAGCCGAAAATAAGCATCCCAAGCTCAGAAGTTTTAAATTACCATACCTCGTAAAAGAATGGTTACAATTTTTCACGGAAGCTAAACCGAAGACGTTTGAAATAGATATCAGCCTCGTCCGATTGGCCCTCATGTTATCCAAACACAACATATGTTACAATTTAATAGCCACGAACGAACCTACGGAACGCGTGGACTTGACTGATAACCAGGTCAAATTTTATACGAGCGAAAAAATTGTAGATTTTATAAATGAAGCCAGAATCAGGAAAATGGAAGCGCAAGACGATACCGCTTGTGTGGTATCATAAACATAGTTGAAAAAAATCTAACATTAAAAAAAAAAAAAAAAAAAAAAAAAAAAAAAAAAAAAATTTTTTTTTTTTTTTTTTTTTTTTTTTTTTTGTGACTTTGAATGCCCTTGACGCTCGTTGCCACAAAAAGCAAGTCGGAACAAAATAGGAGAAGATAGGAGCATGAATCGTAGCTACCCTATAGAAATGGATAGATTTTTTTTTTTTTTTTTTTTTTTTTTAATACTTATATTTATATTATAATATATTTATAATATATTTATATTATATTATATTATATTATATTTATATTATATTTATATTATAATATATTTATATTATATTATATTTATATTATATTTATATTTATATTTATATTTATATTATAATAATATTTATATTATAATATATTTATATTATATTTATATTATAATATATTTATAATAATATTTATATTTATAATATATTTATAATATATTTATAATATATATATATATATATATATATATATATATATATATATATACTTGTATACTCAGAAATTACTGTAAAACATCTTTTAATTTAAGTGATTATAATTTTGTAGTCTGGATTTGTATGTCAATTATAGTGTCTCTGTCTAAGTCAGTTTCACTATATCAGCATGAGACTACACTCTTTATTGTCTCCCAACGCAAGTCTGGAATTGGTAAGTCAATTATAGTGTCGTTGTCTCAGCCAGTTTCAAGATATCAGCGTAAGACTACACTCTTTATTATCTTGCCAAACTCAACGTAAGTCAGGACAGATTGTGTATGTCAGCTATAGCGTTGTTGTCTAAGCCAGTTTCACTATATCAGCATAAGACTACACTCTTTATTGTCTCCCAACGCAAGTTTGTAGTCCGGATTATGTATGTCAGCTATAGTGTTGTTGTCTAAGCCAATTTCACGATATCGGCATGAGATTATGTTTTTATTATCTTGCCCAACCTAACGTAAGCTTGCATTACCTATAATTGATGCCTTTGTCTAATTTTCTGAATGTTAAGCTTATGCGGACACCTAATTTTTCTGGTTCTTTTGATATTTCATGAAACCAATATTTGTTGGTTGGTGGGCGCATTACCATTAAGCTACCACTCGTCATGTTATAATAGACTGGCTTAGCACCCAACTTTGAAAATTTAAATTTTCTCTCTTGGCCAAAACTAACGCATGCTATGGGTGAATCAGCTGCAATGTCTGTTTCATCGTCTTTATGTTTTCCAATACTATCGTATCCGTTACGATATTTATTAACCAAACAGAAATTATATTTATAATTAGTAGCCAATTCCACCATCTGTTTAATGCGAAATAGTGTTGGCGTCCATACTTTGGCTGGAACATTTGTGCCAGAATACGAATAGGTTATGAAACTGTTGTCGCCATAGCCAGCCACGAGACGCGGAACAGAATGCGTGTGATAAATTTTATAATTTTTTATATAAACTATTTCCTTCTCCAACAAATTTAAATATTTACCAGGTTTTGAAATGAAGCTGGGATCGAACGTTACATTTAAATCAGACATGTTAATAATAATATTACTGAGTCAAGTTCTTCTATTTATACTAAATTTTATTTATTATGACCTTGAAAGAATATCCAAGGTCACATTAAAAAAAAAAAAAAAAAAAAAAAAAAAAAAAAATTTTTTTTTTTTTTTTTTTTTTTTTTTTTTAGTATTACCATGACTCATACATTAAAAGACTAGCAAACGTCAATTGTAAAAATTGCATTATGAATTGGACATAAACTGCTACTGTATGAGCTTTTACAATATCTTTCCCTGACTGACTCGTCGTGGTAGTATTTATAGTATAAATTAGATAAGAGTACATGATAACATTCATTGCTATTATAAATAGAAGTGTTCCGCATAATATTGTTTTCAGGTTCATCGTTGCTTGTTTTACTACAAATATACTAATGGTTGTATGCTAGGCGGTGGTGATCTGGGTGGAGATCTAGATCTTGATCTGGAACTGGACCGATCGCTGTAAAAATCTGAATCGTTGAGGCCTGTGTAATCCAAATCAGAATAATAGAGTTCAGAGTCTGAATAATCCAGGCCATGTAATTGCTCAAATTTTTCTGACTGTTTCAAGTTGAGCATCTTTCTGATATCTTTTCTAGTAAGGCGTTTTTTACAAGACGGGCAAGGTGGCAATTTGGATACATTTGATCCCTTAGAATATTTATTGGAGGCTTTTTTATTCGAAGCGTTCCGTTTTCGTTTATTATATAATCGATTGGCGCATTGCGCATGGAAACGATGTCTGCATTCAGCAATAAATAGATTTCCTTTCCTTTCTCGGCAAATTGCACATTTATATTTCATACTTTTTTAAACTACGACACCAAGATTGGGAGGTGATCTTGATCTTGATCTTGATCTTGATCTGGATCTTGAACTTGATCTGGACGTATCGCTATCAGAGCCCGACAAGTTATGATCTCGTCCCCATCTTCTCACCACGGCTTCCATCAGGCGCCACCTGTCTTTCATCCTGCCACCTATTCTTCGGATATCCTTTCTGGTAAAATATCTATTGCAGGCTGGACATTGAGGCAAAGATAAATTTTTTGGAATTTTACCACTAGCTCCTATCTTTTTCCTAAGAGCTAGTCGTTTTATTCGATCTTTGGTTATGTCTCCACGTGCCACGGAACGTATACGCTGCCTACGTAATCCTCGCGCGCATTGTAAATGATAAGGATGCCCACACTCAGGAGAAAATAATTCTTCGGTAAGCACATCGCCTTGGCAAACAACGCATTCAGGATCCATCTTTTTTTTTCATGTCGTCAGTCTTTGGTCCAATAATTTCATTAGCGACGAAATAACCTTAATTTATTTTGTTTGAAGTAAGAATCAACGTAACCATACCAATAAACATAAATTCGAACATAACGATCCTCTAATTTTTTTAAGCTACGACACCAAGATTGGGAGGTGATCTGGATCTTGATCTGGACCTGGATCTGGATCTGGATCTGGACCTGGATCTGGACCTATCGCTATCAGAACCTGGCAAGTTAAGTTCTCGTTCCCATCTTCTCAACGTGTCTCCCATCATGCGACTTATTCTTTGGACATCATTTCTGGTAAAATATCTATTGCAGGCTGGACATTGAGGCAAAGATAAATTTTTTGGAATTTTACCGCTAGCTTTTATCTTTTTCTTAAGAGCTAGTCGCTTTATTCGATCTTTGGTTATTTTTCCGCGTGCCACACGACGTATACGCTGCCTACGTAATCCTCGCACGCATTCTAAATGATAAGGATGTCCGCACTCTGTATAGAATAATTCTTCGGTAGGCACTCCGCCTCCGCAGATAACGCATTCAGGATCCATCTTTTTTTCATGTCGATTGGCCATCGTTAGTCTTTTGGGCGTTGTCTAGCAATTTCATTAGTGACGACATAATCATTAATCTACTTTGCTTGAAGTAAGAATCAACGTAACTAATAGCCATGCCAATCACCATAAATAATAACATAAGCATCCAATCCATATCTTTATTCATGACCCTCTGATTTTTTTAAATGAATCACTATTATCGCTCACATTCTCTGATTCTAGAGAAACGATCTGGACCACCCATGACTTGGCCAGGTTTAAACAGTTTTCTTCTTTGTTCGCAAGCCGCACAAGTACCGTTCACGATCCGGCATACAGGTGAAGAAATCTTTGGGACTTCAGGGGATTTCCAAGCACGCTTACGGTAATTTTTTCTCGGCCGATTGTAGCGTTCCCAAGAATTCATTGCATCCAATTCTCTACGAGAATATTCCAACCACGCCTGAAGTTCGTCATCGTTCATAGCATCGAAGTTGGGTCGAGGAGAATAGCCATAGTATATGGGCTCATTACTATAAAAAGCCATGTTATTTGATTGTGGGTAGCAAGAGACTACCTTATATATATACTCGAAAGCGGTGCGATGCCACACCCAATTAAAAAAAAAAAAAAAAAAAAAAAAAAAAAAAAATTTTTTTTTTTTTTTTTTTTTTTTCAGTTGGTTGGTTGGTTTCTAAAGTTATATTTCTCAGTCGGCTGCTACAGTTATATTTCTAAGTTGGCCGCTAAAGCTATATTTCTCAGTTGGCTGCTAACGCTATGTTTCCTTAGCCAATCATTGTAGATGGCGCTGCAGTCTATATATATAGTATATATATAGTATATCTATTAGGGTGGGTGGGAGTGGAATTTATTTCTTCTACTGTACGGTCATGCATAAACTCGCTCCTAATGTCTAAACCCATTTCCTTTAAAATAGGATGCGTAATTTATACAATATTGGCTTTGAAAACAAGACTTTTGTCTGACAAATGACAAGATATTGCAGGTTTTCATGAAATCAGAATAAATCATGGGCTCTTATAGAAAAATCTAACCATCTAGAGTCGGTCAATGTACATCTTACTGAAAGCACATTACGAGACATAGTAACTAGACGACTGTTGCTGGCGAGACACAATGAGGGTGTAGTCACGTTACCCATAGTTAATATAGACAAGCTTCAAGGGTGGGCGTGGCAAAAAAAAAAAAAAAAAAAAAAAAAAAAAATATATATATATATATATTTTTTTTTTTTTTTTTTTTTTTTTTTTAATGTCTTACAAATATATAATTTATGGAGTAATTGCTAATATATTCTTATGATAATCCTCTATTAAATTTAATGTTGATTTTAATTTAGCGATATATTCATCACGTACATCAGATGAACAAGCCTTTGGAGAATAGCTTGCCGTCCGTTTAGCATGCTGAAAATATTTCTCTACTAATTCGAACGACGATTGCAATCTTTGGATGTGCTTGTCATCTATAATTCGATTGGTAGTTGGGTTTGATATTAATTCTGTCAGCCGCTTGACATTTTTATAAATTGCGTGTAACCGATCAGTGGACTTAGATTCCCAGTCACTCATTATTCCAATTAAAATGGCTAAAGCGTCGACAATACTGAAAAATTTTTCATTTTTGTCCATTAATTTATCAATATTTGCTTTTAAAATTTCCACTTTTTTCTGAAACCTTTTATTATTAACTGTCCCAGTCTCTAAAAATTCCAAATCCACAAGCATTTCACCGTAATAATCTTCATATTTAAAAATAATATTTTCCACGTACTCCATTATACTTTATTTAATTATCCTCTAACGCTTTCTTATAATAATTTTCTATCAAATTTAGGGTTGATTTTAAAGTTGCAATATATTTATCGCGCCTATCAGGTGGATGTATTCTTGGGTTATAGCTTCCCTCAGCCTCGTCAGGATATGAACACATCGATAAGAGAGACGATTCCAATTTATCTATGCACTCATGATCTATAATTTGATTGCCAGTTGGGTTAGTTACTAGTTTTTTCAACCGTTTAGTATCGTTATGAATTTTGCGTATAAGATTGATAAAATCAAATTTCCAGTCATTCATTATTGTAGCCCAAATTGTAAAAGCATCGATAATGCTGAAAACGCCTTCATTTATGTCTATTAATTTATCCATATTCGATTTTAAGGACGTCATTTCTTTCGCAAACTCATCTTTATCTATTATTTCACCCAACTTTAAAGATTTCAAATCTGCAGCCGTATCGCTATAATATTTTTTATGTTCGTTCATAATTTCTTTAACATGGTCCATTATGCCTTTATTATAGCCAGATCAGATTTTTTATTCTATATGTCTTACATATATCTAAGGGTCATTTTTAACGCTGTCTTATAAACATCCTTTATTAAATTTAATGATGATTTTAATTTCTCCATATATTCGTCGCGTACATCCGAGGAACAAGCCTTCATAGAATAGCTTGCCGTCAGTTTACCAACGTAATAATATCTCTGTATCGATTCGAATGAATTTTGCAAATTTTTAATGCACTCGTCATCTATCATTCGATTGTCAGTTGGGTCTGTTATCAATTCTCTCAGTCGCTTGACATTTTCATGAATTGCCTGTAAATGTTCAATGGTATCATCATCCCAGTTATCCAGTATTCTAGTTACAACGGCTAAAGCATCGATAATACTGAAAATTTTCTCATTTTTGGAGAGTAGCTTATCAATATTTGTTTTTAAGGATTTCGTTTTTTCCTCAAACTCATCTGTCCCAATCTCTAAATCTTTCAAATTCTCAACGACTTCATAGTAATAATCTTCATATCTAGAAATAATTTTTCCCACGTATTCCATTATGCTTTATTTAAGAAAAATTTTAATTATCCTCTAATGCTTGCTTGAGATGATTATCTATCAAATCATGAGCGGTTTTTAATTTTGTAATATATTTATCTCGCCAAACAGGTATGAACGCTCTATCGAGTTCTAGCGATCTAACGTGGTCAGGATAATCCTTTATCGATTTGAACGACGATTCCAAGCTATGGATGCACTTATCATCTATAATTCGATTGCCAGTCGTTATTAGTTTTTTCAAATCTTTAGTATCTTTATCAACTGCACATATAAGATTGGTAAAATCAAATTTCCATTCCTTTATTATTATAGCCAAAACGGTAAAAATATCGATAATGTTGAATATCTCTTTATCTACGCCTATTAATTTATCCATATTCGATTTTAAGGACGCCATTTCTTTTTCAAACCCAGCTTTATCTATTATTTCACCCAACTTTAAAGATTTCAAATCTGCAGCCGTATCGCTATAATATTTTCTATACTCGTCGATAATATGTTTAACAGGATCCATTATACCTTTATTATAGTCAAAATATATAATTTTTTTACGATCCAGTCAGATTTTTCCACGACAAGTCAAACATTTCTACATCATTTTCAGCATCCAAATTCACATACTCTTGGATTTCATCTTTTTCTCCCGTATTGAGGTTTTCGCTCTTTTTCATCAGGTAGCCTTTGTCGTTTATGAATCGGCCAACGACCATTTCTCGGCGACTACCATCCATAATCATGTTACCAGTTTCCATTACACAATTTACGCCCGGCCCAGACTGATGCATGATTTCATGAACTCTCGTTGAAAGAAATTTAGGTAACGTAGCAGACTCAACGCCATTTAGCAACGACTGCATGCATTGCTCAACATCGTTTCTGGTAGCATCAAAATTGTAATAAGGGGCTAAAGGCATTTCTGATGCGGCTAAATTATTCATCTTGACTCGATATATATAGACAAAGAAAAAATACTTAATTACAATCAACTAGAAAACTGTTGCTGGTAGACGTCAATGGGGGTACGTTAGCCATCTTATATAGCCAGGCCACAGCCACAAATAAACCAACACCCCCCCCCCCCTTAAAAAAAAAAAAAAAAAAAAAAAAATATTTTTTTTTTTTTGAAGAGTTTTATAAAAAATAATATATTCTTTTTTTCAATGTCATAGTATTTAATTAAAGTTCTACGGCTAATACCTGTTCCATTTTATTAATGCGATTCAAGACCCTGGAAACCAGATTCAAATTTTTATATCCATCCAAACTGATGACCATTTTCGAATGCTCGATTCTATTTGGATACATATGAAGGGGTTTGGCAAATCCCAACTCAATAGGAAAACATTCATTGTAGTACGGAGATATTCTGACTTCGGTACCCTTTTCAGGATCTTTACACACAACTTGATTTTTTTCGGCGTCGTGGTAAAGAAATATTAAACTAGTACCTCGAATAGGCGCCCAAGGAAAGCTTTCAGTCGCAACTACAATACAATTCGGCTTCAGAACCAGATTTTTACCCAATTGGATTTCGGGTCCATCCATTTTATGTTTTAGATAAAACTCGTTGAAACGTTTCCTGGTCGCTGGTTTCAAGACTACGGCTCCGTCCGCTAGCATTAAAAGGGTATCATCAATACGATCCACTATCGGAATATTCTTTTCTCGAAAGAAGTCTTCGACAGATATTTTATGGATTAGACTCGAATCCCTTACTTGAACCCAGACCATAGATTTAGGATCCATTCTATCAAACAAAATTACACAATATGCCAACGATAGGCACAGCTCATGTTTATATAGAGTTGACACACCCACTTGAAAAAAAAAAAAAAAAAAAAAAAAAATTTTTTTTTTTTTTTTTTTTTTTTTTTTTTGTGACCTTGAAACATAATATATCATGGTCTTCATTGAACCTCAACCTATCTCGTCGTCCAAACTCTCCAACAATTCTCCTGACACATCCTTCCAAGAATCTCCAACCACCTCTACGTAGATCTTACCAAATCTCTTCAGCAGCGCCTCGTTTACATTTTTAACGTCTGGATAATACTCTCCGAGCTGCTGTAAGTGTCCCTCTGCTGCAACCACGGCTCTCTCGATCCTGACAGCGACCCTATCGTCAGAAGCCGATCCGTACAGTCTCAAGAGAGCCAGGAACACAACACAAGCTGAATCGGTACCCGTCAAGCCTGAAATGCTATCTGTCTCGTCGATACAATGGTAGATGGCCCTGACGCCTCGAGCATGATCCTCGTATTCTTTTCTAAGTGGAACCGTAGGCAAATAGAGCTTGAGATGTTTGGGTTTGAACCCTCTGAATCCGTCTACGGCCAAGATCTCGTAGATCTCTCTCGAAGAGAGCACGGCCCCAGAACAATGATTTCTGATCCATTTGTTGAGAAGCTTTGTCCACTCAGCCGTAGTAGTGGGCACCTCTCTAGATCCCAGCAGAGTTACGAGCCTATTCTTGAACCCGTCTTCGGTCGAAACGTCAACTCCCATCCATTGGGCTACCTCACCAATAAGTTCTCGCCGATGAGACTCTAAGGTACGAAAAGGTTCTCCTTTCAGGACCCCACGCACTAACTTTCGTCTCAGCAGATGCTTAATATCGTTGTCCAAAGTTGCCATGACGCGTAATTTAACAATGACAATTTAAAACAATGCTGCTATAGAGAAGGATCTGAACTGGTCTAGCAAGGATACGGCTTATATATATACCCAAGCCACACATGAAGGTCATTACAAGGTCACATTAAAAAAAAAAAAAAAAAAAAAAAAAAAAAAAAAAAATTTTTTTCTTTTTTTTTTTTTTTTTTCAGTTGGTTGGTTGGTAGAAATTTAAGTTGAGACTTTACAATTATAAATCCGTCATGTGACCTTGACAGAATTACAATAGTTTACTACAGTCGTTTAATCAGCTTCTGAAATGCTATGAGTCATGAAATATTTTTGTCAGACTTCACAAATAGCGTCTTCCCACTGGTCCCACATTAAATTAAACGCGACATCTAACCTATCCAGGTACGATTGTCTAGTAGAACAATCCCTTTTACACGAAAATTTCAACTTTGTCAGCATTGCATCATCGCAATAACTCTTTATCAAGTCCAAAGACGTTTTCAACTTTTCTACGGCGTCCGCTATCGCATCATCTTTCGAAGGGCCGTCTGTCTGTGCTACGCTATCTCGAACAATCTGATGAACTTGCCTGGATTCGAAATACCATTTGCTGAACGTGGTTTCCACAATTGTCAAGAAATCGATGATGCGAAAAATTTCTTTGTCTTTGGCAACCAAATCGTTGACTATTTTATTGAGAGATTCTTTATCAACGACCCCTTTCGAAGACTCTAAACGTGCTATTGTTCTATGGTAGTCATCTCGCATGTAGCTAAATATGACTTCTATATTATCCATACTATATTTATTCTAGCAAAACTAAAATATAAACAACGTTAAATAATACTATATATCTCCTTTATGTTTAAGTATATATTTAATCTGTTCAATACGAAATGTTAGGCAGAAATGAGCGTGGAAACCCATACTTATATAGAGCTAAGCCACACCCACACTTAAAAAAAAAAAAAAAAAAAAAAAAAAAAAAAAATTTTTTTTTTTTTTTTTTTTTTTTCAAGATAGGTATACTGTAATACAATTTGTAATAGGTGATCGACAAATTGGACAAGTTGTGAAATGGCTTGAACAACTTTTACAACAAACGAAATGCTTACAATCTTCAAAAACAATTTGTCTCTCTCTGCTAAAACAAATATTACACAGTAATTGAGAATTTTCTAAATCTGTATTGGTAATATTAGTCATTGATAACTCTCGCTTCTGGGCTATTTCACTCGGATCGTCTTTGTCAGCTAGCTCACCTTTCATAAATCTAATATAAACATAACAGTCAATCTTTTTCATCAATAATTCAAAAGCCTTATCAAAAATATCTACTTTCAATTGTTCTGTACAATCTACGATAGTATTTGTTGTAAGAATCAAATATTTCAAGACCCAAGCTTGATAACGCCAATGGACACGTGGCAACTTTTTCTCGCCCAACAGACATCTAACATCAGGATCGGACCGAACATCTTCATAATGTAAAGCAAGCCTCAATTTCATGTCCAACCTGGAAATCATCTTTTCAACTGTATCCAGTCTAATTTGCAAACGGCTAGCGGGGGTCTGAAAATATAGTTCAAGCTTTCTCAAAATGCAGTAGGCAAATTTAAATTTGAACATTCCGTAGGCCTTTTCATGATAGGTGAGACGAACGCAATCTTGGAGTAGGCTACGAAAATCACCTCGGATAGACATGATACCAATGATTTATTTTGAACGTAAACTCGCATTTATATAGCCAGGTTTTTTTCAAGTCTTAAATAAGTTAAGCCACGCCCACTTAAAATTTTTTTTTTTTTTTTTTTTTTTTTTTAAAGGTTATATTTGGTAAGTTTTTATACACTTGCCAACAGTACTCTTTTACTTAGATTACCAAACGGATCGTGGTTGCAAGACAGGTCATCATCAATGCGTTTAATATAACCGTAATATTTCAACTTTTGAAACAATACTTCAAAAACCATATCGAAAATATCCACTTTGAATTGTTCTGCATAGTCTGCAACGGTAGATGCTGTAACAATCAAACAGTTTAAAACCCAAACTTGATAACTCCAATGGTTATGTGGCAACATTTCCTTGCCAAACAGACTTTTAATATCAGGAGAGATTATACTGTAGTTAGAATGTATGATATTCCTCAATCTGACATCCAACCTCTTAATAACCCTTTCGACAGTATCAGGTATGTCCTCCGAATCACTAGATGAATTCTGAAAATATACTTTCAGCAATTTCAAAATAGAGCGGGTAAATGGAGATTCTAACACTTCGCAGGTCTCTTGACGAGAGGCAAGACGAACACAATCCCTGAGTACGATACGAAACTCATTTTCGAGCACACGAAATTGGAAGAACATGATGTAAATGATTCCTTTAGAACACAAACCTGCATTTTTATAGGCACGATCGCATTAATACAAATAGATATAGCTAAGCCACGCCCACTCAAAAAAAAAAAAAAAAAAAAAAAAAAAAAAAAAAATTTTTTTTTTTTTTTTTTTTTTTTTTTTTCGAGGCTTAGATATATATATTTGTAGTTTTTTAATTACAACTCTACAGCCAATACCTGTTCCATTTTATTCACGCAATTCATGACTCTGGTAATCTCATACAAAGTATTTTCATATCCACCCAAACTGACGACCATTTTCATTTTCGAAGGTTCGATTTTCTCTGGATAGTCATGAAGAGGTCTGGCAAATCCCAATTCGATGGGAAATCTTCCAGTGTCTACTTCTTTAGAAAATCTGATTTCGGTACCCGTTTTAGGATTTTTACACACAACTTCATTTTTTTCGACATCATGGTAAAGAAAAATTAAACTAGTGCCGTTTAAAACCCCCTCACAATAGTAATAATGCGCAACTACAATACAATTTGGCTTCAGAACCAGATAGTCATCCAACCGGATTTCGGGTCCATCCATTTTATGTTTTAGATAAAATTCGTTGAAACGTATCCTGGTTTTTGGGTACACGACTAAGGCTCCGTCTGCCTGCATTAAAAGGGTCTCGTCAATACGATCCACTATCGGAATTTTTTTATCTCGAAAAAAGTCTTCGAGAGATGTTTTCACGAGTCTTTGAATGCCGACTTTATTAGATTTTACTCGAATCCAGACCTCAGATTTAGGATCCACTTTCAACATAATTGTACAGTATATTCTTACTTATATAGCATAAACTTATGTTCACCTAAACCGATAACCATACTTATGAAGGAGTCTGACAAATTGCAATTCGAGAGGATAACGTCCAGTGTGTACGGACGGAGATATTCTGACTTCAATACCGTTTCTAGGATTTTTACACACAGCTTCATTTTTTTCGACGTCGTGGTAAAGAAAAATTAAACTAGTGCCTCTAATAACCGCCTCAGATAAGTTTTCAGTCACAACTACAATACAATTCGGCTTCACAACCAGATTTTCATCCAACCGAATTTCGGATCCCTCCATTTTATGTTTTAGATAATATTCATTGAAACGACCAATAGTTTCTGGATCCACGATTAAGTCTCCGTCCGCTTCTATTAAAAATATCTCGTCAATATTATTCACTATCGGCATATCTTTGCCTCGAAAAAAGTCTTCGAAAGATAGTGACACGATTTCTTGAATGCCGGCTTCGTTTGGCCTCATTCGAACCCAGAGTTCAGATTTAGGATCCATTATTGTATCCATAATTGTACATAATATGGCAACGATAGGTAAAGTTTGTGCTTATATAGCATAGTTGGTAGCATAGTTGGTTGCCACACCCACTCTCAAAAAAAAAAAAAAAAAAAAAAAAAAAATTTTTTTTTTTTTTTTTTTTTTTTTTTTGAGAGTGGGTGTGGCTTTTTTTAATTACTGGATATATACTCTTCTCTTTTCTACAATAGCTTTTCTACATATGGGACAATTTACCATCTTTTTGGAACAAGCCAGACAGCATACTACATGCCCACAGTTAAAGAATGCGACTTCGCTCTCTTCTGTCAAACAGACCTTGCATTCGTTCTTCGTTTTATTCATAGGCCTTTTCCAATCGACTAAACCAATTAAATACGGGCATCTTGGACTCTTGCGAATATGTTCTTTTAGCGGATTATCGTAAGGTTTCCAATCATGCAAGATCACTTTGCAGTAAGCACATTGTACGAAATCTTCATACTTTAAGTAAAACATGCCGCATTCGGCTATCGATTTAGTATCATCTCCAAACGGAGAGATGCGAAAGGTAGTCAATCTGTTTTCGAGTTGTGTCTTGTCACAAGTAAGGCCTGGGCACTCGATCTCTTCAACCGGTCTGTCCAACAGTTGATTTTTAAAGAGGTCCGCATATGTTTGAAGCCAGTCCTGCAATTTTACCTCTCCCTGCGTTTCAACATGAACGTCAAATATATCTTCCGTAGACACTGGAAAATTAGCGGCGACCCGTCCATGTCTCCAGAGCATCTGCATTTCAACTACGTCTAAAAACGCTGAAAACAGGCCTACGTAGGTGAACATTTCTTCAATCTCAAAAACTGGAAATGCATTGGCTATGTATTTGATGACACGATTCTTAGCAAACTCGTAATTGTCATTAAATTGCAGCATCTCACCCACGTCTACGGCCGAAACGTAAACCATTCCATCAGAAGCTAGGGTTGCTCTCAAACCGATCTTGCCGGGGAAAAATATTTTCATCCACATGACTCGAGAGGTAGTGAATTAATGAAACTGCAAGCGCTGAGCACTGGCCTTTATAGTAGCGAGCTTATCTATGAAAACAGGATGCGATAGCTATTTATACGAATCGTTACATAAGTCCTTGAAAACAGGATGACCGCGTTCTAATTGGTTATTTTTAGACCGGCGAACAAGACAATTTCGCTCGGATTACCAAACGGATTATAGTTACGATCTAGGTCGCGTTCGATACAGGCAATATAGCCATAAGTGTCCAACATGTCTATTAGCGTTTCAAAAGCTACATCAAACATACACACTTTACAGTTTGTCCAGCACTCTGCAACAGTACATGCTGTAACAATTAGGCATTGTAGAACCCAAACTTGATAAGGCTGCACAATATCTTCAGCCAACAGACTCTTAACCTCAGGAGACATGCTATCATAGTCACAATACGCTATGCATTTCAATTGGCCTATCAACATTCTAAATGCCTTTTCGGCTGTATCTATTCTGGCCATCTCGCGATTAGTGTGATTCTGAAAATACACTGTGAGCATTTTCAAAATAGACCGGGCAAACTCAGATTCCAACATCATTTCGCAGGTCTCTAGACGTAAGGCAAGTCGAACGCAATTTCGGAGCAGGTCCATAAACTCATATCGTATGAAATTCATTTCCACGATGCAAATGATTCTGTTAGAAGACAAACCGGCATATATATAGGTTAGCTAGAGTCAATCAACCAATCAATCAACCTTGAAAAAAAAAAAAAAAAAAAAAAAAAATTTTTTTTTTTTTTTTTTTTTTTTTTTTCAAGGTGGGTGTGGCATGGCTATATAAACCATGGTTGATTTTATACATCTATATTTTTTTTTTGGACTTTGTCATTTTTAACCAATATCGAAATTTTTTCTAAATTTATTCTTTTCATTTCGATTTTATATTTTTTTATTTCTAAGTTTATTTTTTCACAAATCTTGAAATTTTTTAAGTTACTTATATTCAATGGACTCTCATAAAGTACCGTCTAAACCGATAAATATTTACAAGTTATTTTTTTTCACAAATCCAATATTGGTAGCCTATCGCTTTAAAAAAAATGTGTCAAACGAGGCTTCCATCGTCGTCAAGACATGAGGAAGCCTCGTTTGACACAAGTTTTTTAAATATTTTTCATATCTATTGTACATAGACTCGTCTCTTTTCCGCAATGACCGTTCGGCAGACAGGACAATATTCGAGTCTGTCCGAACAGGCCATGCAGCACACCACGTGCCCGCAGTCGAAGAACGCCACCTGGCTCTCTTCCGTCAGGCAGACTTTACATTCGTTGGTGGTAGCCAATCTCTTGGACTTGACACGAGGGCCGTCGAACAGGTCATTTCTGAAGAGGTCAGTATAGATTTGCAGCCAGTCCTGCAACCTGGCATTCCCCTCAGATTCGATATGAACATCAAATACGTACTCCGAAGACATGGGAAAATCGGCGGCGACCCTTCCGTGTCTCCAGAGTCTCTGCATTTCATCTACGTCTGAGAACAGGCTCACGTAGTCGAACATTTCGGATATTTCAAAGACTGGAAACATATCTAGATGCTTGGTGGCCCGATAGTTGGCAAATTCATGAATATCATTGAATTTGAGCATCACGCCCACATCTACAGCCGAAACGTAAGTCTTTCCGTCAGAGGCTAGGGCGGACCTCAAGCCGATCTGGCCTGGGAAAAATAATCGCATCCACATGGCTTGAGAGCTAGTGAGCGAATGAAACTGTAAGCTCTGAGCAGCGGCTTTTATAGTAGAACCCATATCCTTTAAAACAGGATGCGATCCGGATGAGATAAAGTTATTTGTAGCATAAGTCCTTGAAAACAGGATGGCTAAAAATATTGACACGTGATATTTTTTATGGTTATTTTTAGACCAGCCAACACCAAACGCGTCAGCCAATATAACCATAGGTGTCTATCATCGTTTTAAAAGAAACATACACATTTTGTCTCTGCAACACCGTAACAACTAAGCATTGTAGAATCCAAACTTGATAACACCATTCGCCAGGACATGCTATCGTAGTCGTTTCAATTGGCTTTTCAACATCGGGTGTATCGAGTTTGTGGGACAGCGTTATTTTGACTGTGAGCATTTTCAACATAGAGCGGTCATGTCGGAGCAGGTCCATAAACTCATATCATATGAAATTCTCCATGATTCTGATACAATTCAATGTTAGCTAGATGAGAGTGGCAGACAGACGGCTATTTATAAAGAATGAATCCAAGCCACGCCCACTCAAAAAAAAAAAAAAAAAAAAAAAAAAAAATTTTTTTTTTTTTTTTTTTTTTTTTTTTTTTTTTTTTTCAAGGTTGTATTTTTAAATTAAAACTCTACGGCCAATACCTGTTTCAATTGATTCACACGATACAAGAGCCAGGAAACAGGATCTTTATATCCGATCAAACTGACAACCATTTTCAAATCGTCGATCGCATCTCGATAGATATGAATGGATCTGGCAAATCCCAGTTCGATAGGAAACCGTCCAGTGCGTACGGACTGAGATATTCTGACTTCGGTACCCGTTTTAGGACTTTTACACACAGCTTCATTTTTTTCAACGTCGTGGTAAAGAAAAATTAATCTAGTGCCGCCAAAAGGTCCCCCACGAATGTATTCATTCACAACTACAATGCAGTTTGGCTTGAGAACCAGATTTTCATCCAAACGGATTTCGGACCCATCCATTTTATGTTTTAGATAAAATTCGTTGAAACGGTCGATGGTTGCTGAATTCGCGGCTAAGGCTCCGTCTGCCTGCATTAAAAGGGTCCCGTCAATACGATCCACTATCGGAATATTTTTATTTCTAAAAATGCCTTCGAGAGATATTTTTCTGAGTCTTTCAATGCCAGGTTTATTAGATTTTACTCGAATCCAGAACTCAGATTTAGGATCTTCAGGCAGGTCATATCGTATGAAATTCTCCATGATCGTTGGCCTGATACAATTCAATGTTAGCAGACAGAATGAAGGTTTGAAGGTTTGAATACGGCTATTTATAAAGAATGAATCCAAGCCACGCCCACTCAAAAAAAAAAAAAAAAAAAAAAAAATTTTTTTTTTTTTTTTTTTAAACAGTTGGTTGGTTGGTTGATATGATGGTTGGTTTCTAAAGTTATATTTCTCAGTTGGATTTTAATGTTATATTTCTCAGTTGGTTGCTAAAATTATATTTCTTTAGCCAATCATTGTAGATGGCGCTGTAGTCTATATATATAGTATATATATAGTATATCTATTAGGGTGGGTGGGAGTGGAATTTATTTCTTCTACTGTAAGGTCATGCATAAACCAGCTCCCTGATCCCACTTCCTTTAAAATAGGGTTATTTATACAATATTGACTTTGAAAACAAGACTTTTATTGTCTGACAAATGACGACTGAGTAATATATAGAGCTTTACAATCATTAGCCTTCAAGCCTAAGCCCTTCTATCAAAACTCATTATCGAAAAAAATAACTCGTGAGTATCCTATAAATTTAAAAATGGTATGCTAATATTGTAACTTTAGAATTAAAAATATTAGAAATAAAATATTTTTTTTATCTGTATTTAAACATACAGACATTTCCGCTTCGCGGAAATGTCTGTATGTTTAAATACAGATAAAAAAAATATTTTATTTCATACTCAATTACACGATTATGCATATATGTTTGGCTCCATAATACTTTTCACCGTCTTGGTAGAAGGATTCTAAAAAATATACTTTAAGCATTTTCAAAATAGAGCGGACATATGGAAGTCTTCATATACCAATGCCAACTTTTAAGACGGCTTCCTCAAGCTGTACGATAAAACATTTTAAATAATAGCTATCCTAGATCTCAATAAAATATCTGTGTATTTCTTACGACCCAATCTCTATTTACACCCCACCCTCAAGTACCACAAATCTAGCTAAACTCTCCGTTTTGCGATAAATCCCGGTACAAGACACAGTCACTGGCAATATTATTCGAGCATTACCAACCTTTTGTCCAATCTTAGACTAGACTATTAAAAATCTAATATTGGCATTATTATCGACTCCTGATCAGTAGTTTAAACCACATTTAAGAAAACAATCTTTGCTTCGAATTTGCAGAGACTCTTCAGATCCGCTAATATTTCCCAAGGGTAAGACCTTCATCAAAACTCTTTGTCGAAAAAACTAAAATTAGCCCATGAAAATCGTATAAATTTACAAGATTTCATGTTAATATTGTAAATTTAGCCATCAAAATTAGAAAAAAAAATGTTAGTCAGTCAATATTTTCAGAGACTAAACCCTACAGCCAATATTTTCAAAGACAATTGTTCAATATTAGACTAAACGATTAAAAATCTAATATTGACAATATTATCGACTCCTGACCAGTAGTTTAAGCCACATTTGAAAAAAATCTTTGCTTCGAATTTGTAGAGCTAATATTTTCCAAGCCTTCATCGTTGTCCTAAATTAGCCCGTGAGTATCCTATAAATTTACAAGATTTCATGCTAATATTGTCCATCAAAATTAAAAAAATGTTAGCCGGTCAATCCATTCAGCCAATATTTCCAAAGACAAAGCCTTCATAAGGTAATCTGTAAAAACTAAAAAAATCAAACCTTATTTAAGAAAATAAGATTGTCGCATGGATCTTGCAGAGCTAATATTTTCAAACCCCTTGTCGAAAAAACTAAAATCAACCCTGTGAGTATCTTATAAATTAAAAAAAAATATGCTAATATTGTAGATTTAAAATATTTTGCTAATGCTTATCACAACATAGCCATCCAATCAATATTTTCAAAGGTTAAGCTTTCATAAGGCCGCTGAAATGTCTGTATGTTTTATTACTGATAAAAAATATTTATTTCAAACTCGATTCAATAGCTATATAGATATATATATATATATATATATATATATATATATATATATATATATATATATGTATATATACATATATATATGCCTCAAGTACCGCAAATCCAGCACGAGTATCGTCTATGCAATAACTAAGGCCAAACGCAATGTCGCATGCAAAATCTTCAAGCGTCTATAGGAATGGATATTTTTTTCGATTTTTATTATTTACAACATTGGCCTTCAACCTGTCGCAAAAAAATGGGTCGAATCCAACGTAATCTCTACATGAGGAAACCTCGCTCGACCCATTTTTTTACGCGCCCCCAAGACATTATCCGCTATACAGTTTCAGAATGTCAAGCTCTTCTGGCACATTTATAACTGGTCCAGATACTCTAAAATCTGATAGTATCTCTCATCTTGGCCGGCAGCCGTAAGCAGATCCACGATAAAATTAGAATGCCAAGGCTTTCATCCACGAAAAGAAGCAAGGTCATGTAAATTTTTACAATTAAGATTTTACAATTAATATTTCAAGGGTCAAACGATAAATTTAGAATGGTGCATACGGCTTTCATCCACGATAAAATTAGAGGCCAATGATTTTATAAAGTCATGTCAAGGGATTCTATTCAAACTACAGCTGCTATGCCAAGTACCGCAAAGCTGGGTAATCCTACGAGTTTACGCATCTAAAGGTTTATCAGACAGTCACCAGCAATAATTTTCGAGCATATTTAACCTTTCAGAATTTCAAAACGACAGTTCCTATGCCAAGTACCGCAAAGCTGGGTAATCCTACGAGTTTACGCATCTAAAGGCTTATCAGACAGTCACCAGCAATAAGTTTCGAGCAACTGCACCTTTTCAGACGGTTTAAATAATAAAATTTAAATAGTTTAATTATTTATAAAATGTATTCGATATTGGCACAGCATTCATTTAGCGTAGCAAAAAAATGTATCAATGTGTAGAAATTTAATTTGAGATTTTAGAAGACATGAATTTAAATGTATCAAAGACATGACCGTTGCTGTTGAGATAGAATGATGAGATGGCATGTCAACAGTTCTATATATAGTATGCAACCAACCTTGAAAAAAAAAAAAAAAAAAAAAAAAAATTTTTTTTTTTTTTTTTTTTTTTTTCAAGGTTGGTTGGTTGGTTTCTAAAGTTATATTTCTAAAGTTATATTTCTAAGTTAACCGCTACAGTTCTAAGTTGGCCGCTACAGTTCTAAGTTGGCTGCTAAGGCTATATTTCTTTAGCCAATCATTATAGATGGCGCTGCAGTCTATATATATATAGTATATATATAGTATATCTATTAGGGTGGGTGGGAGTGGAATTTATTTCTTCTACTGTACGGTCATGCATAAACTCGCTCCTGATGTCTAAACCCATTTCCTTTAAAATAGGATGAAATTGCGAAATTTATACAATATTGGCTTTGAAAACAAGACTTTTGTCTGACAAATGACAAGATATTGCAGGTTTTCATGAAATCAGAATAAATCATGGGCTCTTATAGAAAAATCTAACTCTCTAGTCTTGCTGAAAACACATTACGAGACATAGTGACTAGACGACCGTTGCAGGCAAATGTCAAGACACAATGAGAGTGTAGTCATGTTAGCCACAGTAAATATAGACAAGCTTCAAGGGTGGGCGTGGCACCTTAAAAAAAAAAAAAAAAAAAAAAAAAAAAAAAAAAAATTTTTTTTTTTTTTTTTTTTTTTTTTTTTCAAGGTTGGTTGGTTGATTTTAATGTGACTTTGATGGAATTCTAATATTTTTTTGTATATAAATTTTTACAAGCCTTATCGTTCAAAATCTTAAGTCAAAATCTTAAATGCATCCAACATTGGCAATATAACTGTTACAAAAAAACGGGTCGAACGAAGTGTCAAAGACAGAAATCTGCCATGAGACACTTCGTTCGACCCGATTTTTTATAAATCGTTTGGGTGACCTCTGTTTTATTAGGCAGTTGATAACGACTATGCCTTTTTATTCTCCAACTGTTTCGGCCGTATCATAAAATTAACCCTTGGTCGAGGATTCCAGGCACGGTATATTTTGTACCTGGTAGATACTTCAGGAGATTTTGGCAGTCGGCTTATGGGATTTGGAACTTTTAAGTACATCTTCTGTGATGTGGCTATTGTAACGGGATCTGGCTTTGGCTTTGGAGTCGGCTTTGAAACTGGCTTGGGAGTTGGCAAAGACATTGATTTATCGTATTGAAGTATTAGCTCGCAATAGAGACGAGAGGTCTTTAATATTTTCCTTTTGGGTTGTAAGGCATAGCCGTAATCATATTGCCTGTCAGAGTCTGCGGAAAGCATTTTGCAAAACAAAAGGTCAGAATGAATAAGCTGAGGCGAGAGGCCGGTATTTATACTCTGGCGGGCGGATGCATGAGATCTGATAAGCGGTTCTGAGAAACGATAAAAATAATAGGGCTCGACAGGATGACTGTTTATAGATTAGATCTTATCTTTGAGGAAACGAGTTACATAATATCCTGCAAACGCAATTATTCTAGAAGGTCAGCTAGCCCAAGCGATAAACTAATCTTATAAAAATTTTCCTGGATCCTGATCAGTATTATAAGCCACATTTAAGAAAAAAAATAGTTGCTTGTAGAGAGTCTCTCTAATATTTTCCAAGGGTGAGGCCTTTATCAAAACTTGTTGTGGAAAAAACTAAAATTACCCCATGAGTCTCCTATAAATTTACAAGATTTCATGCTAATATTGTAAATTTAGCCGTCAAAATTAAAAAAATCAGTCAATATTTTCAGACCATCTAGCCACAATACTTTTCGAGTACATTTAACCCTTTTAGAATTTCAAACGACAGCCACTATACCAAGTACCGCAAAACTGGCGAGACGCTGTAGCCGATATACATAATATAGATTACAACTTACGTGGCAAGACAATAAAAGAATATAACCTCATTCTGGCTGAGACACTATAACTGACATACAAACTTGGTAATACAATAAATAACGTAGTCTTATGCCTATATAGTGAAACTGGCTGAGACAGCAACCCTATAACTGACATACGAACTACAAACTTGGTAATACAATAAATAACGTAGTCTTATGCCTATATAGTGAAACTGGCTGAGACACTATAACTGACATTCAAACTACAAACTTAGCAATACAATAAAGAGTGTAGTCTTATGCTGATATAGTGAAATTGGCTGAGACAGCGACACTATAACTGACATTCAAAGTCCAGACTACAAACTTGGCAAGACAATAAAGAGTGTAGTCTTATGCTGATATAGTGAAACTCGCTGAGACAGCGACACTATAATTGACATACGAATTCAGACTACAAACTTGGCAAGACAATAAAGAGTGTAGTCTTATGCTGATATAGTGAAACTCGCTGAGACAGCGACACTATAACTGACATACGAATTCAGACTACAAACTTGTCAAGAGCGTAGTCTCGTGCCGATATAGTGAAACTCGCTGAGACAGCGACACTATAATTGACATACGAATTCAGACTACAAAAATATAATCACTTAAATTAAAAGATGTTTTACAGTATTTTCTGAGTATACAAGTATATATATATATATATATATATATATATACAATATATATATTATTATTATTATTATTATTATTATTATTATTATTATTATATTATTATTATATTATTATTATAATATTATTATTATTGTTATTATTATTATTATTATTATTATTATTATATTATTATATTATATTATTATTATTATTATTATTATTATTATTATTATTATTATTATATTATTATTATATTATTATTATTATTATTATTATTATTATTATTATTTATATTTTACCTATAATTGAGTTTGAAATAAAATATTTTTTTTATCTGTATTTAAACATACAGACATTTCCGCGAAGCGGAAATGTCTGTATGTTTAAATTCAGATAAAAAAAATATTTTATTTCCAATATTTTATTTAATTTATTTTATTATATTCTATAAAACCTATGATATTTAACTTGAGACTCTAAAAGACATGATAATATTGAATCAATTTAAACAATCATTAAACGACATACCTCTGTCATGACTAGAAGACTGTTGACTAGAAGACTGCTGCTGGTCAAATACAATGACGGTTGTTAGCGATCATATATAATATGCAAACAACCAACTGGAAAAAAAAAAAAAAAAAAAATATTTTTTTTTTTTTTTTTTTTTTTTTTTTTTTTTTTTAATACGGTTGGTTGGTTGGTTGGTTGCTGACAAGGATAATCTACGCATTATCATATTTAATGTCCTGTCGCAACGAATTCTGTTGAGTCGCTATCTGATTGGAGAGCAACAGGTTCTGCAGGTTCTGGATCTGGATCTGCTGCTTCTGAATCTGCACTAGAGATTTGTTCTGCTGCACGCCCAACTCTAATTTAAGCCTGTAAATTTCTTCCTGATACAAGTTATCTATTTTGGAGTACAGTACGTCAAATTTTTCAATCTTGGTTTTCAAGAGTGAGATTTCTGCATCCAATTTAGATTGCAAGTCAAACATTTGCTGCTTTAAATTTTGCATTTTGGTCTTTGCGTCGTTGTCCAACGGTTCCCACATTTTGTACATGCTGAGCTTCAATGAAAGAGATAAATATTATAAGCTATCCAATGTGAGAGTCCTGATACAATTCAATGACAAGCGTGGATCCTGATACAATGTTAGCTAGATGAGGCTGGCAGACAGAATGAAGGAATGAAGGTTTGAATACGGCTATTTATAAAGAATGAATCCAAGCCACGCCCACTCAAAAAAAAAAAAAAAAAAAAAAAAAAAAAATTTTTTTTTTTTTTTTTTTTTTTTTTTTTTTTTCAGTTGGTTGGTTGATATGATGGTTGGTTTCTAATGTTATATTTCTCAGTTGGTACTAATTAGTTTTTTTTCAAATAATCTTCAAGTTACACGTTATTTTAAATCCAGCCCGATTCTTTTCTCAGCTAAGACCGAATCGCATGCCCCTGATCCGAGATATTGTGTCAGACATTAGAAACGAGACATTAAAAATTTAAGCATGCAGTCATGTACATTTTTACAATTAAGATTTAAAGATTACAGTCTATTCAAACCTATGCCAAGTACTGCCAGACAAGACATTAGAAACGAGACATTAAAAATGTAAGCATGTAAATTTTTACAATTAAGATTTAAAGATCTATTCAAACCTATGCCAAGTACCGCCAATCTCGCTGACGAGACGTTAGAAACGAGACATTAGAAATTTAAGCATGCAGTCATGTAAATTTTTACAATTAAGATTTAAAGATTACAATCTATTCAGACTACAGCTCTTATACCAAAGTCGCTGACGAGACATTAGAAACGAGACATTAGAAATTTAAGCATGTAGTCATGTAAATTTTTACAATTAAGATTTAAAGATTACAGTCTATTCAAACTACAGCTCCTATGCCCGCCAATCTCAGCAACGCTCACGAGACATTAGAAATTTAAGCATGCAGTCATGTAAATTTTTACAATTAAGATTTAAAGATTACAGTCTATTCAAACTACAGCTCCTATGCCAAAGTCGCTGACGAGACATTAGAAACGAGACATTAGAAATTTAAGCATGTAAATTTTTACAATTAAGAGTTAAAGATTACAGTCTATTAAAACTCCCGTCAATCTCAGCAACGAGACATTAGAAATTTAAGCATGTAAATTTTTACAATTAAGAGTTAAAGATTACAGTTACGATCTATTCAAACTACAGCTCCTATGCCAAGTACCGCAAAGCTGGGTGAACCTACTTCTTTACGGCATATAAAGGTCTCTCAGACAGTCGCCAGAAGTATTATTCGAGCAACTCCACCCCGTCAGAATTTTTCACGATTCGATTCAGTTGTCGGTTTGAATAATAAATATTTAGAATTTAAATATATTATTTAAATATTTTATTTTAATAATAAAATATTTATTATTTAAATATTTTATTTTAATAATAAAATATTTATTATTTGTTTATCGAATCGTTAAAAATATATTATTTGTTTATCGAATCGTTAAAAAAATATATTCAATATTGGTACAGCATTCATTTAAAAAATGTTCTTATTCAATATTGTAAATTTCAGACAGAATGAGTACGGCTATTTATAAAGAATGAATCCAAGTCAATCAACCAACCTTGAAAAAAAAAAAAAAAAAAAAAAAAAAAAAATATATTTTTTTTTTTTTTTTTTTTTTTTTTTTTTTCAAGGTTGGTTGATTGGTTGATTTAAATTCTTATTCAATATTTCTATCTCAAAGACATTAGCTATCTCAGATTCAAAGGCATCGTTTTAATATTAAAATATTACTATTATCCAATTCAAAGTCTCAATTTATAAACATCCAATATTGGCACTCTATCTATCGCAAAAAAATGGGCCGAACGAAGCGTCAAAGACAGAAATCTGCCATGAGACGCTTCGTTCGGCCCATTTTTTTGCCCCCTCCAGATTTAAGGCATCAGTTTGTACCATCTAGATCGATCCCCCACAAAGACTTTGATTTTGGACGGAGGGGTGTCTGTCCAAGAAATAGTCTCAAATCTATCTTCGTGGAGGCGAGGGTCGTCATCGTGGTCCCCATCGAAGAACAGCATGGTTCTCTCTATGAAATCTTTTAAGAATTCATTTATGAATGTGTCAGAGTCCCTCACGATCCGAATTCGGATGGCTTTATGGATGCATGAGGTGGGTACTATGGGGTCTAGAATCTGGATTTTAGAGGATGTTAGCATGGCCTCGAATCCCAACGACGACAGGGCATCTCCAAAATGTATCTCGTCGACTGGATACACCCAGGTATTGGCTAGAGAGATAGGTAACCTGACCCTCCTGTAAACGAGATCGCACACCTTCAGCCTGGTCGTTTTTTTCACATAGGATCGACCCATCAGCTTGGCCACATCAGAGGCCCTGACGAACAAAAGTCCATCCGCAGAGACTACGAATAGGATTTTAGCGTCAAGCTGTGGATGTTCAATAGTGAATAGCATGACTTATGGCAATAGCAATAAAAGTCAAAATGATGCAGGCTCTTAGAGGCAGCTCGTATATATACCCGATTCGTGACCTCGTTTTATCAGGCTTTACTAAGAAAACAGGATGTATCAGCTGTTTTTTGAGGATGCGATAAAATCTGTCCTTCTAGAACGATAAAATTATTTATATAATTAATCCGATAGCATGAGGATGTGCGTCACAGGACGTGCGTCACAGGATGCAGATAAGATATTTACTTGGAATTTAGATAGAACTAAAGATTACTGCTAGTATATATACAGGCTGCTGGACGAGACATTTCATTCTGAGCTACTGCTTACCAAAATGATCTTCCAAATTCTATCTGATGAACTGAATGTTAAATTGACATGCTTTTTGTCATTTGACAACCAAATTTTTATCAAAGGCCGAGACGTGGCCTATTACATGGGGCATGAAAACTCCAGTAGAGTGGTGAACTTGTGCCATATAACGGTAACGGACATTGCTCCTGAGGGCTTGAAACTACCCCCGTCTCTAGCCAAGACATGCGTCTTTGGACTAGAGGATGCAAAAATATTGATGGATATGCATCCAGGAGAGTTTGATTCCCTATTTCAGGGGCCGATTGAAATTCTTACGCCCATCGAATGCAGCTTAAACCTGAGGCGGCCTGTCCAGGTTAAGCTCGCAGCCATAACCTCATCCAATGCCACAATGGAGAGTTTCTTGGCCGACTTAAAGAATGTCATGGAGGAGTACCTGGCAACGGTACCCATGGACACCTATGTGTTTGGCGAACGATATGGGGACTTGGAGCTAGGCTATTTCCCCCGAAAAATAAAAGTTTTGGTGGGAAACAAGCCCTACTTCTATAAATCCTCGTCTTAAGATCAGGACGAGGTGCAAAAAAATGGGTCGAGCGAAGCCTCTCATGACATAAGTCATTGAGGCTTCGCTCGGCCCATTTTTTTGCGATAGATAGAGTGCCAACATTGGATGCGTACCGATTTGAACTTGTAATTTTCAAGGGATATGGCTTAGCTATAAGATAATTTTGATAAAATATGCATAGCTAAATTTAAGGGATCTGAATTTAAAAATTTAATTGTTTCGTTTAAAATTTACTGTGTAAAATTTAAAATTTTTAAAGACTAAGTGTGGCGGTCATTATAATTCTAAATTTTCAAGGGATATGGCTTAGCTATAAGATAAATATGAAACTTGGTAAAATATACAGACTCGATAGCTAAATTTAAGGGATCTGAGTTTAAAATTTTAATTTTTTCGTTTAAAATTTACATTTTTTTCGTGTAAAATTTAAAATTTTTAAAGACTAAGTGTGGCAGTCATTATAATCTGATCTCTTAATTTTCAAGGGATATGGCTTAGCTATAAGATAAATATGAAACTTGGTAAAATATACAGACTCGATAGCTAAATTTAAGGGATCTGAATTTAAAAATTTAATTTTTTCGTTTAAAATTTACATTTTTTGTGTAAAATTTAAAATTTTTAAAGGCTAAGTGTAGCCAAGCCAACATTGAATGCGTACCGATTGTAATTTTCAAGGGATATGGCTTAGCTATAAAATAAATATGAATCTTGTTAAAATATACAGACTCAATAGCTAAATTTAAGGGATCTGAGTTTAAAAATTTAATTTTTTTCATTTAAAATTTACATTTTTTATGTAAAATTTAAAATTTTTAAAGGTTAAGTGTAGCCAAGCCAGTTATTATGATCTGATCTCTATAAAAAGATTTTCGAGAAACTATTGACAGGATGCTTGATAAGCGGCTTCGATTAAAATTACAATCAGATCTCTATAAAAAGATTTTTCGAGAAGTGTTGACAGGATATTATGTAAGCCTTTCCTCAGGATGCCCGGTTATAATCAGATCGATAAAAATTGCTCAAGAGACAGGATATTATGCAAGCCTTTCCTCTTGATAAGCGGTTCCTAGAAAATTACAATCAGATCTGTTGATAAGACCGGGTATATATACGAGTGTCCAGCGAGAGCTCTTCAATTGCTAGTCGATCTCTCTACTAGCTGCTTAGATTCATTAGCTCAGTCATGTTTTTCCATGTAAAAAATTATGTTTATGGCGTTGCCTTTAAATGCCTAATGGCCTCTGATGGCACCCTGTTTGTCCGGGCTGAGGACCTGGCTATCTACTCGAGGCATCCTCTAGATCTCCATTTTGCCGAGAGATATGCAGGCCTCACCGTCCGAGATGTAATGGACCCTAAAATCGATTTACCCAAATGGCTCGCTAAGACGAGAATCTTCTCCATTAGCGAAGCCAAACATCATTTGGGAGGGTTCATGGGCGAACAGGAGTTTGATAAGATGTTCGATGGTTCGGCCATGGTGAAATACCAGGCTAACATGAAGCTCAGCTTCGAGAAAGCCATAGGTGTTAGATTTGTAGAAAGGTCCCATACCAAGTTCGAAGACTTCCTTGCCACATACCAACTACAGGTGAGGAAATTTTTTAAACTTGAATATGAGGATTATGAATTATACAAATCCCAAATGACCGGACCATTGAAGATGACCATCAGGAGGTCATCTAATGAGCAACCCATAGAGAGCTTGTGTTAATCTTTAAAATGAGAGTAAAAAAATGGGTCGAACGAGGTGTCTCATGGCAGAATTTCTGTCTTTGACACCTCGTTCGACCCATTTTTTTGCGATAGATATAGTGCCAACATTGGACGGGTTTAATTTAAGACTTTGAGGGGCTTAATTTAAGTATTTATAAAAAAAATCTATTAAGCTAGTATTGAAGAGGTTATCAGCATAAAAAAATAATTAAGACGCTTAAGTTGAGACCTTACAATTACATGTATGAAAATATTATTAAGACTGAAAAATATATGGATGGGATTGAATTAAGTATTTTTTTTTCAAATTTAAAAAAAAATTGAAAATTTTGCAAATTTGACCAACTTTAGAAACGTGATCTTAAAATAAAAATATTTTTGAAAACTAATCGTGGAATCGTGATTCTTATTACATATACATAGTAAAATAAGCAATTTAATTCAGTCGTTTTTTTCAAATTTAAAAAAAAATTGAAAATTTTGCAAATTTGACCAACTTTAGAAACGTGATCTTAAAATAAAAATATTTTTGAAAACTAATCGTGGAATCGTGATTCTTATTACATATACATAGTAAAATAAGCAATTTAATTACTTTTCAGTCGTTTTTTTTTCAAATTTAAAAAAAATTGAAAATTTGACCAACTTTAGAAACGTGATCTTAAAATAAAAATATTTTTGAAAACTAATCGTGGAATCGTGATTCTTATTACATATACATAGTAAAATAAGCAATTTAATTACTTTTCAGTCGTTTTTTTTCAAATTTAAAAAAAATTGAAAATTTTGCAAATTTGGCCAACTTTAGAAACGTGATCTTAAAATAAAAATATTTTTGAAAACTAATCGTGGAATCGTGATTCTTATTACATATACATAGTAAAATAAGCAATTTAATTCAGTCGTTTTTTTTCAAATTTAAAAAAAATTGAAAATTTTGACAGAGGTGGTGGCACATCAGCAAATTTAGATAAACTGTTACTTTAGCATGATATATATATAGGCTAGCTAGAGTCAATCAATCAATCAACCAACCTTGAAAAAAAAAAAAAAAAAAAAAAAATTTTTTTTTTTTTTTTTTTTTTTTTTTTTTTTTTCAAGGTTGGCTGGTTGATATATATTTATAATGCTAATTGAATTAAGTATATTTTCAAAAATGAAGATTTAGACTTTGAGTTGACTATTGCAAATTCAACCAACTTTAGAAACGTGATCTTAAAATAAAAATATTTTTGAAAACTAATCGTGGAATCGTGATTCTTATTACATATACATAGTAAAATAAGCAATTTAATTCAGTCGTTTTTTCAAATTTAAAAAAAAATTGAAAATTTTGCAAATTTGACCAACTTTAGAAACGTGATCTTAAAATAAAAATATTTTTGAAAACTAATCGTGGAATCGTGATTCTTATTACATATACATAGTAAAATAAGCAATTTAATTACTTTTCAGTCGTTTTTTTTCAAATTTAAAAAAAATTGAAAATTTGACCAACTTTAGAAACGTGATCTTAAAATAAAAATATTTTTGAAAACTAATCGTGGAATCGTGATTCTTATTACATATACATAGTAAAATAAGCAATTTAATTACTTTTCAGTCGTTTTTTTCAAATTTAAAAAAAAAATTGAAAATTTTGCAAATTTGGCCAACTTTAGAAACGTGATCTTAAAATAAAAATAGTTTTGAAAACTAATCGTGGAATCGTGATTCTTATTACATATACATAGTAAAATAAGCAATTTAATTACTTTTCAGTCGTTTTTTTTCAAATTTAAAAAAAATTGAAAATTTTGACAGAGGTGGTGGCACATCAGCAAATTTAGATAAACTGTTACTTTAGCATGATATATATAGGCTAGCTAGAGTCAATCAATCAATCAACCAACCTTGGGAAAAAAAAAAAAAAAAAAAAAAATATATTTTTTTTTTTTTTTTTTTTTTTTTTTTCAAGGTTGGTTGGTTGATATATATTTATAATGCTAATTGAATTAAGTATATTTTCAAAAATGAAGATTTAGACTTTGAGTTGACTATTGCAAATTCAACCAACTTTAGAAACGTGATCTTAAAATAAAAATATTTTTGAAAACTAATCGTGGAATCGTGATTCTTATTACATATACATAGTAAAATAAGCAATTTAATTACTTTTCAGTCGTTTTTTTCAAATTTAAAAAAAATTGAATATTTTGCAAATTCGACCAACTTTAGAAACGTAATCTTAAAATAAAAATATTTTTGAAAACTAATCGTGGAATCGTGATTCTTATTACATATACATAGTAAAATAAGCAATTTAATTACTTTTCAGTCGTTTTTTTTTCAAATTTTAAAAAAAAATGAAAATTTGACCAACTTTAGAAACGTGATCTTAAAATAAAAATATTTTTGAAAACTAATCGTGAAATCGTGATTCTTATTACATATACATAGTAAAATAAGCAATTTAATTACTTTTCAGTCGTTTTTTTTCAAATTTAAAAAAAAATTGAAAATTTTGCAAATTTGGCCAACTTTAGAAACGTGATCTTAAAATAAAAATATTTTTGAAAACTAATCGTGGAATCGTGATTCTTATTACATATACATAGTAAAATAAGCAATTTAATTACTTTTCAGTCGTTTTTTTTTCAAATTTAAAAAAAATTGAAAATTTTGACAGAGGTGGTGGCACATCAGCAAATTTAGATAAACTGTTACTTTAGCATGATATATATAGGCTAGCTAGAGTCAACCAATCTACCAACCTTGAAAAAAAAAAAAAAAAAAAAAAAAATTTTTTTTTTTTTTTTTTTTTCTTTCTTTTTTTTTTTTTTTTTTTTTTTTTTTTTTTTTTTTTTTTCAAAGGTTGGTTGATTGGTTGATTGACTCAAACATTTTTTTTCACAGTTGGTAGTTTAACATAATTAAACTCTCTCTCTACGAGCCAGCTTGACGGTCAACTCATACGCTCTGTCTTTTTCGTCAACTACATAGTCTTTTTCTATTTCCTCAAACTTTCTCTTAACCGTAGCAGTCAATTCTTGAAGCATGTCGCCCGATTTGACAGACCATATACCTTCAGCTCTCACACGCATGGAAAAGTTGCTAGGTTTCTCTTCTTCAGTATCCCCATACCTGGATTCTACCGACGGGGGTGCGTAGATATTCGTATGTTGTTCGCAGACTGCGCTCGAGTATTCGTAATACCCTTTAAGCCAATCTTGTAAATTCATCTCACCTTCGTTTCGATTTGTGATTTCAAAGGCCATCCTTCTGCTGAACGGTATAATGCTGGGATATGTAGAGGTTACCCGGCCATCGGTCCACAGTTTCTGGATACGGTAGATCTCCTCGATAGGCATTCGGTGCGTCTTCACAAGTACCTGAAGCATATCGTTGAAATCAAACACGCGCCTGGAACTCATGTTCAAGCGTTGTGCATTGGGATATAGATTAGCCAGATCCTTGTTGGAATATCGATGTGCAAAGTTGTAAGGTGACGCGTAGCCTAGATATTTGCCAACATCAACGGCTATGAAATAAACATCTCTACCAACAGTAGCAGCGATGAGTGCAGGTTTGGTATCAAAACAAATTTTCAGATACATGATTGCGCTATGATCTTTCAATAAACAGAGGCAATGGAAGAATGATGGTAGCTTGAGTACGGAACCACTATTTATATAGAATATCCATGAGTGGGCGTGGCATAAAAAAAAAAAAAAATATATATATATATTTTTTTTTTTTCAAGTTAGTTGTTTATTTAGTTATCATCTTTGATCTAGAAAACTTCTTTATAAGCTTATCCGCCTCGTTTTCAATCTCTCTACGAATCGAGTCCAAGTCATAGCTGCAGTCCTCGTCCTTTTCATAGACTGAAATTATATCTTTTAGCGAATCGCTCACCATTTCTTCTTTGATTTTTTTAAAGTCTTCGCCGATTTTTGAGTACGCAGATAGGTATCTATTATAATTTACATAATTTTTGATCTTGTACTTGTTCAGGGCTTGTTCGTTGAACTGCTTACGCTTAACCTTAAAAATGTTCCTAGAGCGTGGAGATTCTTCAGCGTCGGCCTTCATGACGAATCCTTCTAGCGGACACTCTGCATAAGCGCTGGGATACGTTTCAACTTTTTCGTACAAATCCCCTATCGTTTGGTAATCTAAATCTAAGATGGGTACGTGGGGTAGCTTCACTCGCTGGAAAATGTTCACGGCGTCGCTATACTTCATAAACGTATCTGAATCCAGTTGGTAGACGTCGAAGGCCCGAAAAAAGACAGTCTTGCTACCGAATACGGCTTCGGATTCAAAATCACGATAGGTTATTCTCTTCATGTGGCTTCCGAATACTTCTCCATAAATGATAAAATTGTCATGTAAAATGTCTTTGATAAGCCGTACCTTTTCCGACAGCGGTTCCAAGATTGCGTTCAAGTTAAAAAGGCGTGTCTTTTCATCTAGCACTACGTTTCTAGATTGTATCCTGAACGTATTATTCACGTAGCCAATACCGATATTAGAGCCATCCAATTTTTCGGTAGCTATTAAAGGTATGCCCGAATAAATTTGGCTTGTGATCTCGTGGTACTTGATAAGAGCCATCGTAAATAGATTAGAAACAGAACGGTCAGACTAGAAAATATCTAATAAGCTATTTCAATGAGTATGAAGACAGAATGAATGTAGCTTGAATACGGAGCCGCTATTTATACTAAATATAAATCAACTAATCAACCAACCAACTTAAAAAAAAAAAAAAAAAAAAAAAAAAAAAATTTTTTTTTTTTTTTTTTTTTTTTTTTTTTTTTTTCAGATGGTTGGTTGATTAGTTGATTTATATTTAGTATAAATAGCGGCTCCGTACACATTCATTCTGTTGGTTGGTTTCTAAAGTTATTTTTCTAAAGATATTTCTAAGTTGGCTGCTACAGTTCTAAGTTGGCCGTTAAAGCTATATTTCTAAGTTGGCTACTAAAGCTATATTTCTTTAGCCAATCATTGTAGATGGCGCTACAGTCTATATATATAGTATATATATAGTATATCTATTAGGGTGGGTGGGAGTGGAATTTATTTCTTCTACTGTACGGTCATGCCGCTCCTGACCCACTTCCTTTAAAATAGGATGAAATAGCATAATTTATACAGTATTGGCTTTGAAAACAAGACTTTTGTCTGACAAATTACTGCAGGTTTTCATGAAATCAGGATAGATCATAGGCTTTTATAGAAAAATCTAACTCTCCATCAATCTTGCTGAAAACCTATTACGAGTGACCCGTTGCTGGCGAGACACAATGAGCGTGTAGTCATGTTAGCCATAGTATATATAGACAAGCTTCAAGGGTGGGCGTGGCACCTGAAAAAAAAAAAAAAAAAAAAAAAAAAAAAAAAAAATTTTTTTTTTTTTTTTTTTTTTTTTTTTTCAAGGTTGGTTGGTTGGTTGATTACATTCTCTATATATAGTATCGCTGACGTGCCACTTCATCAGTCTATCTCAATCTTTGCCAGCAACGGTTGTCCCTCGCCGATAGCAACCCTCTCTAAGCGATAATCTAAAAGGTCATCCGGTCGAGCCTTATCAGATATCATGCATCCGCTCGCCAGAGTATAAATACCGGCCTCTCGCCTCAGCTTATTCATTCTGACCCTCTGCTTTTTGAAATGGCCACTCTATCATTTGACTCTCTGACGGACGAACGAGTTGATTGCGACTGTGTCATAATACCGCAATGGAACGTATTGAACACCCCTCGCATATCTTGTGAATTGATATGTAATTACGACCGTTCTATGAAAATGCCAGCTCCAGCCATTATTCCCAAACCTAAGCCAGCTCCCACACCTAAACCAGTTCTCATTCAAAAACCAGCACCAGCACTTAAACCAGATCCAGTTCTCACACCTAAGCCTGATCCAGTTCCCACACCTAAGCCTGATCCAGTTCCCACACCTAAGCCTGATCCAGTTCCCACACCTAAGCCTGATCCAGTTCCCACACCTAAGCCTGATCCAGTTCCCACACCTAAGCCTGATCCAGTTCCCACACCTGATCCAGTTCAAATTTCAATACCCATGTCAGAGATGATGTATTTTAAAGTACCAACGCTATTAAGCCCGCTACCAAAATCTCCAATTTCAGAAGACCCGTCCAAAGTAACAGTTTATCGCCCTTGGAAGCCTCCACCGAAGATAGATTTCGTGGTACGGCCTAAACTAAAAACTGCTGGCTTTGAAGATCCTAGAATTCGAAGACAGCAGGGCATAGTCGTTCTCAAATCAATCGTCGATCTGAGAGATGGCAAATGTTACAGCCACATACAAACAGAGGTCAGGAAAAATTACTGTTGGGTTTAAGCCCAAACGATTTATAAAAAAATCGGGTCGAACGAAGTGTCTCATGGCAGATTACTGTCTTTGACACTTCGTTCGACCCGTTTTTTTTGTAACAATTATATTGCCAATATTGGATGCGTTTAAGATTTTGACTTAAGAATTTGAATGGATATTTAAGAATTTGAATGGATATTTTTATAACTGAAGTCTTGGAGATATATATTTTTATATAAACGCTAACTTAAAACAGTTTGGCAAAAAAATATTATTTTCAAATCAAAAACTATAAAATTGAAATAATAAACTTTGAAAATTGCAAAGTCCAAAAAAAAAAAGTATCTTGAAAAAATTATAGAAATCGGCCAAAGACACTTTAACATGATATATATAGGTTAGCTAGAGTCAATCAACCAATCAACCAACCTTGAAAAAAAAAAAAAAAAAAAAATATATATATATATATATTTTTTTTTTTTTTTTTTTTCAAGGTTGGTTGATTGGTTGATTGACTTTAGCTAACCTATATATATCATGTTAAAGTGTATACACTATCATTGTCCAGCAATGCTTATCTGCGTCTATAAAAATGCATCCTGTTTCATAGCAAATGAGTTATACAATATCCTGTTTCCGCGTTTAGCGACAATAATTCTATAAATAGCTCATCCTGTTTTCGTAGAAACTGACTTATGCAATATCCTGTCTTCAGATTGACAATATCCTGTTTCCGCGTCCAGCGACTCTATAATAAGCCTTATCTTATCCTGTTTTCGTAGAAACTGACTTATGCAATATCCTTCAGATTGACTATATAAGCTCTGGCATTTGATCGAATAGCCATTCTCTCTTCGGAGCTTTAAACTACCAATATGTATAAAGCTCAATGCTCTCTGAAGAAACTTAAAGCGGTAAACTCGCTACGAAACCGTTTTGGGGTTATCGAGCTGTTTCCCAAAAACCTTTCGCCTACCGTTAAGAAATTGGAAGAGTATCCACACTTCCAAACCATGATCGGTGAAGGCAAGATTTGTGTATTCTGTCTATACATGACGACCGATTTGAAGATTGAATTCAAAAAACGTACTCTGACGGACAAGATAACGAATACAATCCCAGCCATAGGCAGAGAGGCCAAGACAAACTATCCGCTGAGACCTCAGGAGATTAAATGGAGCACTCTGATGAACCGATATAAAAGACCCCCCAGCGAAGCCAACAGAACCAACGCCGACGTGAGAATTGGTTTCAAGTGCCCCAACAATCAGTTTCTTGTAAAGTCCTACTTTACGTTTGGTCAGCGAACCGTCGGACAAGGATGCGCCCATATCATACAGACTTTGAACGTGCCATTCCTGTTCTTTGTGAGGCGTCCTGGCGAGACACGAGTAAAACCGGACAACAGATACTTTGCTGGCGACAAGCTCCATTACTACGACCGTTTCATATTGATTGCCGACTCCAGTTACAAGGTGCCTGCTGGGACCACATACATTCTGTTTACGACTCAAAAAAACTTTTTCAGTTTGGACATTGTGCCAGAGAATTTAGAGTTGGGCTTCGAAACCAAAAATCCTTTGGTAGAACGCATAACAAAAATTGATGGTATGTACGACATATCCGTACCAACGCCCATGATACAGCATATAGATGATGAAGACGACTCTCCCGTAGAAATGAGTACTGACAGAATAATATCTAAATATTTTGATAAGCCAACGTCTCCATCCCAAGAGCCAGAGATCTATTTTCCTGAATCATCTCAAGAGTCGTCCCAAGAACCAGAGCCAGAGATCTATTTTCCTGTGGACAGAAGACCAATAGTCATAACAACAAACTTTGCAGCCCAATACAAGTCTCTGACTTTTAAGGACTGGAAAAACTTGACAGATCGCCCCGACAATAACTTTGTACGCCCCTACGGACCAGATCTACCTGGACTTGACATGAGAATTAAATCGGTAAAACGGAAGGCTGAGACAATTCCCAAGAGTGCCAAGAAACATAAGCCATCTTTCAAGGAGGCGGCCACAAATACAGAGTCAGAACCAGAGCCAGTGTTTAAATGCCCACTACCCGTTGCACCTGAGCCAGTTGAAGATCCTGAACCCATTGAAAGTCCTGAGATATGCCCCATTGAAGATCCTGAATCCATTGAAAGTCCTGACCCCATTGAAAATCCTGAGATATGTCCCGTTGAAGATCCTGAACCCATTGAAAGTCCTGAGATATGTCCAGAGCCCATTGAAAGTCCTGAGATATGTCCCGTTGAAGATCCTGAATCCATTGAAAATCCAGCTCCCATTCAAAATCCTGAACCCATTGAAAATCCAGAATATTTTTATGGATGGCCTACTATTGAAAGGTCAGAGGTACAAACTGAACTGGATGAGCTTGATAATATTTTATGTACGCCTTTATCCATGCCAGCGGATACGCTAGACTCGTTGATGGATGATCTTATGACGCCATCAACTATACAGTATACGATGGAACCGCTGGAGACTCAGTCAGGCTTTGAACTGCCAGATTTCATATAAAAACAAAAAATATGTAAAATTTAAAAAATTTGGGTCAAACGAGGCTTCCTCATGTTTAGATTTGTCATTATGACTTATCTTTACGATGGAAGCCTCGTTTGACCCATTTTTTTTAAATCAAAATGCTACCAATATTGGTATTGAAAAAAAAATAACTTGTAAAATTTATTAGAACAATAAAAAAATTGGGTCAAACGGGTCATGTTTAGATTTGTCAGTATGACTTATCTTTACAATGGAAGCCTCGTTTGACCCACTTTTTTTAAATCAAAATGCTACCAATATTGGATTTATAAAAATAATAACTTGTAAATTTTATCAGATTAATTAGAAAGTGACACATGAGAATACTTTATAAAAGTCCATCTAAGTCACATTAAAATCAACCAACCAACCAACCTTGAAAAAAAAAAAAAAAAAAAAAATATTTTTTTTTTTTTTTTTTTTTTTTTTTTTTTTTTTGCAAGGTTGGTTGGTTGGTTGATATATATTTGTTTCCTCGTTCATCACTTTTCATTTATCAAGATTAACTTTTCAATTTAATCCTATCATGTTTTTATTCAAAGCCTAAGTTTCAAAGCCTCATTTTAAATGAAACCTGTTAATTTTGATCACGTGTATCGCTTGGCCATCCAAGAGGCCTTCATGAACCATGACAAAACGTAGCAATTAGATGTTTGAACTGACCCTTTAAAATTTATCTAAGCCATAGTAGCCTTTCAATTTTGACAGGTATCGTTTAAACGTGGATCAGCTATGCAAGAGGTCATGATAAATTTGAGTCACGCTGAGCGTTGCCTGTATCTGAAACAGGTGCCATGTCAAACGAAGACCTTTGACATGGCAATTGAAAACGGGGCATTGCTTAGCAGGCGTCCATAAAAATTCAAAATTTAAACGAGCTGGGCTAGTCAGGATAAACGTAACCATTGAATTGTGGGCCATGCTTAGCAGTAGCAGCCCATATTGTAAAAATAATATTTGCGAGATGCAATGGCAAAGCGACAAATGAAAAGCTTAAAAGTAGCGGCCCTATGTCCAAATACTAGTCTATGGCATCATTTTAAATGTTAATATTAAGCCATCCAAGAGACCTTAATAGAATCGGCTTACTGAACAGGTGAAATCTGAAAGACGTAGAGAGCCCATATTGTAAAAATTTAAAATTATAAACTTCAAAAGTGGATATATGTAGGAAGTGTGTTAAGTTTCAAAGTCACATGACCACTCTTGACCAACCAACCAACCTTGAAAAAAAAAAAAAAAAAAAAAAATTTTTTTTTTTTTTTTTTTTTTTTTCTTAGGTTGGTTGGTTGGTTTCATTTTAAGAGTGGGTGTGATCATGTGACTAGTAAATATCATCGGATCAAAAAGTGATATAACCGAGATTAATTTCGGTGCTAAAAAGAAGAACCCAAATTGTCTTCCCAACTGGCTGAACCCAGATTAGGTATTTTTTAGCTTAAAATCTTAGCTGATCTGAGTTTAGTCGTTGGTAAAAAATATCAGCGGATTTTTCTAAGGCCCAAATGAAATTCTTTCAAACTAAATCTGCCAGACTAGAATTTAGTAAGAATCTGAGTTACACAACGGGAAGACCTTGGGGGGTGTATTTGACTCTATGACGTCACGACAAGATTTTTACTGAGTCGATACACTGAGTCGATACACAAGTCACATGCGAGATCTTCAAATTGGGATGCAGCATATATATATATCTTCAAATTGCTAAAAAAAAAAGACACAATGACTGTTTGGGCGCCATCATTTATATAGACACGAAAATAACCCAATCTACTATGACAGCTTCAACAGATGTGTATTCAATGCGTGATGCCCGTATGGGGACGATGCAAAGGGATAGAGGCCGAAATGAAAAATATGAAAGAGATTTACAAAAATAATATAGAGACTCTCAAAAATGAAAACCAAACGCTGCAAATGCAAAAAATGGAATATTTGGAAATTATTTATAATTTACAAGTGAACGAAATTGCTAGCCTGAAAGAGGGAATGGCCAGCCTGAAAGCAGAAATGACTATCTTGAAAGCGGAAAATGATAGTTTGAAACGTGAAAATGATAGTTTAAAACAAAGATTGTCCAACTTGAAAGCCGAAAATGATAGTTTAAGACAAAGAGTATCAACTCAGTGTATCGACTCAGTTCGTGGGGGTCAATAACCTCTTCCTTGGGGTCAATAACCTCTTCGTTGGGTTCAAGGTCAAAAGTCTCTAAGCGGACTAACGAAAACCAGAAGATCTGAAGCTTGGACGAGCCCAAAACGTACCAAAACGTAGTCCCGAGACAGATCTGACTTTAAATGAGACGCTCAATTCTACTAAACCAAAGTACTACAGAAAAGGTCTTCCCGTTGTGTAACTCAGATTCTTACTAAATTCTAGTCTGGCAGATTTAGTTTGAAAGAATTTCATTTGGGCCTTAGAAAAATCCGCTGATATTTTTTACCAACGACTAAACTCAGATCAGCTAAGATTTTAAGCTAAAAAATACCTAATCTGGGTTCAGCCAGTTGGGAAGACAATTTGGGTTCTTCTTTTTAGCACCGAAATTAATCTCGGTTATATCACTTTTTGATCCGATGATATTTACTAGTCACATGATCACACCCACTCTTAAAATGAAACCAACCAACCAACCTTGAAAAAAAAAAAAAAAAAAAAAAAAATTTTTTTTTTTTTTTTTTTTTTTTTTTTTTTTTTTTTCAAGGTTGGTTGGTTGGTCAAGAGTGGTCATGTGACTTTGAAACTTAACACACTTCCTACATATATCCACTTTTGAAGTTTATAATTTTAAATTTTTACAATATGGGCTCTCTACGTCTTTCAGATTTCACCTGTTCAGTAAGCCGATTCTATTAAGGTCTCTTGGATGGCTTAATATTAACATTTAAAATGATGCCATAGACTAGTATTTGGACATAGGGCCGCTACTTTTAAGCTTTTCATTTGTCGCTTTGCCATTGCATCTCGCAAATATTATTTTTACAATATGGGCTGCTACTGCTAAGCATGGCCCACAATTCAATGGTTACGTTTATCCTGACTAGCCCAGCTCGTTTAAATTTTGAATTTTTATGGACGCCTGCTAAGCAATGCCCCGTTTTCAATTGCCATGTCAAAGGTCTTCGTTTGACATGGCACCTGTTTCAGATACAGGCAACGCTCAGCGTGACTCAAATTTATCATGACCTCTTGCATAGCTGATCCACGTTTAAACGATACCTGTCAAAATTGAAAGGCTACTATGGCTTAGATAAATTTTAAAGGGTCAGTTCAAACATCTAATTGCTACGTTTTGTCATGGTTCATGAAGGCCTCTTGGATGGCCAAGCGATACACGTGATCAAAATTAACAGGTTTCATTTAAAATGAGGCTTTGAAACTTAGGCTTTGAATAAAAACATGATAGGATTAAATTGAAAAGTTAATCTTGATAAATGAAAAGTGATGAACGAGGAAACAAATATATATCAACCAACCAACCAACCTTGCAAAAAAAAAAAAAAAAAAAAAAAATATATATATTTTTTTTTTTTTTTTTTTTTTTTTTTTTTTTTCAAGGTTGGTTGGTTGGTTGATTTTAATGTGACTTAGATGGACTTTTATAAAGTATTCTCATGTGTCACTTTCTAATTAATCTGATAAAATTTACAAGTTATTATTTTTATAAATCCAATATTGGTAGCATTTTGATTTAAAAAAAGTGGGTCAAACGAGGCTTCCATTGTAAAGATAAGTCATACTGACAAATCTAAACATGACCCGTTTGACCCAATTTTTTTATTGTTCTAATAAATTTTACAAGTTATTTTTTTTTCAATACCAATATTGGTAGCATTTTGATTTAAAAAAAATGGGTCAAACGAGGCTTCCATCGTAAAGATAAGTCATAATGACAAATCTAAACATGAGGAAGCCTCGTTTGACCCAAATTTTTTAAATTTTACATATTTTTTGTTTTTATATGAAATCTGGCAGTTCAAAGCCTGACTGAGTCTCCAGCGGTTCCATCGTATACTGTATAGTTGATGGCGTCATAAGATCATCCATCAACGAGTCTAGCGTATCCGCTGGCATGGATAAAGGCGTACATAAAATATTATCAAGCTCATCCAGTTCAGTTTGTACCTCTGACCTTTCAATAGTAGGCCATCCATAAAAATATTCTGGATTTTCAATGGGTTCAGGATTTTGAATGGGAGCTGGATTTTCAATGGATTCAGGATCTTCAACGGGACATATCTCAGGACTTTCAATGGGCTCTGGACATATCTCAGGACTTTCAATGGGTTCAGGATCTTCAACGGGACATATCTCAGGATTTTCAATGGGGTCAGGACTTTCAATGGATTCAGGATCTTCAATGGGGCATATCTCAGGACTTTCAATGGGTTCAGGATCTTCAACTGGCTCAGGTGCAACGGGTAGTGGGCATTTAAACACTGGCTCTGGTTCTGACTCTGTATTTGTGGCCGCCTCCTTGAAAGATGGCTTATGTTTCTTGGCACTCTTGGGAATTGTCTCAGCCTTCCGTTTTACCGATTTAATTCTCATGTCAAGTCCAGGTAGATCTGGTCCGTAGGGGCGTACAAAGTTATTGTCGGGGCGATCTGTCAAGTTTTTCCAGTCCTTAAAAGTCAGAGACTTGTATTGGGCTGCAAAGTTTGTTGTTATGACTATTGGTCTTCTGTCCACAGGAAAATAGATCTCTGGCTCTGGTTCTTGGGACGACTCTTGAGATGATTCAGGAAAATAGATCTCTGGCTCTTGGGATGGAGACGTTGGCTTATCAAAATATTTAGATATTATTCTGTCAGTACTCATTTCTACGGGAGAGTCGTCTTCATCATCTATATGCTGTATCATGGGCGTTGGTACGGATATGTCGTACATACCATCAATTTTTGTTATGCGTTCTACCAAAGGATTTTTGGTTTCGAAGCCCAACTCTAAATTCTCTGGCACAATGTCCAAACTGAAAAAGTTTTTTTGAGTCGTAAACAGAATGTATGTGGTCCCAGCAGGCACCTTGTAACTGGAGTCGGCAATCAATATGAAACGGTCGTAGTAATGGAGCTTGTCGCCAGCAAAGTATCTGTTGTCCGGTTTTACTCGTGTCTCGCCAGGACGCCTCACAAAGAACAGGAATGGCACGTTCAAAGTCTGTATGATATGGGCGCATCCTTGTCCGACGGTTCGCTGACCAAACGTAAAGTAGGACTTTACAAGAAACTGATTGTTGGGGCACTTGAAACCAATTCTCACGTCGGCGTTGGTTCTGTTGGCTTCGCTGGGGGGTCTTTTATATCGGTTCATCAGAGTGCTCCATTTAATCTCCTGAGGTCTCAGCGGATAGTTTGTCTTGGCCTCTCTGCCTATGGCTGGGATTGTATTCGTTATCTTGTCCGTCAGAGTACGTTTTTTGAATTCAATCTTCAAATCGGTCGTCATGTATAGACAGAATACACAAATCTTGCCTTCACCGATCATGGTTTGGAAGTGTGGATACTCTTCCAATTTCTTAACGGTAGGCGAAAGGTTTTTGGGAAACAGCTCGATAACCCCAAAACGGTTTCGTAGCGAGTTTACCGCTTTAAGTTTCTTCAGAGAGCATTGAGCTTTATACATATTGGTAGTTTAAAGCTCCGAAGAGAGAATGGCTATTCGATCAAATGCCAGAGCTTATATAGTCAATCTGAAGGATATTGCATAAGTCAGTTTCTACGAAAACAGGATAAGATAAGGCTTATTATAGAGTCGCTGGACGCGGAAACAGGATATTGTCAATCTGAAGACAGGATATTGCATAAGTCAGTTTCTACGAAAACAGGATGAGCTATTTATAGAATTATTGTCGCTAAACGCGGAAACAGGATATTGTATAACTCATTTGCTATGAAACAGGATGCATTTTTATAGACGCAGATAAGCATTGCTGGACAATGATAGTGTATACACTTTAACATGATATAATAGGTTAGCTAAAGTCAATCAACCAATCAACCAACCTTGAAAAAAAAAAAAAAAAAAAAAAAAAATATATATATATATATATATATATATTTTTTTTTTTTTTTTTTTTTTTTTCAAGGTTGGTTGATTGGTTGATTGACTCTAGCTAACCTATATATATCATGTTAAAGTGTCTTTGGCCGATTTCTATAATTTTTTCAAGATACTTTTTTTTTTTGGACTTTGCAATTTTCAAAGTTTATTATTTCAATTTTATAGTTTTTGATTTGAAAATAATATTTTTTTGCCAAACTGTTTTAAGTTAGCGTTTATATAAAAATATATATCTCCAAGACTTCAGTTATAAAAATATCCATTCAAATTCTTAAATATCCATTCAAATTCTTAAGTCAAAATCTTAAACGCATCCAATATTGGCAATATAATTGTTACAAAAAAAACGGGTCGAACGAAGTGTCAAAGACAGTAATCTGCCATGAGACACTTCGTTCGACCCGATTTTTTTATAAATCGTTTGGGCTTAAACCCAACAGTAATTTTTCCTGACCTCTGTTTGTATGTGGCTGTAACATTTGCCATCTCTCAGATCGACGATTGATTTGAGAACGACTATGCCCTGCTGTCTTCGAATTCTAGGATCTTCAAAGCCAGCAGTTTTTAGTTTAGGCCGTACCACGAAATCTATCTTCGGTGGAGGCTTCCAAGGGCGATAAACTGTTACTTTGGACGGGTCTTCTGAAATTGGAGATTTTGGTAGCGGGCTTAATAGCGTTGGTACTTTAAAATACATCATCTCTGACATGGGTATTGAAATTTGAACTGGATCAGGTGTGGGAACTGGATCAGGCTTAGGTGTGGGAACTGGATCAGGCTTAGGTGTGGGAACTGGATCAGGCTTAGGTGTGGGAACTGGATCAGGCTTAGGTGTGGGAACTGGATCAGGCTTAGGTGTGGGAACTGGATCAGGCTTAGGTGTGAGAACTGGATCTGGTTTAAGTGCTGGTGCTGGTTTTTGAATGAGAACTGGTTTAGGTGTGGGAGCTGGCTTAGGTTTGGGAATAATGGCTGGAGCTGGCATTTTCATAGAACGGTCGTAATTACATATCAATTCACAAGATATGCGAGGGGTGTTCAATACGTTCCATTGCGGTATTATGACACAGTCGCAATCAACTCGTTCGTCCGTCAGAGAGTCAAATGATAGAGTGGCCATTTCAAAAAGCAGAGGGTCAGAATGAATAAGCTGAGGCGAGAGGCCGGTATTTATACTCTGGCGAGCGGATGCATGATATCTGATAAGGCTCGACCGGATGACCTTTTAGATTATCGCTTAGAGAGGGTTGCTATCGGCGAGGGACAACCGTTGCTGGCAAAGATTGAGATAGACTGATGAAGTGGCACGTCAGCGATACTATATATAGAGAATGTAATCAACCAACCAACCAACCTTGAAAAAAAAAAAAAAAAAAAAAAATTTTTTTTTTTTTTTTTTTTTTTTTTTCAGGTGCCACGCCCACCCTTGAAGCTTGTCTATATATACTATGGCTAACATGACTACACGCTCATTGTGTCTCGCCAGCAACGGGTCACTCGTAATAGGTTTTCAGCAAGATTGATGGAGAGTTAGATTTTTCTATAAAAGCCTATGATCTATCCTGATTTCATGAAAACCTGCAGTAATTTGTCAGACAAAAGTCTTGTTTTCAAAGCCAATACTGTATAAATTATGCTATTTCATCCTATTTTAAAGGAAGTGGGTCAGGAGCGGCATGACCGTACAGTAGAAGAAATAAATTCCACTCCCACCCACCCTAATAGATATACTATATATATACTATATATATAGACTGTAGCGCCATCTACAATGATTGGCTAAAGAAATATAGCTTTAGTAGCCAACTTAGAAATATAGCTTTAACGGCCAACTTAGAACTGTAGCAGCCAACTTAGAAATATCTTTAGAAAAATAACTTTAGAAACCAACCAACAACCAACCAACAGAATGAATGTGTACGGAGCCGCTATTTATACTAAATATAAATCAACTAATCAACCAACCATCTGAAAAAAAAAAAAAAAAAAAAAAAAAAATTTTTTTTTTTTTTTTTTTTTTTTTTTTTAGTTGGTTGGTTGATTAGTTGATTTATATTTAGTATAAATAGCGGCTCCGTATTCAAGCTACATTCATTCTGTCTTCATACTCATTGAAATAGCTTATTAGATATTTTCTAGTCTGACCGTTCTGTTTCTAATCTATTTACGATGGCTCTTATCAAGTACCACGAGATCACAAGCCAAATTTATTCGGGCATACCTTTAATAGCTACCGAAAAATTGGATGGCTCTAATATCGGTATTGGCTACGTGAATAATACGTTCAGGATACAATCTAGAAACGTAGTGCTAGATGAAAAGACACGCCTTTTTAACTTGAACGCAATCTTGGAACCGCTGTCGGAAAAGGTACGGCTTATCAAAGACATTTTACATGACAATTTTATCATTTATGGAGAAGTATTCGGAAGCCACATGAAGAGAATAACCTATCGTGATTTTGAATCCGAAGCCGTATTCGGTAGCAAGACTGTCTTTTTTCGGGCCTTCGACATCTACCAACTGGATTCAGATACGTTTATGAAGTATAGCGACGCCGTGAACATTTTCCAGCGAGTGAAGCTACCCCACGTACCCATCTTAGATTTAGATTACCAAACGATAGGGGATTTGTACGAAAAAGTTGAAACGTATCCCAGCGCTTATGCAGAGTGTCCGCTAGAAGGATTCGTCATGAAGGCCGACGCTGAAGAATCTCCACGCTCTAGGAACATTTTTAAGGTTAAGCGTAAGCAGTTCAACGAACAAGCCCTGAACAAGTACAAGATCAAAAATTATGTAAATTATAATAGATACCTATCTGCGTACTCAAAAATCGGCGAAGACTTTGAAAAAATCAAAGAAGAAATGGTGAGCGATTCGCTAAAAGATATAATTTCAGTCTATGAAAAGGACGAGGACTGCAGCTATGACTTGGACTCGATTCGTAGAGAGATTGAAAACGAGGCGGATAAGCTTATAAAGAAGTTTTCTAGATCAAAGATGATAACTAAATAAACAACTAACTTGAAAAAAAAAAAAAAAAAAATATATATATATATATTTTTTTTTTTTTTTTTTTTTTTTTTATGCCACGCCCACTCATGGATATTCTATATAAATAGTGGTTCCGTACTCAAGCTACCATCATTCTTCCATTGCCTCTGTTTATTGAAAGATCATAGCGCAATCATGTATCTGAAAATTTGTTTTGATACCAAACCTGCACTCATCGCTGCTACTGTTGGTAGAGATGTTTATTTCATAGCCGTTGATGTTGGCAAATATCTAGGCTACGCGTCACCTTACAACTTTGCACATCGATATTCCAACAAGGATCTGGCTAATCTATATCCCAATGCACAACGCTTGAACATGAGTTCCAGGCGCGTGTTTGATTTCAACGATATGCTTCAGGTACTTGTGAAGACGCACCGAATGCCTATCGAGGAGATCTACCGTATCCAGAAACTGTGGACCGATGGCCGGGTAACCTCTACATATCCCAGCATTATACCGTTCAGCAGAAGGATGGCCTTTGAAATCACAGTTCGAAACGAAGGCGAGATGAATTTACAAGATTGGCTTAAAGGGTATTACGAATACTCGAGCGCAGTCTGCGAACAACATACGAATATCTACGCACCCCCGTCGGTAGAATCCAGGTATGGGGATACTGAAGAAGAGAAACCTAGCAACTTTTCCATGCGTGTGAGAGCTGAAGGTATATGGTCTGTCAAATCGGGCGACATGCTTCAAGAATTGACTGCTACGGTTAAGAGAAAGTTTGAGGAAATAGAAAAAGACTATGTAGTTGACGAAAAAGACAGAGCGTATGAGTTGACCGTCAAGCTGGCTCGTAGAGAGAGAGTTTAATTATGTTAAACTACCAACTGTGAAAAAAAATGTTTGAGTCAATCAACCAATCAACCAACCTTTGAAAAAAAAAAAAAAAAAAAAAATTTTTTTTTTTTTTTTTTTTTTCAAGGTTGGTAGATTGGTTGACTCTAGCTAGCCTATATATATCATGCTAAAGTAACAGTTTATCTAAATTTGCTGATGTGCCACCACCTCTGTCAAAATTTTCAATTTTTTTTAAATTTGAAAAAAAAACGACTGAAAAGTAATTAAATTGCTTATTTTACTATGTATATGTAATAAGAATCACGATTCCACGATTAGTTTTCAAAAATATTTTTATTTTAAGATCACGTTTCTAAAGTTGGCCAAATTTGCAAAATTTTCAATTTTTTTTTAAATTTGAAAAAAAAACGACTGAAAAGTAATTAAATTGCTTATTTTACTATGTATATGTAATAAGAATCACGATTCCACGATTAGTTTTCAAAAATATTTTTATTTTAAGATCACGTTTCTAAAGTTGGTCAAATTTTCATTTTTTTTTTAAATTTGAAAAAAAAACGACTGAAAAGTAATTAAATTGCTTATTTTACTATGTATATGTAATAAGAATCACGATTCCACGATTAGTTTTCAAAAATATTTTTATTTTAAGATTACGTTTCTAAAGTTGGTCGAATTTGCAAAATATTCAATTTTTTTTAAATTTGAAAAAAACGACTGAAAAGTAATTAAATTGCTTATTTTACTATGTATATGTAATAAGAATCACGATTCCACGATTAGTTTTCAAAAATATTTTTATTTTAAGATCACGTTTCTAAAGTTGGTTGAATTTGCAATAGTCAACTCAAAGTCTAAATCTTCATTTTTGAAAATATACTTAATTCAATTAGCATTATAAATATATATCAACCAACCAACCTTGAAAAAAAAAAAAAAAAAAAAAAAAAATATATATATATTTTTTTTTTTTTTTTTTTTTTTTTTCCAAGGTTGGTTGATTGATTGATTGACTCTAGCTAGCCTATATATATCATGCTAAAGTAACAGTTTATCTAAATTTGCTGATGTGCCACCACCTCTGTCAAAATTTTCAATTTTTTTTAAATTTGAAAAAAAACGACTGAAAAGTAATTAAATTGCTTATTTTACTATGTATATGTAATAAGAATCACGATTCCACGATTAGTTTTCAAAAATATTTTTATTTTAAGATCACGTTTCTAAAGTTGGCCAAATTTGCAAAATTTTCAATTTTTTTTTAAATTTGAAAAAAACGACTGAAAAGTAATTAAATTGCTTATTTTACTATGTATATGTAATAAGAATCACGATTCCACGATTAGTTTTCAAAAATATTTTTATTTTAAGATCACGTTTCTAAAGTTGGTCAAATTTTCAATTTTTTTTAAATTTGAAAAAAAACGACTGAAAAGTAATTAAATTGCTTATTTTACTATGTATATGTAATAAGAATCACGATTCCACGATTAGTTTTCAAAAATATTTTTATTTTAAGATCACGTTTCTAAAGTTGGTCAAATTTGCAAAATTTTCAATTTTTTTTTAAATTTGAAAAAACGACTGAATTAAATTGCTTATTTTACTATGTATATGTAATAAGAATCACGATTCCACGATTAGTTTTCAAAAATATTTTTATTTTAAGATCACGTTTCTAAAGTTGGTTGAATTTGCAATAGTCAACTCAAAGTCTAAATCTTCATTTTTGAAAATATACTTAATTCAATTAGCATTATAAATATATATCAACCAGCCAACCTTGAAAAAAAAAAAAAAAAAAAAAAAAAAAAAAAAAAATTTTTTTTTTTTTTTTTTTTTTTTTTTTTTTCAAGGTTGGTTGATTGATTGATTGACTCTAGCTAGCCTATATATATATCATGCTAAAGTAACAGTTTATCTAAATTTGCTGATGTGCCACCACCTCTGTCAAAATTTTCAATTTTTTTTAAATTTGAAAAAAAACGACTGAATTAAATTGCTTATTTTACTATGTATATGTAATAAGAATCACGATTCCACGATTAGTTTTCAAAAATATTTTTATTTTAAGATCACGTTTCTAAAGTTGGCCAAATTTGCAAAATTTTCAATTTTTTTTAAATTTGAAAAAAAACGACTGAAAAGTAATTAAATTGCTTATTTTACTATGTATATGTAATAAGAATCACGATTCCACGATTAGTTTTCAAAAATATTTTTATTTTAAGATCACGTTTCTAAAGTTGGTCAAATTTTCAATTTTTTTTAAATTTGAAAAAAAAACGACTGAAAAGTAATTAAATTGCTTATTTTACTATGTATATGTAATAAGAATCACGATTCCACGATTAGTTTTCAAAAATATTTTTATTTTAAGATCACGTTTCTAAAGTTGGTCAAATTTGCAAAATTTTCAATTTTTTTTTAAATTTGAAAAAAACGACTGAATTAAATTGCTTATTTTACTATGTATATGTAATAAGAATCACGATTCCACGATTAGTTTTCAAAAATATTTTTATTTTAAGATCACGTTTCTAAAGTTGGTCAAATTTGCAAAATTTTCAATTTTTTTTTAAATTTGAAAAAAAAATACTTAATTCAATCCCATCCATATATTTTTCAGTCTTAATAATATTTTCATACATGTAATTGTAAAGTCTCAACTTAAGCGTCTTAATTATTTTTTTATGCTGATAACCTCTTCAATACTAGCTTAATAGATTTTTTTTATAAATACTTAAATTAAGCCCCTCAAAGTCTTAAATTAAACCCGTCCAATGTTGGCACTATATCTATCGCAAAAAAATGGGTCGAACGAGGTGTCAAAGACAGAAATTCTGCCATGAGACACCTCGTTCGACCCATTTTTTTACTCTCATTTTAAAGATTAACACAAGCTCTCTATGGGTTGCTCATTAGATGACCTCCTGATGGTCATCTTCAATGGTCCGGTCATTTGGGATTTGTATAATTCATAATCCTCATATTCAAGTTTAAAAAATTTCCTCACCTGTAGTTGGTATGTGGCAAGGAAGTCTTCGAACTTGGTATGGGACCTTTCTACAAATCTAACACCTATGGCTTTCTCGAAGCTGAGCTTCATGTTAGCCTGGTATTTCACCATGGCCGAACCATCGAACATCTTATCAAACTCCTGTTCGCCCATGAACCCTCCCAAATGATGTTTGGCTTCGCTAATGGAGAAGATTCTCGTCTTAGCGAGCCATTTGGGTAAATCGATTTTAGGGTCCATTACATCTCGGACGGTGAGGCCTGCATATCTCTCGGCAAAATGGAGATCTAGAGGATGCCTCGAGTAGATAGCCAGGTCCTCAGCCCGGACAAACAGGGTGCCATCAGAGGCCATTAGGCATTTAAAGGCAACGCCATAAACATAATTTTTTACATGGAAAAACATGACTGAGCTAATGAATCTAAGCAGCTAGTAGAGAGATCGACTAGCAATTGAAGAGCTCTCGCTGGACACTCGTATATATACCCGGTCTTATCAACAGATCTGATTGTAATTTTCTAGGAACCGCTTATCAAGAGGAAAGGCTTGCATAATATCCTGTCTCTTGAGCAATTTTTATCGATCTGATTATAACCGGGCATCCTGAGGAAAGGCTTACATAATATCCTGTCAACACTTCTCGAAAAATCTTTTTATAGAGATCTGATTGTAATTTTAATCGAAGCCGCTTATCAAGCATCCTGTCAATAGTTTCTCGAAAATCTTTTTATAGAGATCAGATCATAATAACTGGCTTGGCTACACTTAACCTTTAAAAATTTTAAATTTTACATAAAAAATGTAAATTTTAAATGAAAAAAATTAAATTTTTAAACTCAGATCCCTTAAATTTAGCTATTGAGTCTGTATATTTTAACAAGATTCATATTTATTTTATAGCTAAGCCATATCCCTTGAAAATTACAATCGGTACGCATTCAATGTTGGCTTGGCTACACTTAGCCTTTAAAAATTTTAAATTTTACACAAAAAATGTAAATTTTAAACGAAAAAATTAAATTTTTAAATTCAGATCCCTTAAATTTAGCTATCGAGTCTGTATATTTTACCAAGTTTCATATTTATCTTATAGCTAAGCCATATCCCTTGAAAATTAAGAGATCAGATTATAATGACTGCCACACTTAGTCTTTAAAAATTTTAAATTTTACACGAAAAAAATGTAAATTTTAAACGAAAAAATTAAAATTTTAAACTCAGATCCCTTAAATTTAGCTATTGAGTCTGTATATTTTACCAAGTTTCATATTTATCTTATAGCTAAGCCATATCCCTTGAAAATTTAGAATTATAATGACCGCCACACTTAGTCTTTAAAAATTTTAAATTTTACACAGTAAATTTTAAACGAAACAATTAAATTTTTAAATTCAGATCCCTTAAATTTAGCTATGCATATTTTATCAAAATTATCTTATAGCTAAGCCATATCCCTTGAAAATTACAAGTTCAAATCGGTACGCATCCAATGTTGGCACTCTATCTATCGCAAAAAAATGGGCCGAGCGAAGCCTCAATGACTTATGTCATGAGAGGCTTCGCTCGACCCATTTTTTTGCACCTCGTCCTGATCTTAAGACGAGGATTTATAGAAGTAGGGCTTGTTTCCCACCAAAACTTTTATTTTTCGGGGGAAATAGCCTAGCTCCAAGTCCCCATATCGTTCGCCAAACACATAGGTGTCCATGGGTACCGTTGCCAGGTACTCCTCCATGACATTCTTTAAGTCGGCCAAGAAACTCTCCATTGTGGCATTGGATGAGGTTATGGCTGCGAGCTTAACCTGGACAGGCCGCCTCAGGTTTAAGCTGCATTCGATGGGCGTAAGAATTTCAATCGGCCCCTGAAATAGGGAATCAAACTCTCCTGGATGCATATCCATCAATATTTTTGCATCCTCTAGTCCAAAGACGCATGTCTTGGCTAGAGACGGGGGTAGTTTCAAGCCCTCAGGAGCAATGTCCGTTACCGTTATATGGCACAAGTTCACCACTCTACTGGAGTTTTCATGCCCCATGTAATAGGCCACGTCTCGGCCTTTGATAAAAATTTGGTTGTCAAATGACAAAAAGCATGTCAATTTAACATTCAGTTCATCAGATAGAATTTGGAAGATCATTTTGGTAAGCAGTAGCTCAGAATGAAATGTCTCGTCCAGCAGCCTGTATATATACTAGCAGTAATCTTTAGTTCTATCTAAATTCCAAGTAAATATCTTATCTGCATCCTGTGACGCACGTCCTGTGACGCACATCCTCATGCTATCGGATTAATTATATAAATAATTTTATCGTTCTAGAAGGACAGATTTTATCGCATCCTCAAAAAACAGCTGATACATCCTGTTTTCTTAGTAAAGCCTGATAAAACGAGGTCACGAATCGGGTATATATACGAGCTGCCTCTAAGAGCCTGCATCATTTTGACTTTTATTGCTATTGCCATAAGTCATGCTATTCACTATTGAACATCCACAGCTTGACGCTAAAATCCTATTCGTAGTCTCTGCGGATGGACTTTTGTTCGTCAGGGCCTCTGATGTGGCCAAGCTGATGGGTCGATCCTATGTGAAAAAAACGACCAGGCTGAAGGTGTGCGATCTCGTTTACAGGAGGGTCAGGTTACCTATCTCTCTAGCCAATACCTGGGTGTATCCAGTCGACGAGATACATTTTGGAGATGCCCTGTCGTCGTTGGGATTCGAGGCCATGCTAACATCCTCTAAAATCCAGATTCTAGACCCCATAGTACCCACCTCATGCATCCATAAAGCCATCCGAATTCGGATCGTGAGGGACTCTGACACATTCATAAATGAATTCTTAAAAGATTTCATAGAGAGAACCATGCTGTTCTTCGATGGGGACCACGATGACGACCCTCGCCTCCACGAAGATAGATTTGAGACTATTTCTTGGACAGACACCCCTCCGTCCAAAATCAAAGTCTTTGTGGGGGATCGATCTAGATGGTACAAACTGATGCCTTAAATCTGGAGGGGGCAAAAAAATGGGCCGAACGAAGCGTCTCATGGCAGATTTCTGTCTTTGACGCTTCGTTCGGCCCATTTTTTTGCGATAGATAGAGTGCCAATATTGGATGTTTATAAATTGAGACTTTGAATTGGATAATAGTAATATTTTAATATTAAAACGATGCCTTTGAATCTGAGATAGCTAATGTCTTTGAGATAGAAATATTGAATAAGAATTTAAATCAACCAATCAACCAACCTTGAAAAAAAAAAAAAAAAAAAAATTTTTTTTTTTTTTTTTTTTTTTTTTTCAAGGTTGGTTGATTGACTTGGATTCATTCTTTATAAATAGCCGTACTCATTCTGTCTGAAATTTACAATATTGAATAAGAACATTTTTTAAATGAATGCTGTACCAATATTGAATATATTTTTTTAACGATTCGATAAACAAATAATATATTTTTAACGATTCGATAAACAAATAATAAATATTTTATTATTAAAATAAAATATTTAAATAATAAATATTTTATTATTAAAATAAAATATTTAAATAATATATTTAAATTCTAAATATTTATTATTCAAACCGACAACTGAATCGAATCGTGAAAAATTCTGACGGGGTGGAGTTGCTCGAATAATACTTCTGGCGACTGTAGAGTGTTGTTTGAATAAAACTATAATACAATACATCAAACATAGACCCCCCCTCCCCCCCCAAAAAAAAAAAAAAAAAATACATGTTATCCCCACTAAAAATAACCTGAAGATATTTTTAAGAAAATAGTATTTTCTTAAGACTTTCTTCAAATATTCTTAAATATTCTGAAAATTTATCTTTTTCTATAAAATATCTTCAGAAATTTTGAAGACATTATAAAGAAATTTTGCAAATTTTCTTAAGAATGGGCCAAATAACTTAAGATATTCTGAAGATTTTCTCTAAAAATATCTGCAGAATATCTTGAGATTATTTTTAGTGGGGATGAATTTAAAAGTTCAAAACACTTAGCCTTAAAAACTGTAAAAGACATGTTAAAAATAGCTAAATCAACAGAAAGCTCATTAAAATTTTGTAAAATTTATATAAGGAAAAATTACCAATGTAATTATATTTTAAAAATGAAGTGACAAATAAATGATTATTTCTCAGAGACTTGGTTGGCACATTAATGTGAATACTTTTAAGAATATCACTGCAATCAATCATATTATTGATGATAACTGTATAAAAAATAATAATAATAAACAAAAATAGTCGCGACGAGATTTTAAACAAGGAAGATTATAAATACTTCGCAGATACGAGGAAGAAATAACATGAGTATAAATAAAATTACTTTTAAAATATAAATGACGTGAAAATTTAATTTGAACCTGCTCAAGAATTTTGATTTTCTTTTCATAAAAAGGATCCCAAATATCTACACTATTTCAGATTGAAGCGAACTAAACTGAAGTATAGGACTTTTAACGCAAGCCGATTAGAAAAATCGTTAGTTGTACGCTCAAGAAACCAAAGTTTTTTATGTGCTTTAGAAATAATGCATTGATGTGGAGTGAAAAGTCAAGTTTGACATCAAAAGTAACACCCAAATCAATTACAGAGTCAGATCAAAATAAAGAAAAATTATTAATTTGATAAAAATACATTAAAGCATGAGAATTACGAGAATAACTCAGGATGCTACATTTCTTAACATTAAGGCATAATTTGTTATCAACGCACCACTGATACAGACGATCAAGATCACTTTGTAAAAGAGCAACATCAGTAACAGAACAAATTTGCTTGAATAATTTCAAATCATCGGCAATTATTTTTATTTTTTGGATAAGATACAGAAACTAAAATCCGTTCTATAGGCATAAGCAGAATTTTGCCATCCTTTTTTTTTTTTTTTTTTGTACGATTTGCTTACATTTTTGTTTTCAAAAAAATTACAAAATCATTTATAAATAGAAATACATTTTTTATCAGATTAAAGATTTTTCTTTTACCATGAAATAAAAATATTCCCTTAAAAGAGATATTTATAATGATTTTAAAAAATAAACTAATTTTTAATAGAAATATGCATATTTTATCTTTAAATTCTTAATCTTTGGGTAATATGGAAACTTAATTTGAATTCATATAGAAAAGTTAAACAGAAAAATATTCTAATCAGAATTTCTGCGTACTACAGCATCACGATAAAAAGTTATATGTACTTTTCTCTTTGCATCGGGAAGTTTAAAGGAGACATTTTTCTTTGATGTAGAAAATGTATACACTGATAAGAAGAAATTCCATTTAAAAAATATATTTGAATGAGATAGGTAGCATAAAAATATTAGATAATTATTTGTATCTTAAAAACAGATTTTTTATATTTATTTTCAGAAATAACACACAAATTTCAGTTGAAATATCATATACATTGTTAAAAAAATGCAACTTTGCTGCCAGAAATTTTCTGTAATTACAGAAAAATACGTTTTGTCAACGTAAATTTTCCGTAATTTTATACTTTTTTCTCAAATTACAGAGAATGTCTGGTAGCAAAGTTGTATTTTTTTTAACAGTGTACCTGTGTTCTGAAATTCTAGAAAAAAGCTGGGAAAGAAAAAAAAAAAAAAAAACTATGGCATATTTTGAAAGTTCAAATGAAATCTTTTATTGACATTTTATTGAGAAAATTCTAATAATAATCGAGAAAACATTTAATCGATTTATTCCTTTGATTATTCTGGGAACAATTTAATCCTGATAAATCTTATTCTTGTTTACTCGATGCCTATCTGTGAGCTAATGTTAGGAAATAAAGATTCTAAGAAAGGAAATAATAGGAAGCATTAAAAGAGCGTTTAGTTTAGATATCTTATACTGACAATATTAGAGAATGTAATTATAGCTGCGAATATTAACGTGCATGTCCCATGTAAAGTGTTTGTTTCTAACTTATCTGTTTTCAAAAGAAAAATTTGTCCACCAATTTGAGAAATAATAAGAATAACAATAATAATTGTGTAGTTGAAAACGAATCGGAACATAGGCTTCTTGTGGAATTAAAGAAAGAAATACAAATTATTAAAAAAAAATGTGAAAATAATGTTTTGCAACGACCCAATTTTTAATGATTTATAAAAGGTTTTAATTTATATATATATATGAGGTAAATCGGGGAAAGACACCATACATAAAGATGTTTCGCTTAGTACAGCCAAAAGTTGAAATGATATGATAATGAAAAAATGTGAGAATAATGTTTTGCAAAGACCCAATTTTTAATGATTTATAAAAGGTTTCAATATATATATATATATATATATATATATATATATATATATATATATATAAGGTAAATCGGGGAAAGACACCATATATAAGGATGTTTCGCTTAGTACAGCCAAAAGTTGAAATGATATGATTATGAAAAATGTGAAAATAATGTTTTGGAACGACCCAATTTTTAATGATTTATAAAAGGTTTCAATATATATATAAGGTAAATCGGGGAAAGACACCATATATAAGGATGTTTCGCTTAGTCCAGTCAAAAGTTGAAATGATATGATAATGAAAAAATGTGAAAATAATGTTTTGCAACGACCCAATTTTTAATGATTTATAAAAGGTTTCAATATACCGGGTGATTCAAAATAGATGTTACAGCGATTATCTCGTAAACTAAGAACGATAGAAACAAACTTCCAATTACAAAATTGGTGCAAATTAAGAGTAGATTTCAGATATGGCATTCATTTGTACAAGGGGCTGTATACATATTAAATACGAAATTTAATTTTTATACCGCCCCTCCTATCATATGACTTATATTTAGAAAAATATTCTCCTCGCTCTAACAATCAAAAAAAAAAAAAAAAAAAATCATCTCTCTAAGTCAAAATCTCGCTGAGTTATTGCAATTTGAAAATTCTAGCATTTTTCGCCAAGTCTTAAGGGGTTGTATCAAAAGTGAGAAATTGTAATTACTATTGCTTTTGTAATATGACACACGTTGATCAGCGTTTCGGGGGGGAAAAAAAAGAAATCATTTAGGGAAAGACGGCTATTTTAACCTGTAATGTCTCTCTTTCTCCTAGTGTATACACAAGAGAATACTCACTGATAATTTAACAAATAAAATTTATGAATAATTTATGTACTAAAAGGGAATTTTCAAATTCATTTTTTTTTTTTTTCTTTTTCTATATACATTCTCTTACTCATGTACAAGGTGTAGAGAAAGAAATGTTTTTGAGTCAAATTTCCGAAAATTAGTTTTTGTTATATTAGCACGTTTTCAGGTCCTCTGAATTCAAAAATCATGTTTTTAGCGGTTGGTCTCTCTCTCTCTCTCTCTCACCTTGTGTAAGTGTGTCTGTGTAATATTAGAATATCTCAAGAACAAATCATAGCAGAAAATCTAAATTCGATATTCTAAATCCGTATCATATTACGGTGCTACACTAAAGTATACGTTACGATCAGACAATTGTTTGTTTACAGGGTCATCCAAAAGAATTCAAATACATTACGTCTGTGAGCGAAATTTCTCATATGTACAGTGTGACATGTATAGACTGCCCTAAACAAAATGAAAAGAACAAATTTTTTATACGCATAAAAGCATGTTTTATGTAGATTGTGGTATAGCAACCATTCATCATTCATTTACAGGGTTACCCAGAGTATTTCGATATATTGGAGCTATACTTGGGAATTGCTGGAAGTGTATTTCATTTTGTGTTACCCATTTTACAAATAACACTAAATTTACGTATACAAAGTCATGTGTATATAGTTTATAGACAATATACAGGACTACCTAAAATTAAGGTAAAATTTTTTTTTATTATTATTAAATGTAATTGGTGTAAGCGTTTGCTGCTTTTTTTTTTTTTTTTCCGAAGAACACTGCTGACACAGAACGAAAAATTAATTTCTCATACCCATACTGTAAACAAAGTAGCTTTTGGAGAGCGATTTTTTTTCTGTATAATATCACATTTTAAGGCCTCCTGAATACGAAAGGTAAATTTTTATTCGTTGATCTCTATATATATGAATTATCAGCCTAATTTAACAACAAATAATCTGGTGTGCCACTCACATGACTTTCTCTTACCCTGAAATTTAATACCTTAAATACAGGTTGGGAATTAAGAGGTAACATAAAGAGTACTGTTATGTAAACCTATGTTAAAATAATTCAAATTAGGCTTCGGAAGAGTTTTATATGATAATTAGTTCTGTGTGAGGGGGGAATCTCCTGAAATTATTCGACGCAGGCAATAGTCAAACTTTAAAAAAATTGACTTTGGTAATAAGGAAGCCTCAAAACGTGTAAATACACAAAACACAAGCGTTGCATATTTAGCTTAAAAACATACATTATTTATCATATGTCTATGAGGAATTCATTTCCATTCCTGAGCAGCTTTCCTGGACATGGTAAAATATTATATTAAAGCACTTTCACTAGCAATAAAAAAGAATATTATAGCTTAAATATTTGCAACCCTGTATATCTTTTGAAGAATATGTACAAACCACAAAGTGCACCTAAATATAAACCTATAGTAATAATATACGGAACAACCTAAAATGCACTTCCATCAATTTTCAGCTATTGTTGCATTATAATCTAATTATTTTGTGTAGCCCTGTAAATGAACTGAGAATAATTTCCCTGCCATATTCTACATGAGGCATGTTTTTATGCATATAAAAAATATATATTCATTTCATTTGGTTTAGTGCAGTCTATAGGTGTTAAACTCTACTTACCTGCAATTTTCCCCATAGACGTAATGTATTTGAATATTCTTGAGTGTCCCTGTACACGAAACATTTGCTTCATCTCAATGAAAAGCTTAGTGTAGCATCCCTATATGATACATATTTAAAATACCAAGTTTGGAATATCTGCTGCTATTTATTCATGAGATATGCTGATAACAGACAGACACATACACAGACCAACCGCTAAAAACACGATTTTCATATTCAGGGGACCTCAAAACGTGTAAATATAACAAAAACACACTTTCGAAAATTTGGCCCAAAAACAATACTTTCTCTACCTCATGGGTATGAGAAAGTAATAACTACAGGAAATGCGAATTTGATACTTTGGATTCCATATCTAGTTGCCACTTGAAAAGTTGATCAAGGTTTGCAAGTTTTAAGGAAATTGATAACAGACTTGATTTATGTTTTGATAAGTATAGACACTATAATTAAACAGGGGTTGAGAAGGGCGGTAACCCCCTTGACATAGAATTATACATCTATACCATATTATATTCTATACAAAACATTATTTTAGAATATTAACAATAAATATGAATTTCCTTATGATTTTTACAGTATAAAGTTATTTAAATGTAACTTATAAGAATATCTGTCCCAAAACGCATTTTTTGTGCGTTCCTGTACATAAACCAATTGTAGAGAATTATTTAATTCCATTTTAAATAGGGAATATCATATAGTAAACCTGAATAACATATGTCATTTCTCAAAATATTTATAGACGCTGGGGACGGGCAGACGGACAGATCGACAGTCAGACAAAAAAAAAAAAAAAAAAAAAAAAAAATGCTAATTGAAATCTTATTCACAGTTAAAAATTGTTAGAAAATGTTTAATGTAAACGAAAATTCAATTCCAGCAAATGTTCAATAATAACCCTTAACGTAACTGAATATTTTTGTGTGCCCTGTAAATCTATTGCTAATCGTACTGTACAGTTTTGAAAACACCCTTTTGTGCATATGAATAACATATTTCAACTTCATTAAGATTTATGCAAAGTAATTAAATTTTGGTTTATAGAAATATCTTCACATAGAACGCAATGCTTTGGAATACTTTCGGGTGTCCCTGCATACAAACCAGTGATGGTGTTTACTCCATTTTCTATAGAAAATGTCCGATAGAAAACTATAATAACGTATTTAAATTTTATTAATATATGCATAAATTAAAGGTATTAAAATATGGTTTATAAAAATACCTCTCATAGAACAGAATGCCTTGGAATACTTTCGGGTGTCCCTGTGCACAAGCTAGCAGAGGTATTCACTCCATTTTCTATAAGGAACATCCGATCGTGAACTCAAATAACATATATCAGTTTCAGGGAATTCTATGAATATTCACGGGAGTTAGAGCGCGGACACACAGAAAGACGGATGGACAGACAGACAAATCGAAGTCATTAACACTTTCCAATCTTGCTGGAATTGTTGAAGAGCCGAAGTCATTAAATTTTTCAACCATGATGGAAAGTGGTAAAAATAAAGCACGAAAATTTTACACGGTTTTGCTAGTCTTTTAATTTTCCCCCTCTCTTAACGAGTTTTAATTTGCAGGTGACCCCCCTAAGAAATTTAAGTATTAAATTTTTTAACAATACGAAATAATGTAAATTTGCATTAAGTTCTTAAAACTTTTATTTCACGCGTTTGAACGATTTTAGTTGCTGTTTTAAAACAAAGGATCTTTTTTAATTTTTTCTCATCTCATAGATAACCCCCTAAAGTGAGCTCGTTGGCGTTGAAAAATAGATGCCAAAATTTAAAAAAAAGTGGTGTAAGTCATCATTTTCAAATTGCAATAACTCAGCGAGATTTTGACTTAGAGAGATGATTTTTTTTTTATTTTGATTATTACAGCGAGGAGAATATTTTTCTAAATATAAGTCACATGATAGGAGGGGCCGTATAAAAATTAAATTTCGTATTTAATATGTATACAGCCCCTTGTACAAAATAAATTCCATATCTGAAATTTACTCTTAATTTGCTCTAATTTTGTAATTGGAAGTTTGTTTCTATCTTTCTTAGTTTAGGAGATAATCGCTGTAACATCTATTTTGAATCACCCGGTATATATATAAGGTAAATCGGGGAAAGACACCATATATAAGGATGTTTTGCTTAGTACAGCCGAAAGTTGAAATGATATGATAATGAAAAATGTGAAAATAATGTTTTGCAATGATCCAATTTTTAATGATTTATAAAAGGTTTCAATATATATATATATATATATATATATATATATATATAAGGTAAATCGGGGAAAGACACATAGAAGGACGTTTCGCTTAGTACAGCCAAAAGTTGAAATGGTATGATAATGAAATGTAAACCAATTTCTTAAATGTTTAATCAATTAAGCATTATTTTTTTTCCCAGTCAGTACACAGTCGACAAATTTAATGTTAAATAAACATGTGTAATTGGGGCATCTTCCCCTATACATATGGGGAAGATGGCACCAGCTATGAGGTAAGATGCAACGCTACAATAAATAAGAAAAATGAGACAAACATTGGGAAATTACTTTTGAATTAAAAATAACTATGAAGAAACAAACAAATTTGTAAACTGAAATAATTTTTTGGAAATTTACTTTGCTAAAACTAATAAGGGTGTTAGCCTGCTCAACATTTAATTTAGTACAAATGATCAGCATTGCAATCTACGTGGTACCATTTCTTTCATTCGATATGCAAGGCTAGAGGAGGCAATGTTTTTTCTGTGCTAGTGGAGGCAACTGCTGGTGACAGAAGACTGTCTCTTGCTCTGCTGGTGGAAGCAACTGCTGGTGTAGGCCCTTTGTTACTGTTGCATGCGCCGTTTGTGAAAGCAACAGCTGTATCGTTGCTGGAAAAAAACAGAGATAGCACACGCAAGATCTTTACTTGGATTGCTTCTGAGATTTAAGGATAAATACCTGAAGATGAAAACCCAGAAGTTCCATTACCTACTGTGGTTGCCTTGCTCCGAGCTATATTCAGGAAAGATCCTTACTGAAGACTTAAAAGTTTGTTAGAATAATACTATAAAAATGATAATTATTGTAATATTATAATTATAACGTTATAATTCTAAATATTAATTCCATACATATTCTACACTATGTAAAATAAAGCCTAAAATATAAAGGTCATTAGTTTATTTCTGAACTTGTTGCGTCTTTCCCCAAGTATGAGGTGAAGATACCACACACGCTTATTTTGGTATTGCAGCAAGGTTAACGCCGCTTCTGCTTAACTTGTGTGTTTAACAGAATAAGGAACTCACTTATAAGGCTAATATCTTATTTAAAATTAAAATCTGTTTATCACTGACAAAAAAAAAAAAAAAAAAAAAAAAGAAACGTTAAAAGTACAGGAAAAATCTGGCAGCTGGGGTGCCAGTATTTCTCTGTCAAATATACAGTTTAAAACCATAAAATTGTATCACTGACATATATTTTACACAGGAATCCTGTAAATCAAACAGGTTTTTTGCTAAAAGTACAGTTTTGTTCTGTATACTTGACGGAGAATGACTGGCACCCCAGCTGCCAGATTTTTCCTGTACTTTTAACAGATTTTTTTTTTTTTTTTTTTTTTTTTTACAGTGATGGACTTTAAATATGAGCAACTGACAATTATATGAGCTTTAATCACAAGATTAGATGCTCACGAAATCCAGAATAACGGTGATTAAAGGTGATAAATTAAAATAAGTTCAAAATCTATACAATCTCTGAGGCAAGACTTCTCACTCATGCTGGTCAGTATTACCATCTGTTGACCCATAAAAGTACTAGGAACAAACTTGCGACTTCCCCCGAATTACCTTATGCATGTATGTATGTATATATATTAACTTCAATTGAAACGTACCCAGTTTTAGATTTTCTATTCAAATTGAGTGCAAAATAAATAAAAGGTGACTTTTATTGAATTAACGTTAATTAAAACTGTGTCAAAGTATTCTAGCAACTGGATTACCATGAGACTTTTATAAGCAAATAATTAGATTTACTAAATCTAAAATGCACACATAGAAGTTTTTTAATTTTTCCAAAATAATAATAATAATAGTAGTAGTAGTGTAAAGTAATATTGTTATAAGTAAGTATATTTATTATGTAATAATTTTTTTAATAATTCTGGTATTTATTGCGCCTTCAACATTAAGTGAACTCATTTACTTTCCCTTTGATGAAGTTGAGCCTCTAGTGGGCAAAATTTAAACTCTTCTTTTATAATTCTTAACCAAATGAAATAAATTACAAAAATTGCGTTGCTTTAAATTGGTGAATAATCTCACAAAAAAAAAAAAAAAAAAAAAAAAAAAAAAAGATTTAATATAAAAGATAAGCACAAATGGTAAGAGACTTACTATTATTATTACAATTATTATTATTATTAATATTTTGTCATTCTAGACGCTGTTGTTTGTCTTGTATTTATAATCCCACACCAAATCTTCCATTAATATAGATGTGTATCTTCTTATTTGCATGGAATTATGCTTTAAATAATTGATAAATTAACATAGTTAGTCGCAAAACTTACTGATTAAAAAAAAAATATATATATATATTTTTTTTTAAGCTCTCGCGCATGAAAAAAAACAAAATAATACTAAGTTGTACAAAGGAAGTAACTAGTAACTAAGAAAGAAAATTTGTAACTGAACAATCTTCAAAAATTTTTGCATAACAGTTTTTTTTTTTTTTTTTTTTTTTTCCGTTTTAAAAACTTTTCTTCCGCATGTTTGCCTGCACTCCCATACAAATTGTAAAAACTAAAAAAAAAAAAATTGTTTCAAGCACCATAGTTTGCGACTTTCACATATTTGTTTGCATTTTACAACATAATTCTAAACCTCTATATATAAAATTTAAGATAATAATATATATTGAGCATTAGATATATTATACATAATTTCTTTGCAAAAAGTACTGATTAAAATGTAAATCTGAGATGCGTTTCGTGAATATTAGAATATATATTACAATACAAGCAGAATCTGCAATGTATCATGGTGGCATGATTGGGCAATGCTAGACTTCAAATCTGTTGGGTGTCAGTTTAATTCCGGACTCGGGGAATGGAAACTTTTCTTGCAAAATTTTTAATGGTTTATTTAGGCTCAAGAAGATTCTAAAATCTGTTTCTAACAGATAAATAGAGTAATACGCAACCTTTTATTTATTTATTTATTTGTTTATGAAAAATATTCACTATAGTTGGGTTAAAGATGACGGAATTTTAGACACTTCTATTGTATCTAAAAGAAATAAACGCTTTTTTGCAACTAAAAATTTAACATCCCATTTCAAACTCTTGCATTTACAATGTTGCCGATACTCCTTAATATTTGAAATTCGTAAATCCGTTTTCCTCAATTTTTGAAAATTGTTTATTTTTTCGATACTTATCACCAAATCAGAAAAACCATGAAATGATGCTTACAAAGAAAGAAGATATTTTGAATAAATTTTTCTTCTTTTTTTAACCAATAATATTTATTAAGGTTTGATAAAAAAAAAATAAATAAATAAATAAAATAAATAAATAAATAATAAATAAATAAATAAATAAATAAAATAAAAAAATAAAGTTAAGAAAGTATACTTTATGTAAAAATTTATTACCTTATATTATATGTAATGAAATCAAGATAGGTCAATCTTTTAGTGACGGATTTCAAAAATCTTTAGTAACTTATCGAGAAGACCGTAAACGTACGCAGATACTAACATTTGTAATTAAATTTTTTACCCATTGTCGTCTTGTGAGCTTGGACTAACACAGAAAAATTATATTTAAAAATATTCTGTAACTTTTCTACTCTGCAAAAAATTGCACATTGGATTACCGTCAGTGACCGGCAAAAAATATTCCAATCCCAGACCGTAAAAATATAGTCAATCCCGTAAATCTCTCATAACTTCTTTCTTGAAGAAGAGAAGTAAAAAATGATGAATATACTCAAAATTTCACAGTAATTTATTACAAATAGTGCTTTTTTTTCCCTCTCTCTCTTTTCTTGAAGAAGAGAGCGGGGTCGGATAATTTAGTTGTCAAAGCTCCGAATTTTACGAAATTTTTTTAGAGTGAAATTTTGTTATTGGTTTTGTTCACGCTTTATTCCGACAGCATAGAAATGGATTAGATTATATAAGATTAATTGTTAACGTTTGATACGAAAATTTAAAAAAGAAGAAACAAAAAAATAAAATAAATAAATCTGTTTACATTCTTTTTAAACGGAATTTAATTTAGTACGATAGGATTTATTGTAATCTATTCTTCCACATAAAGGCATGCAATAACATTGTTTCATTCCCTAGCATCGATTACTATATTCATTTATTAAAATTTCTCTGTGTAGCTTTAGTATAGAAGCCCTCTGGAGAATTGAAATTGAATAAAATGGCAATCGCAGTTGCGTAAGTAAAGACCTTGGCGAGATATGCCAAAGCTAATTCGATGCAAAATTTCAAATTTCAAAATGAGGTACTATACTGAAGCTGTTCTATTCTTTAGCACGATTTTTCTCAATTTTATTTTAATTGCTTAATTTGTTATTTTATTTTATTATATTATATTATATTATATTTTATTTATTTATTTTTGCACGTTCATTTTATTTTTTATTTATTTTTATTTTATGTTACTTTATTTTTGACAGAAAAAGAAATATATTCACATAGTTATTTATTTATTTTTGGCGCTTTTTTTTTTTTTTTTTTTAATAATTGTGAAGTTAAAATGGGATTTCAACTTAATATTTTTTCAATAAATTATCCGATTGAACTAAAAATAATTACAGTGTTAGCTAGATTTTGTCCTAATATTTACGTCCATTCAAGGTGTAATAGACTAAATGTGACAACGCAAAATCACTGACTGAAAGAAATAGTATACTGTCGTACTGATAAGCGACAAGAATTTGAATTCTCGAATTATATTTATCCCTTATCCCTCCCCCCCCCCTTTTTTTTAAATTTATTTTATGAAAAACTTTTTTTTTTTTTTTTAAGTGTAAGAAATATTAATAATTTTAAGCAAATAGTATAATTTAATATATTCATTTAATATGCTTTGCTTAAATATATATATATATATATATATATATTTATTTATTTAAATAACAATGCATTTAAAACCAATATTGCATGTTACAAATTGTGTTAATATAGTTCTCTTACTTTCAAACATTAAAAATAATAATAATACACTAGCTGGAACCCGTCGAATTCGACGATCACTTTATTGACCGTAATGTTTCAAAAACCGTCGCATCATTATTTAAATGTGTTTCATGATAAAACATCTAATATAATTTACGACATTTCACTTAAAAAAGAAAGTCGGAAAAATGCTTATAAATAGAAATACTGTATATGACATCACTTTCTACAAAGTACTGTCAATGTGACGTCAAACAGACTTCAAATAAACAGATGCTATCTTTTATTTTCTATTTCGTTCAATACTAAGACTATATGTTAGCTGACCCGTCCGGCGTTGCCCGGGCCCATGATACCTTAAATGAACCTTAAATTTGTATTATTTTATACCTTTAACTCGATTTTGTTTGAATTTCTGTTTTAAAATGAATACATCACGAAAAAAATAATCATTTGTAAAAGAAAAAAAAAAAAAAAAAAAAAAAAAACCTTAAACAGAACGGAATTCGGGTTCGTGACCCAGTGCCTGCGGCACGCATATGCAAGTCGCTAATACCATGAAAAAATTCTCAAAAATTAACCTTGAACCGAACGAACCTCTGACTCGTGTTACCGCTGCCTGTGGCTGCGGCACCGTATAGCAGGTATGCTACGCAGGCGCTGCAAAATCTACTTTCCTCCACAAGGGAGCGCACTATGTTGTATACGAACATCACCAATCGCCTTGCATTTCCAAGACCTTTCAAATAAAGTGTCACATGGTGGTGTCAACTGCAAAATCCTTTAGTTGCACTTTCCACCACCAGGGGGCACAGTGTGTTCTATAGGAACATCACCAACGGCCAAGAAATACCATGGCCTTTAAAATAAGGTGCAACATGATAGGACCCACTACAAAATCACTTAGTTCCACTTTTCACCACCAGGGGGCGCCCTATATTATATACAAACATGCCCAATCAACATGAAATTTCAAGACCTTTATCAACAACCGCGTTGAATTCCAAGACCTTTTAAATAAGGTCTCACATGGTGGTGTCAGCTGCAAAATCCTTTAGTTGCACTTTACACCGCCAGGGGGCGCAGTGTGTTCAGTACGAACATCACCAACGGTCAGGAAATACCAAGACTTTTAAAATAAGATGTAACATGATAGGGTCTGCAGCGAAATCACCTAGTTCCATTTTTCACCACCAGGGGTCGCACTATATTGTATGCAACAGAAAGTGATTTTTTAGTATTCGACTCTAGTCCCCATATGTACAATTTCTTCACCGTGAAGTAATTTGAAGCTTAGTTAAGCTCGTAAACGTGTTTTTAACCCGTTTTCCAAACGGGTGGGAAACGGTTTCCCACCCGTTTCTCCCGGGGGAGAAACGGTTTCACCCCGGAGGGGGGGAAACGTTCGACTTTTTTTTATTTTTCTCTTCTCATAGCTCATCTACAGACCAAGACCTTTTTTTAGACACCTCAACCAAATTTTTACACCAAGTAGTTCTCTCAATATAGTGGAGACAGACAAAAACATGTTTCAAATTAATATATAGATTGGAGAAAATATTTTGCACATTCACTTCCATAGTGTTTTTTTTCTGCGTTGAAATTTTTTCTGTTTTTGACGTATGTTAAGAAAAAAAAAAAAGAAAAAAAAAATGAATTAGAATATCTTTTCTATTGACTTTAGATAATTTATCTTCAATTTATTTTTATATGTTTCATTATCTTTTGTTTACTTAAAAAAAAAAAAAAAAAAAAAAAAAAAAAAAGGTTAAATTTGCTTATGAATTTAAACAATTTTTTATTATATGTTTTCTTCTTTATAAAATACCTTGAAAACATTTTTAAAACCTCTTGTATATTTATTTGGGAAAGCATCCTATATGTACACCCTTTTTTCTGTATTTTAGAAGCAAACAAAACTTTGGATCAAGGCTTTCTATCTAAGAGAAAAAGAAAATTTATTATATCATTTTTCTCTGCGTTATTTTAGATAACATTTATCACGGTACTACATTACACATTTCGTGTTCAATGAACATTTCATAAGCGATATATATATATATATATTAATGGGAAAGAGAACCAATGGAAAAAAGTAATTTATATAAAATTATATTTATTATAGATATCTCTCATTTGAAATTATAACCATTTTATACACTTTGTGCTAAGCAGTTTTTAATAGATATATTGATTGAAATTTTTGGAGAATTATTTTCATTTTGCAAAAATAAATCTCCAGTTTCTTTTAAAAATTAATAATAAAAAATTGAAAAGTTATTAGTTAATTATTAATATCTTAAAGGCAAAAAATGGCAGAAAAAAATTACACACACACATACACCCCGCGACAGAAGGATAGGGTTTTTCTTTGATTTTTTATAAAATAACATTATCTAAATTATGCTTATATCATTTATTATTATAATAAAATAACACTATTCTTGGACTAATTTTTGTTTTAAGACTAAGTTAGAAAAATTTTAAGACTAAAATGTTTCTAATTTAAGACTATACACCGCGACAAAAAGATAGGAACAAAGGTTTTTTTTTTTAATTTTTTGAATATTATTATTTTGAATATGAATATTTTAAACATGATTCAAATATTTAATATGTTTTTGATATGATAATATTTTGTTATGATAATAAATGATCAGCACAATTTAGATAATGTTATTTTATGGGAAAAAAAAAAAAAACCTTTGTTCCATCTTTTTGTCGCGGAGTGTAGTCTTAAATTAGAAAAATTTTAGTCTTAAAACTTTTCTAAATTAGTTTTAAAACTAAAATTAGTTCGGGAATAGTGTTATTTTATGATAATAATAAATGATAAGCACAATTTAGATAATGTTATTTTATGAAAAATCAAAGAAAAAACCCTTTGTACCTACCTTTTTGTCGCAGGGTGTATATATATAGTTCACTCACAATACAAAATACGGCATTTTATGCAAAAAGCAATGTTTGAATATTTGTCTGGGGGGGGGGGGGGCAGGGTTGGAGGGGTGATCTTCTGACATTCATGTCTCTGAAACAGAAAAAGATAAAACAACCATACAGTTGACATCGCCAGCTGGTGTGTATTGGTGAGAATAATTGAATGCATGCGAGTGATTTCAATTACAATCTTTTATTATTGTTATTTTAGACCTAAGTATTGCAGGCTAGCAATTATCACCATTTATCACTAAATTTAGATTCTACACAGATAAAAAGATATACAGACAAATATATTACTTTTATGCTTAAACAAAGATATTGAGAAATTTCTTACTGGATCATACATTTTTTTTTTTTTTTTTTTACCAGAGGCCGAGAAGTTTTGCTCTTAAAACTGGCAGATGTGAGGTGCTAGGTTCGATCCTAGGTTGCGCTTCTCGTCCAGGCCGCTCGAAGTTTTCTGTTTTTTTTTTTTTTTTTTTTTTTTTTTTTTTTTTTTCCTTTCCGAAATTTGCAAAATTACAGGCTAGGACCCCTTAGAAAGAACCCCTCAGAGGGTACCTACACTAGGTTTAAGACCTTAGTGCAGTCAACTGATCTAAATTCCAACACTGTCACCATATTTTTAACAAACAAAAAAGTAATATAGAAAACGTTTGCTCAGCACGAGTTAGATAATCTGAAAAGGAAATTTTAAAAAACAAATGCACATAAGAACATAGTCTCCAATCACACATTTTATCTATAGAATTGGAAAAAAAAAATATATAGAAGAATTAAACAAATTATTATCTAAAATTATACTGAACAATTTTCTTCCAAAAATATGGTAAAATATTTTTTGAAAAGGAATGTTTTTAATCATTTTCTATAGTTATCTAAGCTAACAAAGCCATTTGGTAATAGTTATATTAAATCATACAGTTAGAAACGGAAGACGTTGACTATTTAGTGAATAGATAAAAATAAAAAAAAATACTAATAATGCAGAGGAAAAAAAAAACCCTGTATTTTTCAAAACATATTACGTAACAAATGAGTAATAGGTTCAAATTTCATAGCAAAAATAATCATATGTTTAACATACGTTGCAAAACACACATTTGGTATGAGAAAATTTTGTCAAAATCGTATATATATCAAAAAAAAAAAAAAAAAAAAAAAAAAAAAAATCTGCAAACTGAATAATAAAAAAATACCAGTAAAATTATTTACGCAGCAACAGAGCATATGAACTAAAATATAATTCTTTTAGAAAAACGAAATTAATATTACGTATTTATTTAAATTATAATTTAGAAAATCATATAAAAAATAAGTAGACGTCAAAGTATTAATTTTACACAAGTTTTTAGTGATTAAAAGAGGATTAACAAATGGAGTTTTTAAAGGTTTCTTTGTATACTATTGAATTCTTTCCAATTACGGATTTTTTAAAAAATTGTTAAAACATTAGTAGAAACATACAAAAGCATCGACAAATGTTAAAAAAAAAAAGACATCTGTAGTAATATAAAGTGATATGTTTTTATAATCATTTCCCAAAACTTTTTTTTTTTTTTTTTTTAAGTTTGTAAAAAACATAAATATAAAAAATCACTAATATGTAAAATTGTTTATTACGTTTATGTAATCAATTTTTAATATTTGTAACAATCAGGTGTAAATGAAACATGATGTGAATCAATAATTAAATTATATTTTAAGGGGAAACTGACTCCTAATAGAAGAACGTATTGTGAAATCTATCTTTCGTATTTCTCACATCTTTTCCGTCTTTCCTTTTGGATCGATTTTATTCCAGACATAAGAATTTCAATCTGAGTCATTATTTTCCTCTGAATTCGAATAATTCTCATTAAGGCTTGAGATATTTTTTAGATAAGCGAAATAAGCATACTGTGATGAATACCAATTGATTTCTACGGTAATTAAAATGCAGAACTCAAGACGTGATAAGATACTTTCTCGTCGATCTTGTCAGTATCTTGAATAAAATAAAGGGTACTTTTTTTTTTTCTATTATTCTTAAAGAAATCATGTCACCGTTATTTTTTAAAAGAGGAAAAGGGAAAAAAGGTAGGACATTCACATTTCGGCTACATAGTTACATTTTACTTATCGACGGTAAAGGAAAGAGGTCACGTGATTTCGCACTACATATTAGCGTACAAGCACATGTGTACAGGAGAGATATTTTCTTTAAAATCTTTTTTTAACATATTCCAACGCAATTTCAATATTTGTCTTTCGATGCATGCATGTAGTAGCCGATGCTTAGTTATCTGGCATAGTTAGTTGTCTGTTTCTGGGTTCATATCCCGGTTTAGACATGCATGTTTGTAGTAGTTCGAAGTTCCCTTTAAACTAAAGTCCTTGACAAAAGAGCATTAATGTGAAAAAAAAAAAAAAAAAGACTATGAACTGTATCTCCACCGCGTCTTTTCGCCCCACTTGTACTAGAGATGAGACGGGCTCAGCCCGAGCCCGATCGGGCTCAAATCTCACGCAAGTCTTCGGGCTCCGGGCGGGCTAACATGTTTCTTTCGTAAAGAAAATATTTTGCAGTTCCTTGTAAAGTTAGTTTTAAATAATTAAGGGATATTGTTATAAATCGCAAAATAATCTTGCAAACCTTAGTAGCTTTGATTTTCCTTTTTCTGAATAGAACTTTTTTTCAACGGGATGCATATTATCAGAATGTCATAATGTTATACAGCAATCCTTCCTTATTCGTTATATTGGGCCTCATTATATCACTCATTCGGATAAATCGGGCTTTTTTTTTGTCCCCCGACAGGCGCGTTGTAAACAATGGTTTGCACTGTAAATATATATTATACAGAGAAATATATACATGTATACAGAGACACAGACATTATAAATTGTTATAATAACATTTATAGTTAGTTAAAAAGAGGACTGATAATAAGAAAATTAATTTGAAAAAGGAAAAGGCATTTAATTTTACTATTGTGTATTCGTTGAGTAGCGTATCACTTTCAATATCGGGCTCGGGCTCTGATCACACAAAATTTTTCGGGCTCGGGCGGGCTCAGTTCGAAAATGTTTCTGGCCCGGGCGGGCTCGGATTGCCAAAATAGAGCCCGAACTCACCTCTAACTTGTACCATAAAACATGTTTCCTATTAAAAATGATATATAAAAAGGCTGTATTTCTCCCAGTACTCAAGAAAAAAAAAAAAAAAAGGCACATTAGAGAACAGGCACTTTTTTAAATATCTTTATACTGCATATAATGAAAGGAAACGTTCATCCGTTGTTCGGAAGTACTCGGTCGTATAAAGATTTTACTCGGTCGGAATTACTCTATCGGAATTACTCGGTCGTATATTTATTATGGAATATGCTAGGACTCTTTACAGTACTGGTTACTGACATTAGTGATTGGTTTACAGGACTACACAAAAATATTCCTATGCATTATAGTAAATCATATGCAAATTTTAAAATATACAATACAAAAAAAAAAAAAAAAAAAAACGTTCGCTTTCTTATTAAAAGTAAAACTATGCAGATATTTTATTCGAAATAACCTGCTCTGCCACTAAAACAATGATTTAAGGTGTTACCAAAAAGGTAAAATATACTGAAGGTTAAATATAAGAAACTTTTCATAATATTTATAAACTGTATTTTTTTCTTTCTTATTTTCTTTTTTATATGACATTTCGCTTTCAAATCATACCTATATGTGTGCAAATTGCACAGTGTAAAAACGACATTTGGTCAATATTCTTCAGTACAAGGCTCTAATCTGATTCTCATTCATTATTTATTGGTTGATTAAAAAAGAGAGCAGCAATAATGTTTAAACTTTAAAGCATACATTAAAAGAAAATAAAAATGAATAAATTCGCAAAAGAATCTTTAGTTTATTTTGGTGACAAATTCTTTTGCTGAAAGTTTACAGTAAATAATAATAAATAATAAATAGTCATAAACAATTTTTTCTTATAGCTATTTATTAATAAACTTTTTAAATCTGAATAAATAAATAAAGTAATAAAAATATGTTTTATTGTTAATTTATCGGTTTATTCTAATAAAGTATGATTTCAATAGTACATTGTCAGTGCATTCTGTGTAACAAATGTAATTTAACTTTCAATAATGGTCTCAAAAAGATACAAAAACAAGCTCTTACAAAACCATTTTTGAATTTAGCAGATGTTGTTGTCTAAAAGACTTTTTTTTTTTTTTTTTTTTTTTTTTTTTTTTACAGTAGTCAATAGAAGTATTATGGAGGAATTTTTGATTTTAAAAAGTAGAAAACATATTAATTACAAGAGGTTTCATGCTTTTTGGAATTTATGTGTTGTTATAGTGGCTGCACAAGATATATTGTAAACTTCAAGAATTTTAACTCTGTAAGCTTTTAACAGTAAAATCTGTAAAAGAAAAGTAAAAATTAAGTGGGAAAATATTCTAAGCAAATATTGGGCAGAATAAGGCCATTTTAAGTTTTTTTTCTGATTATTTAGTTTAAAAAATATTTATTTTTTTTTTCTCAACGTATCACAAAACTTATGTTTTCGGGGCTATTTTCGTTCAAGCCTACATTGTGGCCGAGTAACTCCACAGATAGCTGCGAGCTTTATCAGTGACTTCCAAATGAGCTATAATAATAATAAATAATAATAATAAAAACTTTATTGCTTAAATGATTTTTATGATTGTATACCAGTACTAGTATTCTTTTATTTTTTGATGAAGTTTCAAACGATGATGATTAAGGCACTGTTGACAAATGCACAATTGTTAATGAACCGAACGAAAATTATTTTAAAGAAGGCGATTAATAAGTAATTATTAATTATGGAAATAACCACTACCTATGGGCTAATAGTGAGGACGTCAGCCCATTTCCAACAGTCGATTTTATGACTAACAAGGAAACATTCAAAAGGTGACATCTTCAAAAAGTATTGAAAAAAAAAAATGTGATTCTACTCTTCATAAAACACCAGAAAATGAAAAAAATATCGACTGAAATTAATTACAGCGACCACAAAAAATTATCGAAATTAAGCATATTTGGCGATTTCACATTGCTAGGCGATTGATTTTGAGTACTTGGCGGAAAAGCAAAACACGGTTCTGTTCGTACACGGCAATCTCGGTGCTAGCAAATGTATCGCCTAATAGCGCTAAATCGCCAAATACGCTTAATTTTGATAATTTTTGTGGTCGCTGTAATTAATTTCAGCCGATAATTTTTCATTTTCTGGTGTTTTATGAAGAGTAGAATCACATATATTTTTTTCAATACTTTTTGAAGATAACACCTTTTGAATGTTTCCTTGTAAGACCACAAATTCATGGACGTGGCCCGACACAAAAGACATAATGACACGTGATCTGACGCCAAACAAAAAAATAAACCTCTCAGGTTACTTAATAACAGAAGGTATTTTTCTGTTACAAAAACATATTATGGCATTTAATTCAATGTAACTTTTCTGTTATGACTTTTAATTCAATGCAACTTTTGTAGCAAGTGAAATTTGTGATAAAATTAAATGTTTTAATGTTCAACTTGTATACATTAATTTATTATGACATTTTAAAGTATTTTTTAAATTATTTCATATTTATTTAAGTATTTTTTATTATTTAAATCCTATATCAAAGGGTACATCGGCCCAATTTATGAAGCACAACATAATTTCAGCGAAGAAAAAAAATGTCTAGGCAAAAATAGCCTAAAGTAGAGGTTAATTTGACCCAAAATTTTAAAAAGCTCGACTTATTTTTAATGAACATCAAAATTTTAAATAAATGCTTTAATGCTTTTCCCATTTATAAAAGAAAAAACATACATTTATGATAAATAATAATCTCAAAAGCTTATCGCTGATATTTCCTATTTTATTGGCCTAAATCTTATAAAAGTTGCAACAAAAATGGATCCAACAAGCCTCTGTTTACGTCATCAAAAAATTTCATGCACATTTTGTTGAAAATTTTAATACTTTATTTTTTTTTCACTATCCGACTTCAGTTTTCAATTTAATGCAGTTAATTTATTATTTTTTTATTCGCAAAGATGATTATTTTAAATTAAAGAAGCATTTTAATATATATATATATATATATATATATATATATATATATATATATATATATTTATTTATTTATTTATACTTTAGTGTAATCCCTGTACAGTAGTAATATATCAAGCGTAACTTCCACGATTTAAAGAAAAAATTTTAAATATAAAATTATATATATATATATATATATATATATATATATATATATAAATAATATATAAGGTTGGTTGGTTGTAGAATTTTATGGCCGATTGACACCGTAAGTGTCCTAGGCCTATAGGGGAATGCCCTCCGTGTGTGTGTGCGGGGGGGTCTTTCTAAGGGGTCCTAGCCCGTATTTACGCGAGTTTCGGAGAAAACCACGGAAACTCCGAACGGCTAGGTCGATGAACGCGACCTGGGATTGAACCCGGCACCTCCCATCTACCAGCTTTGAGTGCAGAACCACTCGGCCGCTGGTGGGCTACATATATAAGGTATTATATGAATATATAAATATTTAAGTTATTATATATATATATTCATAGCATAACTTGGCTTTTCCCTATAATAAAAAAAATGATATATCATAACATTTCTGATGTTATTAAAAATTTATTTGCGATTTAGTAGTTTTTCTTCTTGATAAATTAAATTTTATTTTCAATTACAATAATTGATTTTTGCTGTTAATTCGAAATTAAGTTCCATTCTTTCCTACAGAGAGAAAAGGGGGAATTTATTATATTAATTCATTTTATAAAATTATTAAAATCAAACAGAGGGAGGGAATAATCTAGATTCTAGTTTATAATATCCTCATGAGACCTCTCTTGTAGTCATAGAAATTAGTGACTAAATATATTAATACACAATATTTTACGAAAAGCATGCGGATGTGTTTCTGACAAAATATGAAATATTTTATGCACGAAACTCTCATTTGTAAAGTATTCAAGCAATTTAATCGAATAATAATAATAATAATAATAATAATAAAAAGAAATAAAGAAAATAAAATAAAATAAAGAAAAACTTTCATTTAAATTGTACTTTGAAATATTGTAACATATTCCTATGTACTAAACTTTGAGGAAAATCATTAAAATAAATCATTTTTAAATTATTAATCCGCTCAGGTGAATGACGTTTCACTATATTACAATTTAATTATTCTCAAACTAATGAAGATAATAAATAATATTTTATCGATTAACTGTTTAAATTATATAAATTAGAAGGTTTTTTTTTTTAGACATTAATAAAAATTTATTATTCATTGCATGTAAAAATATAGAATATATTCATTTAACCGAAATGTTATATTCTTTAAATTATCCGATGGAAAATAAGACTGCAAATTTCTGACAAATTAACTGATTTAACAATTCCTTTTTACAAAAATTTTAAAAGCAGTGATATAGAGAATATACGGTAGATTCTACTTAACATTAATATTAAGAAAAATTATGTTACCAGTTATTTAATAACAACTTCAACTTATTAACTTATTGACATGCCAAAGTGGTGGTCAGGTTTCATTTGGATTAAAGTGGTTATTGATGTTAAATTCGGATAGGGAAAGACTGAATCTTTCTCAACTCCTTCTTCTAGCTTAGACGCTTAGTCGAAAGATGCCAGGAAAACACAATATAGTCTGTATACAGAAAAAGTTAAAGCAATTGTTAACTATCAAGAGATTGAAGTAATAGATAAATAATTTTAAAATTACGTGGAAAATGAGTGAATAAATGAACACAAAATTTGCTTGTGGTTACAAATTAATCATTCATATTTAGTGAATTAAACAACAAAAGTTGTTTCAGGATATTTCCTCCATGTTAGTAATATTAAAAAAGTATGCATGTATGTATATGCATGCATTTATGTATGCAAATACATATTTGGTTTACGTTGTAATAAAACTTTGTGATACGTGCATAACTGCTGAGTATATTTTCATAATTTTATTTAAATATAATTTTTTATATCAGTAGATTTGACGATTATCTAATGTTGACAGCACTAAATGTATGAAGATAGAAAACTATGAATATGTGAAAAAAAAAAGAGTAAATAATTAAAATAAAATAAAATAAAAGAAGTAAATAAAAATAAAAATAAAACATAAAAAGTGCAGATATCTGTTGCGGGACTTGGTAGAAGATTCTTCATCAGTAAAGAATGTGTGACATTTGACACACATTTTGCACTGATGAAAAGTTTCAGAAGTTGCCTTAAAACAGGTATTTGAACTTTCGTACTATTTACTTTTTTCCGTGAAACATATTTGTACTTTTTTTCATCTTTATTTTAATTCTTTCAAAAAAAAAAAAAAAAAAAAAAAAAAAAAATATATATATATATATATATATATATATCATTTCGTGTTCTTAATTAAATGTATTGCAATAATCACCCCTAAATTACGAATTTTAATTTCATTAAAAAGTGCACAGCATATATTTTTGTCTCATTTTTGAAGCTATTGCGTATTTCCAAAAATTACATTTTTGAGTAAACAATTCGGTTTAAATTAAGAAATAAAAACAATTTTTAGTTTTCGCAACATTTTAAAACACCCCAATTTCTTATTGTGTTTTCTTTTCATAAAGTTATTTTTCCGCATTGCATCTTATTAGCTTAACTCGGAACTCAGTTCATATAAACAGTATCAAAAATAATCATAGGTGCATATAAATAAATATACCATAAAATTAGTTTTATTCAATCAGCACAACTCAAATGGACAAACTCTTGCAAATGTGGAACATAGGGTTGTGAAAAGGTTATATAATCGTTCATGTAAATACTACTTCTATAGACTATACTTAAATATACGAAAGAGAATTAGAAAGTTATTAGACTAGCTATCTTATCTTAGGCATTCTACATTTCCTTAGTAGAAAGATTTAACTGAAAGATGTAGTTATATTTTCTGACTCCCTTACGGCCATTCAAGCAATTGCAGCTCATAACGTAGCAGATTAAAAAATTATTGAATCATGTAGACAGAATCTTCGACTCTTAGCCTTAAACGGAATGAATGTCATCTTACAATGGATTCCATCAAATGTTGGAATCGCAGGAAATGAATGTGCCGACAAATTGACAAAAAAGGGAACAGAATTTTTACAATCAAATAACTGCGAAGTATCTCTGAAATCAATCAAAAGAATAATTAAAAATACTACAAAGAAAAATTGCAACATCAAATTTCAGGAAGAAATCAAAAATAAGATATGGAGCGAGACTATTTACAAAATTCCAGATTCTCCCAGATCTATTGCAGTTGCAGCATTTCGTTTTAAAACCGGACACGATTGCTTCGCTAAACACTTGCATCGCATTGGCATATATAATAGTCCCCTCTGCACTTTATTTAATGAAAATATAGAGATGGATAAAGAACATCTTCTCAAATGCTCTTCGTTGAATGAAGAAAACCTATATGACCGATATTGGCGTGCCAAGGAGATGATGATGCTGACATTTAGTGACTGAATTCTTTTATAGTTCATGCATTTATACGCAATTTTTCTCTTTTGAATTGTTGTATTTTTATTGTTTTAACATTGTTAATTTTATTGTTCTATATTTTTTTTATTTGTTATTATTTTTCCGTTAAATTTTTGAGCTCCAATCTTATGTATTGGCGATACATGGGAGCCTATGATGTAGAATCAAGTACTTTTGCAATAATAATAATAATAATAATAATAATAATAATATATATATATATATATATATATATATATATACATACATAAAGATTCTTTTTTGTTATTTTATACTCGTATCTGTTTTATCTAGATATTGTTTTTGTTAATGATTTACACTCCATTTCGGATGGATAGTCATTAAAATTCTAATATTTTATCATTAAATTAAAAAAAAACATTTATGTGTCAAATGTATTATGAATCAATATTTCAAAATAAAATAATATCTTTTTGAAACACCATAGCTCAACGTAACATATTATCTCATGGAGATATAAAAACAAAGCTTCATTTTTGCCATTCTTTATAGTGATGATAAAATAGTTCCTAATGCTTAAAATTACATTTTAAACCGGGAAAAAAAAACAGCCTTTTATTAGCATATATATAGTATACTTAGGAAGAAAGATGAGAATCGCTGAAATTCAAAATAGAACTATATATTTATGAGACGTTTTCTTTTTCCTATTCATGTCTCTTATCTAGAAATATATCTGAGATAATAAAAAGTAAAATCGAAAATGCACTCTACTAAAAGGAATAAACGAGAACTCATTTTGTAATTTTTGAGAATTAAATTCAGTGATCTGAAATATGTAACATAAAACTTTATGATATTGCAAAAGCTCTTTTTAATTTGAAGTTTCATAAAGCGATATTATTATTTTTCAGTTTAATTTATAAAATATTTTTTTTTTAAGAATTTAGGATATTTCAGCAACTAAATTAAAATTCAGAAACTTTCTTAATAAAATTTAATTTTTAATAACAATAATTTGCTAATAACATCATGGAAAGTTGACACATTCATTGTATCACAGATTTTTTTTTTTTTTTTTTTTTACTGTTTCATCGGATATGCTGTGATGTAGTCTATACTGTAAGTTAAGCTTTTGCACCCAAGTCCTTTTGCGTCTGGGAGAACCAACAACTCAACACGATTTCCGTATTGTTGGTTAATTTCTTATCACTGACGTAAAATGATTTCAGATATAATTTAATGTTTAAAACTCTTATATTTTTACATATCTTTATACTTCAAAGAAGGATGTTTGTTAAACAATTAGTTTTTCGGGACCAAGCTGTAGTGCGTTCACTATCAATGACATGAATTCACGTAATTTGGAAATTTTTAACACCGCCAAAACGCGTTTTTTCTGTAATTTGCATGTTGCTATATTTCTTTAAAATATTCCCAACATCCATGTTCGCACAAGCTAAATATTACTGGTACAAATATTTCAATTACAAAGAGTGCAATTACAATGTATATTCTTTCATGGATTAGAATGAATTTTTGATATTGATACAGAAAAAAAAAGTTGCTCTGAAATAACAACGCTTAAAAGGATTTTACCCATTAGTTGAGCTTACTATATATATATAGGTATAACATGCGACGTGAAGGTATTAATATTATAAGTAATTATTGTAATATTATAAGCAATTATTAATTAAGTATTTTATTAAATATTTACTTCTATGAGCTGAAATATATTCAGTTTTATATAAAAACAATTTAAAACATGAATTTATATTCAGGGGAATATTTTGCATTGTTTTTCTTAAGAAGGAAAAATATTTTAGCCTTTACGGTTCATTAAATTGCACTGTGAAACCAAAATTTAAAAATTAAATATGTTTTTCTTTTAACATATTTATCATCAACTATGTGTTCAATATCCGTTTTTGAAATTATTTTTGAAATTTTCAAAAAAAATATTTATAACGAACATTAAGAAGTTAAAATGAAACTTAATTTCTCTTCACCTTATTCACAAAAAAAAAAAAAAACTAAATTACTAAATTAAATAACTAAAGATTTTTTTTCGTTTGATGTACTAACTAAACAATTTAAAAACATAAATATAAAAATACATATACAGATAAATTTTTAAATCCTATAATAATAAATAAAAACCAATCTGAAACTTCATGATTCAAAAATTATTATTCTTTTAAGCTTAATTACCTAGATGTTTAACTAAAATATACTTATAAAAGAAATAATATTACATTAAAAAACAGAAATGCAACCTTACAAAACATAATTCTTAAAACTGAAAATACCTTGTACTAAGATCTTAGATAATTTTCTCATGATCTTAGATCATGATTATCTCATGATCTTAGATAATTTTCTCAACTAGATAATTATCTCATGTTGTCATGCCATAATGGAAGCAGTAGATGGAAAGAGAAGAGAGGGAACTCATCTATTTTTCAGACCGACAGAATTAAAGCAATCAACTAATGACTGAATCAGAGGTATTGAAAGTAAACAAGTAACAGAAAATCAGAAAGTATAATGAAAAGAAAATTCAAATTATTGAATCCCTATGAAATAGTGCTGAAAATGTATTTATAATTGCGAATATTTTTGCCAAGATCTAAGAAAAGATTCTTCCAAAATAAGTCACAATAGAGTTTATATGACCAATTGTGTTATTATTTTTTCTTCTAACAGTGTTTGTGCTCTCTTACTTTGATAGCTGTTATAATCACAAAATGATCTTAGACCTCAAATTGCTATTAAAATAAATTTGTTTCTCTTGATCGCATGACAACATGAAAAGCTCCCATTCTCACTCAAAAACATTCATTAAACAAATTATAATAATAATGATGTATGTATATATTTTTAGTTTTTGACTCTTCATACATCTCTCCATGATTCTGCATACATCTTTCCATGCTTCATACATCTTCCAATAGTTTTTGTCTCTACATTCATCTTTCCATGCTTCTCTGGGTTGTGTAAAGCTTTTGTGCAGATTTACTCGTAAATGTCCAAGTTTATTAAGCATAATTTAATACAGGCAAAATATACTGATCAAAAACTTTTCTCTTCAAATAAATTGAGTGGTCGCTTTAAATATAGATCAGGAAATAAAACAAAGTTACTTATGTCATTTATAGGGAAAAGAAATTAAAATGGAGCTGGGCTGGAAGTTGCCAGAAGATACAAGGAGAGATGGACTATCGAAGTCTTGTTTTGGATATCCAGAGATAAAAAAAAAATCCGAGAAAATGCCGGTAATGTCATTGGAGAAATGAGATTATCAAGTTTGAAGGAGCAGACAGGAGAAAAATTGCAGAAAATAGGGCACATAAAAATCACCTAGGAGAGGTCTTCAGCCAGCAGTGGATTGATAAGGGCTAAAATTGATGATGATGATATACATATTTGCGTTTTTCTACACTGGCATTTTTCTTTTGTATTTACTTTTACTTTTACTTTTACAATTTTTTTCTTTCATTTGCATCTTTTCTATTTTCATATTTTCAATAATAATTAATATTAAGTCAAAAAGTCACTCTCAGGCAGTTACTTAACATGTTTAAAATATTTTATTTCTAAAATTTATTTAACAGACGAAATAATCTCCAACCCAATTGACTAATGTATACTTCTGCATCCACTTGACCAAATAGTACTATATCGAACATGAATAAATTTAAATATTAATTAAGATTTCTAGATGAAAAGATATTATTTATTAAGAACTGATTGTTTCATTGTTAATTTATTATCTAAAGATATTTAATTGAAATGAAAATAAATTTACGGGATTAATTTTGAAAAGTCATTATTTGTAATGAAATATTTTTAAGAATGTTATTTTAAATGTTAACGAGATTTCTTTTCAAACTGAAATAAATTATTTTGCTTGGATTAATTCAATAATGCACATTACGTAGAATGAATAGAAATCGAATTTCCATGATTACACTTTCAAAAAATATATTTTTTACATGTCAAGATATTAACTTTTTTAATATATAAGAGTTAAAGTAACTGGTTTAAATTGTTGAAAAGATACTTAAACTTATAAATGTACCATAATTTCGTTATTTAAGAAAAACATAAATAAAACGTAACAAAAGCCTAGTACTGGAAAGCCCTACCATCATTATTTTTTAACAAAATTCATTTGACCTATTGAACTACTTGACCTATTTATAGTATCTATTCTGTGCTTCATTTAGGAAATAATTATTATCAGAAAAATGTGGTGCCTAAAAAAAAAGAAAAAAAAAAAAGCTAAAACAACTGATGATAGTGTAATACAATCTTAATAGGCTGTGAGGTCTATTTGACCTATTTATAATAGATACTCTGTGCTTTAATCAGGAAATAATTATTATCAGAAAAATGTGGTGCCTAAGAGGGGAAAAGAAAAAAGAAATATTTACTGATGATAGTATAATCCATTCTTAATTAGACTTTGAAGTGTAAGTAAAGAAAAAGTGTATTATACTCAAAAACCTGTTTCTGGGTAAAGAAAAATAAATTGTATCTCATATGTCCCTTTTTTTTTTTTTTTTTAGCACATGAACTTTTAGGTTCGCTAAGATATATAAAAATTTATATTAAAGTAATGTTTCAAATTCAGGAAGAAAATTTACCAAAACTTAAAATGTAACGTATTAACAGAAACATATAATATTTAAAAAGCTAAACAAGAAAATATTCCGAGTATACAAAGTAAAAAGAAGTTTACACATACCACAGAAATAATCTTACATTTTTTTCTTGCATATGCAGTATAAATAAATTTTAAAACTTAATTTTCTTTTTATAAATGCGTATCTTCTCCACATCAAAGAGAAGGTTCTTCGGTAAATTATTAAATATAAAAGGAATAACCTATACAATTTCTTGAAATATTGCAGGAAAGATAGATTAAAAATAGTCCTTGTATTTTTTCTTTTCTTTTCTTTTTTTTTTTTTTTTTTTTTTCAAGAAAGTAAAGTAAAATTTAAAATTTCCAGACTTTTGATGACTTTAAAAGAAAATATGCATGTATATTTCAACGTTTAGATTGCAGTTTTTAAATGTTATAAATCATTTTCTTGACATAAATATTGAAAAAGTTATTTACATTTATATGAGATTATTTTATTTTCATTTTATTACAAGAATAAATTGTGAAAATTTTCAAACAAAGAAGACTATATATAGGGTACGTGCACCAATGATTGACACTTTTAGAGCAATCTATGATGTTTTTAATGTTCTGTTTTTAATGTTCTAGTCAAAATATTTTTAGAAATTTTAAGTTAGTACATATGACAAGAAAGACCTCCAGAACCACATATATGTTAAAATATATACATTTGATAACAATCATTTTTTTTTATGAATTTTTATTTGACACCCACTCAATGTTCCAGTAACTGAAGCTGTCAGTTTTTCATTTTATCAGTAATTGACTCCTATGTTCTAGTGTTTGACACTGCTAGTTATTCATTTTTCCAGTTATTAGTACCCTATGCTCCAGTGTTTGACATAAAATATTAAAATTCTTATATATAAAATATATGATTTTATTATTTTTCTTATTTATTAATTATTTCGAGATAGATGTCAATTACTGGAGCATGCCAATCACTGAAACATCTACCCTATACATATATATAAATTGAAGGATATAATAACCTTATAAAATTTAGCAGTTAATAGATACATGATAATACCAACAACACGCACATAAAAGTGTTTGTAATTCCATTTAAATGTTAACACATATTTATGATTCAGTTACCATACCAGTTAATAGTTAAATCCATTTTAAATTACTTACGCTAATGTGAACATACAGGACCGTAACTCCATGACTAACTAGGATTGATTTTTATGCGAAATTCATGAAAGTTATCATACGTAAATGCAAATGAGAATTGGATTTAAAAACTATGGAAAGAGGATAACTGGAAATGAGACGTGTGTGTGTGTGTGCATGGGAAGAAATTGCATGGGAGAAAACATTGAATGCGAAGAAAAGATATATCACGTGGAGAACAGGAAAAAAAGAAAATATGTTTTTGAAAGAAAAAAAGAAAAACTAACGAGAATTCTTATGAAGAAAACATACAACATCAATACGTCTTCAGGGACTTTGATTGAATATAGCATGCAAATCGGTGTAGTTTCTGTTGCACTGTATGCATTTGGCAATATATAAATACACACTCACGCATATATATATATTATTTTTGTTATTATTAAAGGGAAAATCAAAATAAAAGTACAATTTTTTCATTTATAGTAAACTATATATATGTATGCGTCATGAGTTCTTTCGTCGACAAAAACGAGGGAGTTCTGTCATGGTATAAATAGTTTTATGTTTCACCGGGACAATGGATATTTCTGAAATTGCTTTTCTTAATAGTTGACATAGCTCTGGGGATTACTAAAATGTTCTCAAAAGCAATCTCCTTCTAATTTGTAACATCGTACTGGGAGGGGGAAGAGGGGAATGGAAATTCCAACAAAACGATGTGTGGATTCACGCCTTCTACTCAACAAAAACTTGGTTTATGCAGAGTCAAGTTATTGTTATAAAATGGCCAGTTATCAGTCCGGACCTAAATTCGACTGAAAACCTTTGACTAGTACTTGCACGAGAGGTTGTATGCCCATGGTCTTCAGTTTCCAAGTATTCAGTAATTAAAGAAACAAGTAGAGCAGAATTGGTACTCATTACAGCAACACATTCTCTAAACGCTTGTTCTAAGCATGCCTGATATGTCTTTCAAAAGAATGGAAAAAGAATGGATCCAAAATTTTAATTTAAATACCAAATACTCGAACGGTCTTTATATTTTTGAGACAGAATATTTTTATTTTATTTATTTTTTGCAAAAATTCTATAAAAACTATACTATATTTCTTTGTTGTAATACACTTATATTCTTATTTCATAGGCTTCTAATTTTTTTGTGATTATTGCTTTTTTTTTTGAACTGTTATTTAAAAAAAAATCACCTGTCTGTAAATTTATGAGACGCACTGTATATATACTACACACACACATGTATATATGTACAATTTGTTTGAATATTAAATAATACTAATAACAGCACCATAGAAATGTTCCTGCATATTTTATAAGCTGTGTTTTTGAATATCTGTATCTGTACCTATTAAAAAAATTTTTTTGTATTAAAACATAGAAAGATTGAAAATTATTTTGCACCATATTTTTCAATTTACTTGTCTCAAACTTTGTTTATATAACGGTATTTATAATTCATGATTAAAATATATATATATATATATCAGGGTTTGTACAAACCTGTCTTTGTTTCGAGAACTTTACAATAATATTTTCTAACAATAAATTTAGTGTTAAATTTATAGTCTATATTTATAACAAAAGTTTAAAAAAAAAAATAAATAAAATAAAATAAAATAAATAGGGGTGAAAAAAAATCAAAGAAATTCAACGGCTGTACGAACTTTGCATACGCTTTTTTTTTTTTTTTATTAATTAAAAAACAACGATGTAAAAAGTGTTTTTATATTTCTCTGACCTAATTCCGAGACGCCATAATGCCAGCGTAAAATATTTTACCAAATATTACACCGAAAATACCTTTGATGTGAAAAGCAAACTTATTTGTTTTATAGATTTTTATACGTTTCTGAAAAAAAAAAATAAGAAAAAAAAAAAAATTTTCAACGGAAAATTATTCTTAAAAATGCATATTTAAATTTTATGTAAATTTGAATAAAATGGAATATAATTGAATTTTTAATTATACCTATAAAAAATATCGTAAAAACTTAAACTATTTTGTATTTATGCTGCGTTTGCTTTAGAAAGCTGCAAAAAAGATTAAAGCCACATAAATTGTATTATAAGTTGTATTCCACAGTCTTTCCCTTCTTTTTCATTATTTAATCCCTCTCGAACTCAGAGAATTTGTAAGTTTATTCAAAGTGTCTTTTGAAAAGCTTTTTCAACAGTTTTTAAACGTCATTTTTAAACTCATCTTTGGTGAAGCAATTTTAACATTTCCACAAACTCCACACACCACATTGCCTTATAAATTACCTGTTTTTTTTTTTTTTTTTTTTTTTTTTTTTTTTAGGTCAGGGCTTTTTGATGGTTTCTCAAGCAGCTGGACATGATTAGCTTTGTATCCAGTATTTCTAGGAGTTGGAATTGTGAATAAACGGATTAATCTGATGAAATATGTAGGAGAATGTCTCGGGTTTTGAGCATAGTTTTGATTTTGGCGTGTAATTTTTGATAGAGCAGATATAATGCAAGCATATGAATACCAATGGAAAGCTAGAGTCCTTATCTAACGTTAGATAAAATAACTGTATTGATTCTACCAACCAGAAAAGAATTATCACCAATTTGGTGAAATGATAATTTTTGACTGAAAAAAAAAAAAAAAAAAAAAAAAAAGGAGGAAAAAAGATCTGTACCAAGTTGTGGGCGTGGGCACACCTGAAAAACCCGCTAAAAATGGGAATATAATAGTACAATTGCTTCTTCAAACAGATGATACTGAAATAGACATCATCATGAGATTGTGAAGACTCCCCCTTTTTTTTTTTCTTTTTATAGAGTGCTTGTCCGAAAGTTTGGCAGGAGGCCTTGTATTTTCCAGGCTTCTTTTTGAAGGACACAGATGCTGCGAAAAAGTGCATATTCTCGGGCAGTCGATTTTGAGGGTCTCTTATGCTCTAAGCAAATCTTAATGGCTTTCACCAGGACACTAAAATCTATTTATTTTGGATCGGTTTACTTTTCCGTGGTTAACATGGCTAAAAATGCATAAAAGCACTAATAAAATGTGTTATGTTGACATAAACGACCATATTTGAAAATTTTTAAGCCAAACACAAGCTTTAAATGAAAGAAACAAGGGTGCCCACAACAGGGAATGGCAGCCATATTTATAATGACAGAAAAAGCACTTTTCGGTCCATATTTTGGTTACATTCGATATTGTATCATAAAATATAATAAATTGCATGAATGTACATTACACTTACATTTTTTAATTAATTGACTTCGATTTATCGTACATTGAAAACATTCACAAATTGTATTTGTGTTGCTTTTTTCAAAATTTTATTTACGATGCCTTGCACTTACTAAGCAAATGCGTCTATTCCCTTCGGTGTTATCACAAAAACTGCGTACTGTCAAAATACAAGTTTGACAGTGCTCAAATCTACCATATTTGCTTTCCGTTAAAACATATGGTGGGGTGCACATAACCAGAGAGTACCCATAACAGGAGACATTCCCTTACTTATCAAATGTTTTAAAAGGTGCCTCTGGCAATAAATTTTCTGCAAGACTATCTTGATACGTTTTCTAATTTGTATTATTATTATTATTATTATTTTTCAAATAGGCAACTGATGTTTTTACGTTAGCAGTGAAACCGTCCAAATCATCACGGAGCCACTCCCAAATTGGTGCTTTGAGAAAAAAGATGGTTTACTCCTAGGGGCATTGCAATAATATTCAAAACCGGCCGCCCATCGATATATATATATATATATATGCATAAATATTTGTCTGAAAAAACATCATTTTGCTATTTATCGTCGAAAGCAATATATATATATATATATTTTTTTTTTTTTTCAAACTGTAAACTTGTCTTAGACACTTAGATGTGATTAAAAAAGGTGCCTTTTACTGTATTTTACAACATTCTGTACACTCTTAAAACTGTAGCTCTTAAAAATAAGGCACAAGTAGATTATGCCTTCTATCAAGAGGCTCACTGTCAAAGTGCTTCTGATACTGGAAGAAATATAGAAGGCACAACAAAATGAAAAGCACCGACGGAACTTCGATCTCGGCGTGAGTCACAAACTCAAATTTGTGCCCTTAAAAACGCTGTTCAGATTTCTAAGCGCTGCATATAACGGAACTGAGCATGCGTAACAACCGAACCCAGCATGCATCAGTGTTTTCGATGGCGGATGTTTACGTTCGAAGAAGATTGCTACAAGATATTGTGTGTGCACCTGTTTCTGTGAATTTCTGTAAAAATATGGATCAGTCGAGTGAAAAGTCATTGTAACTATAAGTCTCAAAGTTTTGAAATTATGTCAAATTGAAAATGTGAAATAAATGTGAAACAAATGTGAATTGAAATTTGAACGATAATAGGTACGAAACAATTTCTTGGAATGGAAGTAGAGTAGCCATTATGAAGAGTGGATAGAAAATTACTTAAGGATAAAGTAAGTAAGTTCCTTTTGCTAAATAATAGATTCATTCGTTTGAATTTTATGTTAAAATTTAAATGTAGCTCGTACGTTGTATGCCACAAGTATATATGTTTTTTTTTTTTTTTTTTTTTTCTTTAAGTATGGTAAAAAATATTTTAATTTTAAATTCAAAGATAAAGTTTATTAGGTTTATAATAATTTATTTTTATTCTCCCTGTAATGATGTGACACATTGTAAATTGTGTGCTTTGTAAATAGAAGTTTTTTTTTTAATGTGTATTTTTATTACATTATCTTATTAAATAAGATTTTACATGTTGATACTAGTGAAAACATTGCCGTTTTTTATATGTTAAAGTAATTTATTTCTCCAGTGTGCTTTTACCATCTGGTGTTCGGCTTAAGGCCAGTTGTCTACATTAGTGGCCTGAGCCTAAGGAGTTGCTCTCCGTTGGGGCCTTTATAAGTGGACCTATCCTGTATATTTATGCATACTTCCCAAATTTTCCGGTTTTCCCGGAAGATTCCCGGTTCTTTAGCGTATCTTCCGGTCTTCCGGACAGATGATGAAATCTTCCGTTTTTAAAAAAGTCGCGGATATCGTTCATTTAAAAAGAAACCCCAAATGTTCTACGAAAACCCCCGATTCCCAACCTTTCTCCATCCATAACATGAATGTCAATATTCATTTCAAATTTGCTTTATGAGATTCTAGAAAATGTAAAGAAATAGAATTGTTAAATATTTCTTGCTGATGTAATTATCCCCCCCCCCCCTTTATTTATCTCCAACTATTGATCAGCAATCAAATGTTCTGCAGAAGTCTTTTGTTTCCTAACCTTTATCCATCTGTAACATAAATGATAATAAATATTAATTTTAATTTTCTTTCATTAGATTCTAGAAGTAGAGTTGAAAGAGTTTAATATTTCTTACTCTGTAATTATTTTGTATTCCCCCCCCCCCTTCCCCTGGATTATGATCAATGATCAATTCTAGAAACAATAAAGCAATGGAAGTGCTCAATATTTCATATGTTTGTAATTATTTTTAGACCTTTATTGCTGAATTTAATGAATCTTTTTATTTTTCCTTAATTAAATTAAATATTTGTTTGTCATATTTATACAAAATGTGTAAACATGGAGAAAAAAATGAAGAATATTTTTTTCATGTAGGAAAAATTTTTTCCATATCAATTTAAGAAAATTAATACTTAGTTGGTTTTATGCACGATTGAAACTGATAATTAGCTACTGCCACTTTTTTTTTTATATGTATGATTATTGTACATACACAAAAATAAAATTCTATATTTGTCTAAAAAATTTGTTTTTCTGTTGACATGGAATTTTATTAAGGTTTTATGTGAATATAAATGTTATTGCAGTTGTATTATTATTATATTTCTTTTTATGTTAATGAAAAAATTCTGAAATTGCTTAATGTAGTAGTGCCCGCCTCCCGGCCCCATAGCTGGCGCCCCCCCTCCCCTGAGTATAATCAACCTATAGTAAAACATTTTTATAGATTGCTTCAAAATATTAAAATTGTAAAACTGTATTGTTTAATACGTCAAAAAAAAAAAAAAACCTTCCTTTTTTTAATGAAATCTTCTGGTTTTTCAACAAAAATCTTCCCTTTTTTTATTAAAATTGGTTGACAAGTATGTTTATGCAAGTTTCAGAGAAAACTATAGAAAGCTTTAAATGGATAGGTTGATAAGGGCAACCCGTGATCAAACCCAGCACTTCATGTCTACCAGTTTTGAGCACAACCGCTTGGCTACTTATGGAGCACTTATTTTCTTACTTTATTTTCTTTGTAGGTGTGCATTTTACATATTTTATGAATTGCTTACTCTCCTTGGTGCTAAACTTAATCCGGTATTCCGGAATTCCTGATAAATTTTGTTTTGCTGCAGGTAGATACAGGAAATTCTGCTTCTAGGTGCATAATAACAGTTTTTTGCATTTTAAGTTGTTTCATATGTGCATATTATTTAAAAAATTAACTAAAATACTTTAATCAGATATTTAAATTTATCATAAATAAATATAAAATCGTGAACATTTTTTTTTTTTTTATCTTTGTAGGTGAATGTTCTCAGAAGAAGAGGCCAGTGCCCAGTATTTTTTTATAGCGAAAAAAAAAAAAAAAAAAAAAAAAAAAGAAAAAAAAAAGAAAAGAAAAGAAAGAAAAAGAAAGAAAGCTCTACAGAGAACAAGTAGCAGTTTTACAACAGTCAGTTTTTTAGATTGGTTCAAACTTTAACTGTTGAAGAAGTTTTCAAAACCATTTCTATCTAATCATTTTATAAAAATATTAAAAATGTTGGTGTGAATGTTAATAAAATATAATTATTTAACTCGCTTGTATTTTATATTTACTACATATTCTAACTACTCAGCAGCATAAATTTACAAATTTTAATTTTATTCATTTATTTATTAGGCAATAAGGTATAATTAAACATAATTAAAATTAATGTTATAATGATTATAGTAAGGAAATCTAAAGTGAATGTTAACATTTCATGTTTATCTCTTTTGAGGGATTAGCAGTTCTGAAATTTAAGATATTGAATGCAGGAGTCGCAATGTTTCTATATTTTATATGCATTTTAATATGGTGTTACCACTATTAAAAAGAAAAAAATCTTGAGGTTTCAATGTTATAATATTTTTTTAAATTATTGTTCTGAAATAATAGTGACAAAAGAGTAAAATAACACATAAAAATAGAGCAACACTGTGATCTCTGTAAATATTCTAAATAACAGAAACGATGGATTGACAAACAGCAAAATGATTAGTTCAAAAGAGTTTTATTTTCATCAACATTTTTCAATCAAATAATCTTTATTACTTATTTTATTTATTTTTCCAAAATTTAAGTACTTTTGTATTTAACAAATTATTCTGCAATTTAGGTTAAGCTACTTTCTCAAAAAGAAAGTAAGGAAGAAAGGGGTTTGCAGGTGTGTGTGTGTGTGGGGGGGGGGGGGATAGAATGTAAAGGATTTTTAAAGTGTATTGCTTAATTAACAGCAATTGACAAACATTTTTAATTTTATGATTATCAATTTCATAAAGGTAATGTTAATATGTGAAGTTAAGAAGCAAATTGGAAATTATGAGATTTTAGACTTAAATTTTATTTATTTGTATATATTTTAAATTTAATATGTTAATATTATTTGAACTGAATACAAGATAATTGTAAAGTGCATGCACACGCACACACAACAACAAAACTTAAAAAAAAAAAAAAAAAAAAAAAAAAGTTTAACAAATGCCATAAATCGGAAAAATCAAATAACAGTTATTTTGGGTGAAAATTATTAAGTTTGATGCAGCATCAGGAAAAAGAAATGTTGGCTAATTGTTTTCAAAATACAGAAATTTTGCATCGAAAACAGCATGACAGCTGTAACAAATGTTGTGGCTTTCATGCTGCAGCTTGTTTTTTTTTTTTTTCTTTTCCTCCAGATGAATGATTGCTCTTAATTTAGAAGCGTAGTTAATGAGCTATATTCATGTGCATTCCTATAACTATATTTTTTAGTCACTTCTTAAGAATATCTTTTTTTTTTTTTTTTTTTTTTTTTTTTTAGTATCTGATCTATGCAAACTAACATTTATATAAGCTTAACCCCATAAATTGGGGAAAAATACAAGTTTTTTGTGTCCAAATAAGCATAAAACTTTTAGTAGATGAGAAAAAAAAAGGCACAAGTGCAATTTTCATGAAATCACTGAAACATGCCTTTAATAAAAGGCACAAAAAGGAATTTAAAATAAGAAAAGCCCATTGTGCCTATAGAGGATGGTACACATTGAAAATCATTCTTTGAAAATACTGTCTTAGAGTTATGAAAATTTTGCTTACATGCGCATTGAAATGTATCACTATTAAATATATTAACATTTCTCAAAGTATTAACATTTTATTTTATTTTGAAAATTTTTAAAATGTTTCATGGGACTGCCTTTTTAAATTTCCCCTTCTATTTTACATTATTATAATTTATCAATATATTTTAACCATATTTCTGCATGAATTTAACCACTGATTTTTAAATTAAATGAAAAAATATATATATGTTTGAATGCTGAAATTACATGTAAATTTTTAACAAGCACAAAAATATTTAAAAGAAATTAACTGATTAATATATAAACTAATACACAAATATGTTTAGATTATATTGATAAATTTTAATATTCTGAAATCGAGAGGAAAATTTAGAAACTGAGTCTAATGGAGCATTTATTACTTTAAAAAAATGGTTTAAAATTTTAATGTTTTTTGAGAATTTTTAATATATTTAACATTGAGTCATTTCAATGCACGTGTATGTAAATTTTCATGCATCTAAGACAATAATTTCAAAGATCGATTCTCAATGTGCACCATCGTCTCATATGTGCATTTCAGAGGCATAAAAAAGTAAAAATGTATCTCTTAATTCCAAAGGCACCACATGTGCCTTTTAATTTTCAAGGGTACAAAAATCACACATTCCTGTTAATTTTCAGAGGCACAAAAATCAAAAATATGCCTCTTAATTTCAAAGGCACGATTTGTGCCTCTTACCTTTCAAAGGCACAAAAGGGAAAAATATACCTCTGAAATAAGAGGCACAGTTTTAAGAGTGTATAGTTCGGATAAGGCAGGAAAACTTTAAATCATTTACAATTTGAGAAGAAAAAAAACTTTTTTTTTTTTTTTTTTTTTTTTTTTTATTGCTTGCCTATCAACAGATCTTACTTGCCGAATAGTCAATGCACAAGGACATACTGTGCCTTTCCACTAAGTGTAATTATATCATGGTTATACCGGTCACTTTTTTTTTTAATATTAACATTACAATTTTGAATCTGCTTAATCTTTTAACTATTTTCCGAAACTCATACTCTTACCTTGTTCAATCGGGGTTAATTTCTTACTTCTACCAGTTCTTTCTTTGGCCATTAACGTCTTTTAATCTCTTACCAACTGAGAGTCTGTAAGTCATGACTGGCAGTCATTTATCTACTCTGCCCCAGCCTGAATAAGTGGAATATGGAGAATGGTTGAAAATATATAGGCTTTCATTCCTTAGGACCGGCGCACAATACGCGTCCACACGCTAAATGTATCTGTGCTTACAATTGCCAACTTAGCAGCTTTTGACTACCGGAAAAATTAATTAGAAATATTAATTTTATTTAATCAGTGCACTGTAGCGGTTTTCACTGATAAATTAAAATATAAAAATATATTAAAATTTTCCTGTAGCCCTAAGGTGCTATGTTGGCAACTATATCTGTGTCTCGCAGAATTAGTACTTGTATTAATGCGATAGGAAACCCTAGTTTATTCTGATCACACCGTATTGCACCGTTGTATTTAAAATTATACTAACTTTTTTGCAAACAGCATCACTCATCTTGATATGCATCAGTTATCCGTGTATAAATTTTCATCACATTTTACCTACTTTTTGAGGGTGCTGAGTTTTCTATATCACGCAGTGTGCAAACAAAAACCTTTATTAAAATACTAGAAAAAGATGAAACCCTAAAATATTCAGTTTTGGTTTATGTACACATATAACAATGTTTGTGTTTATATTTGAGTTTTTTTTTTTTTTTTTTTTTTTTTTTTAAGAATATGCCCTTCATTGTGCACTAAAGATAAAAAAGTCTAAAGATCATGTGATCAAAAGATATTTAAATCATATTATTTAAATTAAAAACCAATTAAGATGAGATTAACTTATTCATTTATTTATAACGTAATTAACATTTTAGACACTCGAAAATTAATTTCATTAATAATTCTCTCTATTCCCCAGGTCAATATGGCCTATAAATATCAAAAGTTAAATGAGTTTCAACATCTTCAACCCACGCATTTTCCAAAATGAAACTCATGTTTATAGTGCTCGGGGAAAAAGAAATGTGGCCTTTATGAAATTTCTACGAATTTTAAATTGAAATTGAAATCTGATACTTTATATTATACATATAAAACTGATGAATGTTAAATGAAAAGGTACTTTTTCTTAGTCTATTAAAAAAAATTTTTTGAAAATAAAATGTAAAGCAAATGTCGGAAATAATCGGAAAGATATTGGAACAATAAATGATTAAATATATACAAAATGAGACGCAAACGAAATAATGCAGAATTTCTAAGAAATTTAAGTTACTGGAAAACATACATGAAATAAACAATAGAAAATTTAAGAAATTTTTAATTGTTAACGACGTTATCAATGTTATTTATAATGTTAGCCTTTGTAAAAGGTAAATAATATTTTATTTAAAATCCTATTTATAAAATATAAAATTTAATTGAATGATAATGACATGATCATACATTTCTCTAACAGATTACAAAAATACATCAGTGAATTAACATTTTATGTTTTTAATAAAATGTAATAATTTCTCTAAATTATATTCTTAAAGTAACAGTTGGATACTATTTTCTAAAAATTTCAACTAATATAATTGTTAATTTTATATATATATTTTTATATATTTATAGAATTTTTTAGTTTTAACGTATTTACTTATTTATTAACTTATTTTTTTTTATTTATTTGAAGGAGTAACTAAAATTTTATCAGTATCTAGTTACTTCAGTAAATTATCTTTCCAAAACAATCTTTGAAAAGTTGCAATGTATATCATAATATATCTATATTAATAGGCAAGCGTAAAATTTATGGTACACTATTAACATATTAATTAAAAAAGTAGAGCGTTAAAAATGGTATCATTCGAAAAGTATGGTTAGCCAGATGTGCAGAATACAAAAATTATTTTCTTACGATGTCAAGAAAGTATTTAAAAATACTTTTATTTTTTATGCATTTTCCCTTTTCATACATTATTCTTTTACATTAAAAAATACCTAAAAGTAGAAAGTTGTTAAAACTGACAATTTCTTAAAATTCAAATAAAAACATAGACACTAGACACAGTAATTTGTATAATGTAACGTCACTATGCTCTCGACTACAGATTTTTTATCCTAAGAGAAAACAGCCATTAAAATGGCAGAAATTTAAAAGCATGAGTGGTAGATCAAAATTTTATACTGTTCAAAATAAATGCAAGTAAAAAAACGATTTGATTTATGAGAGTTCTATATATTTTCTTTTTCTAATTTTACTAAGACTTAATTAATTTGAAGACGTATTTTTAAGCAAAAACATAATACATTCCAATTAACTTAAATTGACTAATTTTTTAAAATCAATTTATACTATACGCAAGCGATGTGATGACGTCACTGACCGTACATGGGGCCAAGCAAAAATTTCCTACATTAATCGTTAACTGGATTGATTTTAAACATTAATTGGTATAATTTTAAACATTCAGGAAAATTATCTCCCGAATTTAATTCCCATATTTGGGTATAGTTTTATATAAGTTATTGTCTGCGTGTGTTAGTTTGTGTTAGATTTTTTCAGTCAAATTCATAAAATTTTAATTTTAAATTTCAATGCTCTAGATAAATAAAAGGATAGACTTCCATTTTCGATTATAAACATAAACATTTCAGTTCAAAAGAATGAGACTCACTTCAAAGGAACAGATTTTATATCTGTCGTCATTGGCGGAAAAAATATTAACAAAAGATCGCTAAATTATCTGGCGAGCATATTTATTTCCTTTCAAAAAACATGGTTATTTTAAAAACGTACATTAAGAGAGCAATCAGTAATATGAAACAATATTTCGTACAATATATATGTATTACAAAAACATACATCGGACATATGTGTTTTCGTATTACATTCTAGATCGCCAAATATACAAAACGCCAAGGACGAACAGATACCAAATCAATGTCCATTTTGTTTCTAAAGATTTCAAATTTCAAATTAAGATTTTGTCCATTTGACAGCGAAATAACATAATCTAACACATGTGCACGATAACTAATTTGTAATTATACCCAAATATGGGAATTATAATCAGGAAATAATTTTCCTTAATTTTTAATAATTTTTACAAAAAATCTAATGAATGATTAACATAGGAAATCTTTTACTTGGCCCCAACAAGGGTCAGTGACGTGTGTGACGTACAACGCTTGCGTGTATCTTTGCATATATAAGAAGAAAGTATAAGATTTGGAAAAATTTTGATTTCAGGTTTTTTCAGGTCTCAATATGTGTATGAATTTACACATATTGAGATTTCCTTGCATTTCAATTAACTGAAATCGGCTACTATTTTTAAAAAAGTGGATTTATTACTAGTTTCTGCATGGATAAGAAGAAAGTAGAAGGTACTGAAAATATTTCGATTTCTAGTTTTCGCTGGATTTACATGTTTTGAGCTTTCTTTACGTTTCAATTAACTGAAATTCACTACTTATTTTTTAAAAAGTGGATTTATTGCTAGCTTCTGCATGTATAAGAAGCAAATGGAAGATATGAAAAAACTTTTGATTTCCTGTTTTCGGATAATTTACACGTTTTGAGATTTCCTTGCATTTCATTTAACTGAAATTGTCTACTTATTTTTAAAAAATTGGATTTATTAGTCTTTCCTCTTCATATATAAGAATAAAGTATAAGATTCAGAAAAAATTTAGATTGTCTATTTTCGATGAAGTTACACGTATTGGGATTTTCCAAACTCAAATCGACCATTTTTGTAAAATATCAGTCTTTTTGAGTACAAACACTGAACTTTATGAACTAATGGATTAATTTAACCGAATTTGATATTTGGTTGGACCTTGGTTTGACATGGTACCGATTAGCTTTTGGGCTGTATGACCCAACAAGGAGCGGTTCCACATTGCGATTCCCTCTCATTTCAGGAAAGGCACAACATCTAAAGCGTACCAAACTTCGAGAAATATATTAAGTAAAACTCTGCTGATTCAGTTAGAGTGCATATCGACAAACAATTGCAGCAGCTGTTATGCAATTTAATTCCGGTTAGGACAAGGCAATAACTTTTCTTTGCCTTGCTTTGTAAAAAATTTGCCGAGTTTCGACCACTGGCCGATACCAGTATATATACAGAGACATGTCATAAGTAAATAGACACCACAATTTTTAAACAATGTTATTTATTTCATAGTGTCTAGTTGATACAAAAAAAAAAAAAAAAATATGTACCTTTGAAATTAGTTGAACCCCCCGCTTGCTTTTTTCAAAGCCTTTACTCTGTCTGGCTTTGATCCAATGAGTTCTGCTACCTTAGTCTGAGGAATTTTAGTCTACTCCTCACGTAAACATTGCAAAAGTTCTTCACGAGAATTAGGTTGTCGTAGACGTCGCTTAACTACACGATCGAGCAGAACCCATACGTGTTCTGTGGGGTTCATATCCGGTGACTGATTGAGCCATGGAAGCTTTCGAGTGTCCTGTTTTGCTTCCCATTCTTTGCTCCTTTTAGCCGTATGGCAAGGAGCACCATCTTCCATGAAAAGCTTCGATGATTTATTCAGTACCCCACATTAGAATATTGGCAAAAGTCCCATCTCCAATAAAGCAATGTATGTTTCCTTATTAACATTACCCACACATTCCACTAGCTCTGATTTTCCAGTGACCCAACTCGTACCCCACACGAGAATAGAAAATCCGCCATGCCTTACGGTTAGTTGTATTCGATTTAGGCTGAATTCTTGTGTGGGTTGTCTCCAGATCCATGTGCGTCCGCTACACGAGAACTGAGCAAAAGTGGACTCATTTGAGAAGATGACATGCTGCCAAAATGTCAAATCATGTTCGGACATTGCAGTTCCTTATTCTTTTCTTTTCATAACATTAGCTTCAGTGGGAAGAGGTTTGCCTCTAGCAGCTCTCCCATGATATCCTAACTTATGAAGATATGTGATAGCTGTACGGTGATTTACATTAATCTATGCTCCTTCATCTGCAGCCTTACAACGAGGATTTTTTTCGACGATCCTTTCGGCAGCCCTCAGTTGACGTGCTGTTGGTCCATGTCGACCTGAACAGGGTTTAACAGGGTTTTTTTGGTCAGTTTTGAATTGCACAATCTCCCGACTTACAGTTGAGAGAGGAATTTTCAGCATTAAGGCGATTTGCTCCTTATTTCTACCAGCTTCATATTGTCCAATTGTTCTTCCTCGTTGAAAATGACTCAATTCTTTTGAACGAGGGTTTCGAGACATATTTTAAGAGCTTGAAAATACGTTATTTATACAGACTTGTAATATGTATATATATATATATATATATATATATATATATATATATATATATATATATATATATATGTTACCACGAAATTTAGTTGTTACCTCGAAATTCATTAATGTTCATAAAATTCAAGGTGTCTATTTACTTATGACATGTCTCTTAACATATAAATAATCGCTTATTGTATACATATATAAGCAATGCATGGATTAGGGAGCAAACCAAAGTTACTTATGCCATTCGCAGAGTACAGAATGGAACTAAAATGGTGTTAAATGGAGTTTAAAAAAATCGAACTGTACTGGGCACCTTCCCAGAAGAAACGGTGATAGATGGACTACCAAAGTTCTATTTTGGAATCCAAGAAATGAAAAAAGCCTGAGTAAGAGATCGCATTGTTTTTGGAGAGATGAAATTGTTATGTTTGGAAGAGCAGAATGGAGAAGAATGGCAGAAAACAGCGCAGATTGGAGTCACTTGGAAAAGGTCTTCATCATGCAGTGCACTGATAAAGGTTGACTAAAATTGTTGATGATATATATATATATATTTGCTACAATCACATTAATTATAATTGAGTGAACTTTTATTAAAGGACAACAAAGAGAATAATTTATAATTGAAAAATTGTTAAAAACTTATTAAGGGAAATTTAATGTTATTTTGTTCCCAAGTCGTTGCAAAAGAGAAATATTTACCCCACAATCGTTCGATTTACATGCTGAGTTGTTTATGTACTACAGATTAAACATTTTATGAGTGAAAATTATTTGATAGCTAAATTACTAAATAACACTAAACGTTTTCTTTTAAATCGTTCTTGATATTTCGCAAAATGTAGTCTTATATTTCCACAGTTAGTCCAGTCAAAATAGGAAAAATAGAAGAAAAAAATCGTGTAGTTTTGAAATTTTGCATACTCATAGCCGAGAGGGTCCTGAACAACATACTAAAAGTCCCCGCCCGTGGGGGTGAGCGGGGGGCAGGGGGGCATTTAAGGGGGGCATTTTTCAGTTTTTATTAAATATCTTAAAAACTATCGCATTTAGAGAAAAAATGTCAATTACAAAATTAATCTACGCACAATTTCCTACAAAAATGTATAGTACATTTTGTTTGTACGATCATTAGTTTAGAAGATATAGGGAGATGAAATAACACATTTTCTTGAAAATTCTTTTTTGCAATAGTAAAATCAACTAAAGTGTGAAATTAAAAGGGTTCTTGTCAAATATTTTCTAATGTAAAAAACAAATATATACATAGGGAATATGCAAGGATAATACAGCATGTTTTGTAAGTTTTAAATAATTTTAAGGCTAGTAGGCGCAAGTGGTGGTTTGAGTAAAAATCTGGATAAGTCCAGTCAAAATAGGAATAATAGAAAAAAAAAAATCGTGTATTTTTGAAGTTTTGCACACTCATAGCCGAGAGGGTCCTGAACAACATACTAAAAGTCCCTGCCCGTGGGGGGTGAGCGGGGGGCAGGGGGCATTTAAGGGGGGCAATTTGCAGTTTTTATTAAATATCTTAAAAATTATCGCATTTAGAGAAAAATGTCAATTACAAAATTAATCTACGCAAAATTTCCTACAAAAATGTATAGTACATTTTGTTTGTACGATCATTAGTTCAGAAGATATAGGGAGATGAAATAACACATTTTCTTGAAAAATTCTTTTTTGCAATAGTAAAATCAACTAAATTGTGCAATTAAAAGGGTTCTTGTCAAATATTTTCTAATGTAAAAACAAATATATACATAGGGAATATGCAAGGATAATACAGCATGTTTTGTACGTTTTAAATAATTTTAAGGCTAGCAGGCGCAAGTGGCGGTTTGAGTAAAAATCTAGATAACGAAGACCCAAAACCGATCAACATTAAAAAAAAATCCTGTAGCTTAGAAATTGAGCACAGTTATAAAGTTAAGTGCCCTGAATAACATACTAAAAGTCCCTAGCCATGGGGGGGGGGGGGCATTTAAAGGGGGCACATTTCAGTTTTTATTAAGTATCTTGAAAACTATCGCATTTAGAGAAAAAAAATCTCAATTGCAAAATTAATCTACGTGAAATTTCCTAAAAAAAAATTGTATATTCTATTTTGTTTGTATGATCAATAGTTTAGAAGATATAGGGGAACGAAATAACACATTTTCTTGAATTTTTTTTTTTTTTTTTTTTTTTTTTTTGCAATAGTAAAATCAACTAAATTGTGGAATTAAAAGGGTTCTGATAAAATATTTTCTAATGTACAAAACAAATATATGCATAGGGAATATGTAAGGATAATACAGCATGTTTTGTACGTTTTAAATAATTTTAAGGTTAGTAGGCGCAAGTGGTGTTTAGGTAAAAATCCAGATAACGAAGACCCAAAACCGATCAACATAAAAAAAAAATCTTATAGCTTTGAGATTTTTTTTTTCTCTAAATGCGATAGTTTTCAAGATACTTAATAAAAATTGAAATGTGCCCCCTTTAAATGCCCCCCCCATGGTTAGGGACTTTTAGTATGGTATTCAGGGCACTTAACTTTATAACTGTGCTCAGTTTCTAAGCTACACGATATATTTTTTTTTAATGTTGATCGGTTTTGGGTCTTCGTTATCTAGTTTTTTACTCAAACCGCCACTTGCGCCTGCTAGCCTTAAAATTATTTAAAACTAACAAAACATGTTGTATTATCCTTGCATATTCCCTATGTATATAATTGTTTTTTACATTAGAAAATATTTGACAAGAACCCTTTTAATTGCACACTTTAGTTGATTTTACTATTGCAAAAAAGAATTTTTCAAGAAAATGTGTTATTTCATCTCCCTATATCTTCTAAACTAATGATCGTACAAACAAAATGTAATGTACATTTTTGTAGGAAATTTTGCGTAGATTAATTTCGTAATTGACATTTTTTCTCTAAATGCGATAGTTTTTAAGATATGTATCTTAAAAACTGAAAATTGCCCCCCTTAAATGCCCCCTGCCCCCCACTCTTTCCCCACGGGTGGGGACTTTTAGTATGTTGTTCAGGACCCTCTCGGCTATGAGTGTGCCAAACTTCAAAAATACACGATTTTTTTTTTTTTCTATTTTTTCTATTTTGACTGGACTGATCCAGATTTTTACTTAAACCGCCACTTGCGCCTACAAGCCTTAAAATTATTTAAAACTTACAAAACATGCTGTATTATCCTTGCATATTCCCTATGTATATATTTGTTTTTTACATTAGAAAATATTTGACAAGAACCCTTTTAATTGCACACTTTAGTTGATTTTACTATTGCAAAAAAGAATTTTTCAAGAAAATGTGTTATTTCATCTCCCTATATCTTCTAAACTAATGATCGTACAAACAAAATGTAATATACATTTTTGTAGGAAATTTTGCGTAAATGAATTTTGTAATTGACATTTTTTCTCGAAATGCGATAGTTTTTAAGATATTTAATAAAAACTGAAAATTGCCCCCCTTAATTGCCCCCCCTGCCCCCCGCTCACCCCCCACGGGCGGGGACTTTTAGTATGTTGTTCAGGACCCTCTCGGCTATGAGTATGTAAAATTTCAAAACTACACGATTTTTTTCCTCTATTCGTCAAATTTTGGCCTTCGTTGCCTGGACTAAGTCGCTTATGTTTATTTGTATATAGAACACTATTTAAGTGCCACAATTAAGTAGCTTTGCACAGGAAAGGTTAATGCATTGAAAAACAGTTTTGTAAAAAACAGTTGAAAACAACATATTTCAACAAATAATAATAATAAATATATTTATTAAATACATTTATTTATTAAATTTAAAACCATATAAAATACAAGATAAAAATTCAAACATATTGTATATTTCAATCTGTGTTACAGCTTTTCATCGGCATCATCATCATAATAGGCGAAAGCTAACATTTATACATTCAAGGAACTAATAAAAATATAGTGTATCTCAAAAAATTATTTCCCTTAAAATTTTATAATTTGTTTCCTGTGCGCTAATACACACTACATATAATCAAATCAACCGGATTCTTAAGCGTAAGACCATCTCATCAAAACTAGCATCCGTTTTTGTAAACGTATTAAGATTGTATGTACATCCTTAGCAGATTGACTGCCCATATCGCGCCAGCACATAATGTGGAGTATTTTCAAACAAGGCAGTCACGTGAGATGGGCAATTAATGTTTTAGCTAATGGAATGGTCAGTTAAAATATAGTTTATAAATAAAAATAGTATAGATTGAAATGTTTAACAATTTACAGATATTGTTTGGATCATTCAATTATTCATTTAAACCTATCGATTAATTTATGTGTTATTATAGATGTAAAATTGATTTAGACTACTCTTTATAATCGAATTTGTTGTCGGGGTGTTAGTGAAAGTAAGAATTCAAGTGTGTAAAGTTTTAGCCATGATAAAAAGAAAGTGGTGAATAAATTTTTCTCTAAACTATGTTGCTGATTTTTTTCCCCTTTATTTAACAGTTTTTTTTTCTTTTTTTTTTTATGCTTCCTAAAACAACTAAAATTTAAAGGAAAACCAGATATTGTTGTCTTAACTAATTCCTGTCCAAATAATTTTGAAAAATACGAAAATGTATATTTTCTGAATAATTCTACAATTTTACCATACTTCTATTAACAAACATAACACACACACACACACACACACACACACACACACACACAAATAAATAAATAAATAAAGGAAAATAGGGGAGTTGAATACGGGAAGATGCCATGCTTTAGTTTAAATATTATTATTTAATTATTAGTGCCTAAATTTTTAAATCTAAATGTAGATGCTTTACATTAGAAATGCTTTATTTTGGAACTGAAAAATCATTTTAAAGTTTTCTGGAGATACTGAAATATAATATTTTAGCTTAACCAATTGTCTGAAAACATAAGCAAACAAGAGTCTGTGTCTAAAAATTCGAAATATTTTATACAAACTACAAAAAATTATGGTAAATTTTACTTATTTGTATACCCCTGCAAGCAGTGTTGCCAGATCCGACAATTTTTTATTTAATAAACACCAATAATTTGTATTTGTAACGTTTGCCTAATCACATCGAAGGTTAATCGTTTGTTATATATATCAAATATCACTTTTTTAAATTATTGGTGATAATTGAATAAAAATCTGCCAGTTCTGGCAATAATGAATGTAAGTTGCATATCTAAAAGTAATTGCGTTTCTAAAACTGATATTTTAAATTAAAACGCACATTAAAACATACTGTGGTATCTCTTTGTGAAAAGTATTTCAAAACAAAAACGAAAACGTTGAGTAACAGTGTAAAAAACATTCCAGTCAAATTACGGGAATTTCCCGGCAGCAAAAATGCCAGGAAACTCCCGTAATATTACAGCCATTCTTTCGATAAAAATAAAGGTTTCTGTGAATTTGAAAGGAAAATACCGTGGAAAAACAATTATAGTTTAAATTTACGAGTTTTACCCTTTAAAAACGAAAAAAGGGAACTTCTCGTAAAAAATTAGTAGAATTTCTACTCTTTTTACAATTATTTTTTACAGTGAATAATGCACATATATAAAATATACACATGTGCAAACTTATTTTCTGTTGTATTTTTAATGCATGTATTCCCATTTCAAAGTAGACATTCTCCTACAAACTCTTAAATGCAAGATGAATAATATATCGAGATCTTTGCAGATAACGTAGAAAAATTTGATTAAAATATTTTTTTCATTTCTTTTCATGGATCAAGAATTAAATATGCATTCAGATTTACCATTCTGAGTATTATAAACTGTAATCTAGAAATATTTCACTTTAATAATACAAAAAATATCTTTAGGCTGATGAAAATGTTATCTACATATGCATGTTCTTTTATAAATTTTCATTTTGTTGTAAGAGGAAAATATGAGTAACTTGAAAGGAAATATTTGTGCAAAATTGAATCTCAAAAATATTAGCAATATTATATTTTATGTTTCTTCAGTATTATTATTTTGTCCAACCAAACTCAAATTATTTAGTCCTTTTAATAAATTTAAAAATCAAATTATTTTTCCTAATCATTTTAACGTTGATTATTTTAAAGCGCTTATTGATTTTGTTATTGATAATAATTATAATTGACTTAACAATCAAGTTTGTATTCAATATGTCGGATTCCCACAAACGGGATGCAGCTCTAGCCTTCTTGTGGATTTATAATTTTATTATTGTTTTGGTTTTTAACACTTTACAACAAAGTTGAAAAATGCTTATGACTTCGGTTTCTCTATTTGTCAGTCTGCGTTTGCCCGCGCTCTAAACTCATAAATATCAATAGAGGTTCTTATATATTATTCGTATTCACTATACGATGTTCTCTGCAGAAAATATGGTAAATACCATCGCTGTTTTGCGTACAGTGACACTTGAAAAAAAATCAAAGCATCACTTTGTACGAGAGGTAATTCAATAAACGATATTTTAACATTTTTATTTTACATTGTCATTAAAATTTCAATAGAATACGGTATGATTAGCGATGGGATGTACGAGGCCGCACAAAAATATTCAAATACATTAAGGGCTATAACTTGAAGTTGCTGGAATTGCATTTTCAATTTTATTAAGCATTTTTAACACTTTCTAATAATGTTTAAGAGTAATTATGATTTTAATTAACCCAAGCATCTGTCATTCTTTCTTTATGACTGTCCGTCTCTTACCGCTCTAACTCCCTTAAATATTCATAGAATTTCTTGAAACCGATATATGTTATTTAAGTTCACTATGGGTACTATCGGTGCGTATATTCTTCCGTGGAAATTTTCATTTGGATTGCTAAGGATAAATTTATGTGATTTAACCCTCTCGCTGCGCATTCAGCGATTTCCACGGGCAACGTAGAAGTAGCAAAATTTGCGCAACCCGCGATTATCGCGGGGATGCGTTTTTGCCGTCTATTTAAGTGTGCAACCCGCTCTTTCCCCGTTCATGGTTTCATTTCGGCTTTTCTGTAATGTTAAATTGTTTATTTAGATGTCGACTAACAGATGGCGTTAGTTGTCCACGTTTCTGCGAAATATAAAAAGAATTTTTTTTTAGCATTTTGCGCGCGCTTTTCAGAGCTCAAAGATGTCTGGCAGGAAGCGTTTCGCGAGTGATATGACCTATGTTCCTGACGATATTTCCGACACTGACAGTAGTTCTGACTCTGATTCCGAGTATATTGATGATATTTATAGCGGAACTGATGAAAATTTCGAGGATTGCGAGGTCGGACTTTGCCTCGAGCCTTGTTTCGAAATTTATCATACAAAACTTCATTTCTAATAAATGTTTTGTAAGTATTTTGCATATTTTCATTAGTATATAATTTTTACCTTTGTATTTTATAAAATAAATCATAATTTAACCAAAATTGATTTTCAAAATTTTGCTTTTATATCATTATTCTTCAATTTCAATATTCTGACAACTTTTTTCTATGATCTAATTCTATATTGAAAAAAAACTCTTTTACAAAAAATTTTTGTATATTTTAAGTCTAAAATATGTGTAGATTTGAAATATGTAATAAAAAAAATACGCAATCTTTGAACCTATTTCGATAAAAAAAATTACGCAGCGAGAGGGTTAAACACGCAGGGCCCGACTTAGACTACCTGAAGCCCCTGGGCAAGCCTATTCTGGGGGGCCCCCTTGCAGTGGCATAAGAGGTCTTTAGGTTGCAGAATTTCTGTATTCGCCTGTAGGGGGGCCCCTTCCAGAAGGGGGGCCCAGGGCATTTGCCCCGTATGCCCTGCCGTAAGTCGGGGCCTGTAAACACGAACACGAAAAAGTCTTCTATTAAATAATGTAACATTTTAATAAAATGCCGAAAGACGAAGCTTAAAAATAAAAATAGGAAAATATGCTGGCATATTTCTTGTGTACAGTATTCCCAATGCCCGCAATTTTCCAAAGACTTCGCCACTAGTATTTAAAAATAAGTATCTTCTTAAATGTACAGTCTGTGTAAAAATAAAATAAAATAAAATAAAAATAAAGTGGTAAAAGAATTCTTGACAAAATGCAGGCCTATGGAAACCCTGTATACATGATGTAAAATGCAAAATGTAGCATATATATATATTGCAAGTAACATAAGGAAAATAAAATTACTTAACTTACTTCTCATCTACAAAAATACCTTGATATTCCCTTAAGTTTTCGTGAAGATGAATAATGACCTTATCACGTAAATTATTTACATTATATTCAAACATTACAAATAATTTTCTTTTAATAGGTTTCAAACATGTTCAATAAAAATAAGTAAAAATGCTTCAGGTTAACTTAAGAATTTTTGAAGTGAAAACTTCTTTAGGCGCGTTGAGCACTTTTGGGTGAACAAAAATCTTTGAATTCGCGTCATTGTCAGCTGACGCTTTCCATTTGAAGTGAAAACTTTTGGGTGAACAATAATCATTGAACTCACATCATCGTCAGCTGACGCTTTCCATCCTTGTATGATACAAATAATGTATCATAGAATTAAGTTGCTAATGTGAAGTGTTAATAATTATATACTGTGTATAGTTTTAAAATCTGGTGCGGCTCTACACGACTTCTCTCATCTCAGGGCACTGTCTCTATTGCAGTTAAGCCTCACAAAACCGCGAGAAAGCACAAAGCTGCCATTTTTCTCACGTTTTTACAATCTGGTGCGGCTCTACACGACTTCTCTCATCTCCGGACACTGTCTCTTAAAGATTGCAGACGGAAACGTTGCAGTTAGACCTCACAAAACAGTGAGAAAGGCCGAAGCCGCCATTTTTCTCACGTTTTTACAATCTGGTGCGGCTTCACACGACTTCTCTCATCTCCGGACACTGTCTCTATTGCCGTTAGCGCATTAAATGAAATTGTAATATAATTTTTGTAGTAGTAGTTTATGAATAAAAAATAGGTTATGAATAAAAAAACACTTCATTTAAAAGTATTTCCTGCACAATAAAATATTTCCTGACGATTCAAGAAACACACACGTAATTGTTCACGTTTTCACTTCTGTCGGCACTCCCGGAGTGCAAATGTTTTTTAATTTCTAAGATATTTCTGTTCGTTCTGTGGAGAAACATGCATATAAAAATATTTAATAAATATCATTTTTTTTGTCAATGAAAAATATTGTATTTATTTTCTTTTTTCTCTTAGACTATATGAAAAAATAAATAAATAAATAAATAAATAAAAACGATATATTATTTATATATCATTCTTCATATATCCTGCTATTTTTTCAAACATATTTTGTCTCCTATCTTTATATATTTTTCTTTTATTAAAATACAAATATTCATACATTGTATTAATGGCCAAATGCATTATGTATGACTTTCAAGTAACATGAGAAGTAAAGATTACTTAATACGTTATTTCTTAACTATGAAAATATCGTAAAATTCCCAAAAGTTTTCATAAATCAAAAGATAAATAATGACTTTTTCACGTAATTTATTGATGTTACATTCATGCATTGAAAAAAAAAATCTCTTTAAGTAGGTTTTAAACATATTCAACGAAAATAAATAGAAATGCTTCAGGTTAATTTAAGAAGTTATTATTTAGGATATTTCAGTAATCACTAAAAGGAAAATGCATGTAAAAATATTTAATAAATACATTTTTGTCAATATAGAATGAAAATGCATTTATCATTTTACTCAAATATTTCATGAGAATATAATTCAATATATTATTCATGTATTAGGCTGATATTTTGTCTCTTATCTTTCCATATTTCTTCGTTATTAAAATACGAATAATCATACATTCTATTAAATGCAAAATACATTATGCATATCCTTCAAGTAACATGGGAAGTAAAGATTACTTAATACGTTATTTCTTAACTATGAAAATATCGTAAAATTCCCAAACGTTTTCATAAATCAAAAGATAAATAATGACTTTTTCACGCAATTTATTGATGTTACATTCAAGTATTACAAATATTTTTTTTAGAAATGTTTTAAAAATATTCAACGAAAATAAGCAAAAATGCTTCAGGTTAAATAAAGAAGCTATTTAAATTTTTTAAATATTTCAGTTTGTTCAGCGAAGAAACGTGCATATAAAAATATTTATTAAATATTATTTTTTATCAATAGAAAAGATTGAATTTATTTATTTTTTTCTCTCAGATTTTAGCAATACACACACATACACATATATATATATGTATATAATTTATGTATTATGCTTCATATATCCTGTTAATTTTTCAAACGTATTTTGCCTTTTAACTATAATTCTTCTTTATTAAAATGTGAATACAGTCGAACCTCGTGAACGTGAACACGCTTAACGTGTATTACTTTTAACATGAACTTTTTCTACAATCCCTGTCAAAATGAATACAGGCAAACCTCGTGAACAGAAATCTCAAGGAGGATAAAAAAAAAATGTTCATGTTATCAGTAGTTCATGCTATAAATGACTAATCTTCATTTTGACGGGGACTGTGGAAACAGTTCATGTTAAAAGTAATTCACGTTAACAGTGTTCACGTTAACGAGGTTCGACTGTATCAGTTTTATTTATATGAAAATTTGTTACCGAAAGCATGAACTACTGATAACATGAGAAAAAAAATTCCCCCTTGAGATTCACTTTAACGAAGTTTCACTATATTAATACATTCTGTAAAGTGTAAGATGTATTATATAGATCTTTCTTTTCTAGCAACATTGTAAGATACGATTGCATAATTACTTATTACTTTTTACTTTCTCTTACCCATAAGGTAGAGAAAGTATTGTTTTTGGGTCAAACTTTCGAACGCGAGATTTTGTTATATTTACACGTTTTGAGGTCCCCTGAATACGAAAATCATGTTTTTAGCAAATGGTCTGTGTGTATGTCTGTGTGTGTGTCTGTTATCAGCATATCACAAAAACAAATTATGGCAGAAAGTTCAAACTTGGTATTCTAAATGTGTATCATATAGGGATGCTACAGTAAGCTTTTCGTCAAGATCAAGCAAATGGTTCGTGTACAGGAACAATCAAGAGAATTCTAATACACGTCTATGGGGGAAATTGCAGGAAAGTAGAGTTTAACGTCTATAGACTGCACTAAACCAAATGAAACAAATATATATTTTTTGTAATAGAGACAGTTAACTGGGAAAAAAATGTTGTGTATGTAGGAGCCTCGCCTTCCCCCCATCGAGGGGAGTAAATTTTTATGATGGGTATCTTTCAAAAGAGCTCGCCAATACCTTTAAAACGAATGGCTGAACCATCAATCTGCGATAAATTAAAACAAAGTTATCGATTTTTTTTTTTTTTACTTTTAACAAAAAAAAAAAACAAAAAAAAAAAAAAAAAAAAAAAAAAAAACTGAGAATAAAAATTGTACTTTTTTTTTTTTTTTTTTTAAATATTGAGAATAAAATGGACTTTTTTTGGATATTTGGTGTTATACTACTCCCCTAATATGGAAATCGTCTGCCTTATCATAAGAGATAATTTTTTAAAATAATAATTTTAATAAATTATTTTTTAAAAAGAGAATTATTTTTTAATAACCGAATTAAATTCTATATAAATGTAGGTGCATTAATGAAACGGGGGGTTGAGGGGGGGCGGTAGCCCACCTCACACAGAACTCATTATCATATAGAACTCTTCAGGAGCCTAATATGAATTGTTCAACATATGTTTACATAACAGTACTCGTTATCTTACCTCTTAATCTGCAACCTGTATTTATAGTATTAAATTTCAGGGTAAGAGAAAGTCGTGTGAGTGACACACCAGATTATTTTTTAATTACGAATATGTCGTAAAATTCCTAATGATTTTCATGAATCAAAGTTAAGGAATCATGTAAAGTATTGATAATATTTTCAAACATAGCAAATAACTTTCTTTAGGTAAGCTTTAAACATATTCAATGAAACTGGATAAAAAACGTTAGATTAAATAAAAAGGTTATATTTTTATGAATTTAATTTTGCTCTAAACAGAAACATACACAAGAGAATATTTAACGTATGTAACATTTTTGTCAGTATAAAAGAGTATATTTTATTTATTTATTCTCAAATTCTAAGAAAAAACATCAATTACATGCAAATGTTTAATAGTGTTTTCATATCCTGCTTCATATATATACTAATGTAAATTTTTGAAATTTACTTTGTTTTCTATGTTTTCATATTTTTCCTTTACCAAAATACAATTCTCACGCGTGTTATTAAATGCAAAATGCATTATGCATATTTTTTCAGTAACACAGTGATATACGGTTACATCATTGTCTCTTTCTAAAATACGAAATTGTTCTAAAATTCACGAAGATTTTTTGTGAATCAGAGATGAATTATTACTTTGTCAAGCAATTTATTGATGATATTCTCAAACATTACAAATAAATTTATTTAAGTAGATTTCAAACATATTCATCAAAAATAAGTAAAATTACTAAAGCTAAATAAAAATGTTATATTATATTTTAAGCAATTTTAAGTTTGTTCTGTGAACAACGTGCATTAGGGAAATTATTCTTTGTCAGTAGAAAAGATTGCATTTCATTTTATTTTCTCTTAGATTCTAATAAAGAAAGAAAAAAAATCAATTATATGCTGATACTTAATATTATTATATATCTTGCATTGAATATTATGTCAATTTTTTTCACTTACTTTTTCTTCTATTTTTACATATATCTCCTTTATAAAAAAGATAAATTATTATTTTCTTTGTTACAAATCATTTATTACATATAAATACTCTTTGGCATTATATTTATAAATCGTTCAGATATGACAAGTTTTTAAAAGATTTTAAGCATTTAAAAGATTTGAAAGAATAATGAAACAATATGCTCATATCAAATTTGTGAAGAAATATTGTTTTGACCATTTACACCAAATCCGGAAAGTGTGTTCACACGAAATTTGAAAAGGAAATATAATTTTGACCATTTACACTAAAGGTTATTTAACCAAGGGTATATTTAACCAAAATAATTGTTACAAGAGTCAACTTGGAAACGATCCTGGGCGGGACCTTTAAGATATATATATATATATTTTTTTTCTGTCATAATTGAAATGTTGGGGTTTAAGCACTAGCATGCTGTTAAAATAATAATAATAATCTGCATACTTACATAATGATAATAATAATTTATAGCATTAAATAGTAATAATAAATCCTGTTATATTACAGAAAAATTCTGTCAACCAAGTTGAAAAAAGTATTCATATGAAACGGAAAAATTACATTCACGGAATTTCTCCAAAAAAGAGCTATAGAGAAATTATTCTTACATAATAAACTTTCCCGTAGGGCACCTGTAAAAAGAGTTGTATTAAATAAAAATATACAGTTCGCCCAACCAAATTTCGAACCAGGGTCCTGCGCATAGTGGGCAATGATGTTGTCTCTCAGTCATGGAACCATGTTTCATGCGGATACTTAATACTTCCCAGTACTGCTTCGATACCATGTTTGCTGCATGCGAAGCAAAAAAAAAAAAAATGTAAACAACAGATACAATTTGTGTTAATGGTTACAAATTTTATCTGGTTACAGAAAAAAAAAATTGACAGATTCAGATGTAATTTTGCACTAATTTTCTGTAGTTTAATAAAACAGAAATGTTCTGTAGGAAGGTTTCAGAAAATTTTTGTTTTTTTAACAGATTTTTTTTTTTTTTTTTTTTTTTTTGTGCAATGGTTTCTTTTCTTCTTCTTCTTTTCTTTATTTACTATAACAGATTATTTCAAAAATTACTTTGATGTTCAGCAAGTTTATAATGAAGTGCATTGTGATTAGTTTACTTTTATACGTACTATATGATGGAATATGAATATTATCTGATTTTTTTTTCTTTTAAATGTAAGCATAGCATTAATAACTAGAAACTAAATTTGTTATTTTGAATATACATTTTTTCTTCATAAATAAACAATTGCAAAGAAACGTTCTTTGCTAATATACTATATACTTATAGAAAAATATTTAATGAAATCGATTCGAATCTTAATTTATTTTAATTTTTTTCCCCTTAAAATATTTTTTCACTTCAAAATAAATAAATAAATAAATAAATAAAATAAAATAAAAAAAAAAAAATAAAAAAAAATAATTTAATTTACATAGTATTAAATTAACAATTCCAATCACTACCAATAGCAACATTTTTTAAATATATGCCCCCCCCCCCTTATTTTTTTTATGATTGCACGCTTCCTAGCACGACTGTGTTTTTTGGGAAGCCCTGCCTACAGTTTTAATTTCTGTTCACCGTCCAGACTCGTGTATCGTCTACGCATGTCGCACTAGGGTTTTTCAAGGAGTTGCTTTTTTTTTCTTGATGTTTTGTTCTGAATTACTTATGCTCACGTGTGGATTTTTTTCTGAGACAAAATTTTAGATTCAAACCTTTTCGGCTATATATATATATATATATACATAAAAAATATATATATATTTATATATATATATTTATATATATATATTTATATTTTAGTCGGAGGTAAGCATTGGTTATGACCACAGACCTGAAATTTAATTAGACTGCTTCAAAGCTGGTTTTCGCTATCGGTAAGCGTGAAGCAATTTCAATCTCCTCCACGTTAATTGTGGTACACTCCATTTCGTTCAATGTCGCATAAGTTAACGTGTGCTACGAAAGTCCATCACACTTTTCCCCCAAATTATTATTATTATTATTATTATTATTATTATTATTATTATTATTTTCATAAAAAGTGATTTTTCCTTTTTTTTACTCTAAAACCTATGTAATATTTCTCTAACGTGGACCAGTTACGATTCAATTTTTTCGAAACGATGCGATAGTCGTGTTCTGATTGATAAAACCAGACCCAAACCATAAAATCGTCTGCTAGAGACGAAGCGATTATAAACACTTTGGCTAGAGATTTCGGTTACAAAAATTTAAACTTATACACTTGAAATGCACATTTTCACAAAGAAATCGAAAAAAAATATTAACTTTTCATGGTGAAATATAACCTCAAAATCTCATATTTAGAAGTATGTTTTGAAGAGTTTAAAGTATGGAAGTATTACGAAGGAACAGCCAGAAATGTAAAAACGCGCTGATTGGTGTATTTTCGAGATTTGGTCGCCCTCTATCTGTAAGATGAAAATTACTACCTTTCCGTAACATTAGTAATACATCCTTTTCTTTTAATCCGTGATAGTGGCTAATCGTCAGCAACTTGGTGGCGCCATCTATTATATTTTACAAGATTTTTCATTCATTTATAAACAGATTGAGTGTTACATATATCTTTTATTTATTTATTTATTTTGTATATGTATATGTATTTATTAACTATAGAATTTCTGTTATGTGTGGTGATATGTAACTTTATTCCGTCAAATTTCGGGAAATAATTAATTTTTATAATAACATTAATTTAATTTAATTCTAAGAATTTTCAAGTAAAGCGGAAAAATAAATAAATAAATAAAATGATGTTATAATGCAAATGTAGAGATTTAAATCTCTTTTACTAAATAAAAAAATAAAAACTATGCGATTTTTCTAAAAAACACATTATGTATGTAGGTATTGTCACGCAGATGTTCTACGCGGGAAAAGCTAGTATGTTCTTAAGTGCATTAGAAATAAATCTCACTCGTTAAAATTTTACAGAAAATAAGTTTTATTACATGCAGTTTTTAACTTCATAATGTAGATAAAATAAAAAGTTGATAGAAACTCCTATAATATTATTTGCAACCCTGTTATTTAGATTTAAATTACTGAAAGTTTATTATGATAAAAAATATTAAATTTAATTTTTACAACTATATTTAAATATTATATTCAATTTCTAATAGTAATCTTCAAGATCCTCCTGAAACGTTAATAAAAATATTATGTCAAATTGAAGATAACACAAAATTAAAATTGTATTTTATTACTAACTTATTTAAAATGTTTGTAGTTATTTTATACAAAGGAAAAAGTTACACAATCGGGTACGGCAGTTTTCTTATTACAGTTATTTAACATGAAAGAAAAATAATTTGATCTGCAGGGATGTTGAACACTTTCAAACAATATTTAACTGTTACACTGTTTAATCTCCAACTTTTAGACATTGTTTAAAGTATTAAAAATACAAATCACAATTTAAAAAGTATTTTGAGCAGCTTTCATTTATATAATAATAATAACAAAAAAATCTGAATATTTTCGAGTGATTCTGTGAACTAAATATTAATGCTAAACATTCCATATTCTACAAAAAACACGATTTGCTTAATTTAAATAATTTATGTTAATTTCGTTATATCTTATGCAGTATAAAGATATTAAATAAGCTTTAACCCTTTGCGACGCAAGACAATTCGGATCATTTAAATTATACTGCCACCGGAATTCATGAACTAAAATAAACCAAAAGAAATTTTAAATTTTACGGTTAAAAAACCGGCCTTTTCTGCTATGTTATAAACGTAAATTTTCCGGGATGAATTTTTGCAGCCGGATCTTAAATTTTGCGTCTTCGCAGCGAGGACAACGCGCGTTAAGGGGTTAAAAAATACCACTCACAGACGTGTCAGAATTACATTGTGTTGGTATTGGAGAAGCTGTTAAGGCAATTCATTTCCACTAGATACCTAGGACTGGTTCGAGTGTCCTCTAGGAGAGATTTCTATGTGGTCCCAGTTCGTATTCATGCACGTTTAGGAGAAAATCACAAAAAACTTCGAACTGCTAAGCCGTTGAAAGCGACCTGGAATCGAACCTGGCAACTATTGTGCATTAGCTTAGAAATCAGAATTTCCAGAATTATATCATAAGTTTCTGTTTTGTTTACGTTATGAAAAAAATTACATTTATTGCTTTACTTGTAAAATTAAAGCATAAAATAAATCACTTTTGTGTAGCCCTATATATAGATTCTCAAAAAAAAAGCCCATATTGCGTATTAAATTAAAAGGGAAAAAAAGTTAAACTTTGAGACTACTCATATTGTTCTTCAGCGATTCCAGTTTATATGCTAAAACAGATCTGAATATATTTTGTGTGAACCTGTAAGTTAACCAATAATGCTAATCATATTCTATTCTTTAAGTTATATGCTTACATGCATCTGTAATATGTGTATTAATTTCATTATGTATTGTGCATTATGAAGATATTAAACAAGCTTTCAAAACTACTTCTATTAGGCTGTAATATATCAGAATTATTTTCTAAGTTTCTGTACATAAATCAGTACTGCTAGATTTACCATTTGTTTAAATTTTGGGAAATAAAAAGAACTCAGAAACTTATATTTAATATTTTACTTTTGAAAAGAAAGCTTAAAAAAAATTGCTTTAGTGTAACCCTAGGTATTGCTTAAATGTAGAAAACCTCCATATAGTTTGCAAAACTGTATAACACATTTTTAAAAAATCCTCCATAATACAGCCTAAGTTGCCCTTCGAGCAATCACTTATAACGAAAATAGATCTGAATATTTTATGCAACCCCTGTAAACTAATTGTTAGTGCTAATATCACAGACTATTCTTTAGAAAATATACAACTTGCTTAACACAATCTGATTTTATGCAACAGTAATTCGAATTGCAATTATTACACGAGGTGTCCGACGTTAGGCTTAAAGCTGTTATATTTGCTTCAAGAGTTGCAGTCAATGATTGCTCAAGTTATGGTTATAGATCTATGGTTGTGACCACATGCAAGTACTTCGAAGCACTCAGTTTGACGTAGACGATGTTGACGTTGTTTTTTGTTTAACAATTTCGCCACGAAAACAAACAGAAATTGACTGAAATGGGATTATATACTTTTGCAACAAATTTTTGCATGCAGGTTTTCTTCATTGTGTCATTTTAACAGTTGTGGATATTGACAACAACATTTGCAAGCTTTTTAACTTTCTCTACTTTTTCTTTTTTAATCTCTAAATAATAACATACTCTTTTTTTAACCTTATCTTTTATAAGCAAAAATATAGAAAGAAATATAAGTGAACTTCCTAAAGGAATTTTGCTGTCATCTTGCATATAATTTTATTGAAAAAATATAGATACATAATATTTTCTTCTTGGTAAAACATAGTAATTAGTGTGCAATTTCGATGAAAATAATTCATCCTTACATCACGCATTAATTAATAACAATAAATGTATTCTAAAATTCATTTTCCTTCCTGTCACAATATGTTATTTCATAAATATATAAAAGAGATATCCATAGAAAGTGGCAATTACAAAATGAATAATGTATTAAAATAAATTTCCTCTTTGGAGAAACTTAAATTCAATATATTTTTTTCTATTCTGCAAAAGTCTTCTCACTAATCTTTCACGATAGAAAAAAAAAAAAAAAAAAAAGGAATTTCTATTTAGTACTTGAACTACATTTTCAATATCCATAAATCATTTTTATGTCAAAGTATTTACTTTTATTTAATAAGGTGGAAACGAAACCTTAAACTCCGCGAAAAATTATTTAAATATACGACCGTTTTATCCAACACATTTATTTTATTTGGAAAATGAATTAACCGAATGTATAAATGTAAATTAATTGATTTAGTTTTTAAAAAGTGTTATTAAATAGTGTTTTTTTTTTTTTTTCTTTTTTTTTCATTTATATTGAGATGAATTTGGATTGCAACATTACATATGAGTTTTTTCTAATAAAATGCAATGCAAATTTTTCACTTTAGAAAACATGTAAATAAATGTTTTTAAACTCCGAAAATGGAAATAAAATAATTTTCATAATATGATATTTAATATTTCAATCCATATTAATATTTACTTTATCTTAACTGAGTAACAAACAAAGAAGAAATCTTAAAAGAAAAGTACAGATATTAGATTATTTTTGCATTAGTTATCATCACAAATTTATAAATTCTATCTTTAAGATAGTTTTTTTCCAGACGCCGAGAATTTCTGCTCTCTAAGCTGATAGACGGGTCGCGCAGTGTTATAATCTAAGTTACGCTAGTTGTCATACCCTTTCGAAATTTTCCGTAGTGTTCTCCGAAATTTGCGTTAATATGGCATAAAACCCCTTTAAAGACCCCTAAGAAGGAGGGCATTCCAACTATTGTAAGTTCCTTCGTACAGAAAAATGGCCTTAAATTATCTACCATCCCTCTCCATTATAATTATAAATCATAAAAAATATATATATACAAATTATCACAAAACTTAAGCTGTGTAATGTGTAATTTTTGCTTGAATTCCATAATTACTTGAAAAAAGAAAAATGCATTTAAAAATAAGATGGATGGGGGTCACCGCACTTTAGACTGTAAAATACATGGGAAAAAAAGCAAAAAACCCATAGAAACACGGGAAAAAGAGTCAAAATTCCATAGAAAAAAGCATGGGACGAAAACAAAAAAAACTCACAATATCAAGTGTGGAAAAAAAAGGCTAACACCGGAGGGAATAAAAGGACAAAATTGACTAGAAAAAAAACACGGCGGAGCGGGAGGGTAGGGTTGAGGCATTAAACCTATCGTCGAGGATTAATATGACTCGCCTAGTATAAGACTTAATCTGTTTTTGGGAAGCTTAAAGGCAACGGTAGATTCCTTTACGTTGTATGGAATTACAATTTCAACTTGCAATTATAACATTAACATTAAAGTTAGTTAACATTGGATCATTTGGGTACCACTAAATTTCAGCGTTAATTATTACGAATTTAGTAAATTGTATGATTTGGCGAAATTTTAGTAATAAAATTTGCGACTTAGCAATGAAATAAATAATACGTAAATTATATTTTATATAACCATAAAGTTTTGTCAGGATGTCAGTACTATGTTTAACAGTTTGGAGTTTTCAAATTTACTGAAAACTTAATAAACTTATTAAAATTCTTAATTATTTATATCTCTAATTTTTAGTTATATTTAGTTACGTTTATTACATTTATACTATTAATTTTACATCACTTTTCACATTCTATTAATTTTTACTATTGAATTTTAGAAAGATGTACTTCAAATGTATGAAATTTCAAATGGAATTTAATTTAAACTGAAAGGTCAAACACTAATTTTTTCCCCAGGAAATTATCAAAGAGTAATATTGTTTGCTGGGAACAGATTAGAAGTCATTTTGCTTTGTTTAAATATTTAGTTAGGTTTTTTTTTTTTTTTTTTTTTTTTTTTTAAGGACTGAGGGCCTATTAGTGTCAATCTGGGATTTTTGCGTTGTCGATTTCTATAGTTGGACATTTGTCAAAATCTAAAATTGATCGAAAACTAAATTCTGCTTTTGCCAGAATTTCATCAAAATCTTTTATTATTATTATTATTATTATTATTATTGAAAGAAAAAGAAAAGAAAATTAATAATAATCAGCATCGTTACAAGCGATATCGAAAAAGTTTTTTTTAATAATTTTGAATTAGGAAATAAAAAGTGCGCGTGAAATAATATGAAATAAAAATAAGTAAAAAAATGAATTTAATGATTTAATGTTTTTGTTTTTTGGGGGCTGCTCATGCATATAAAAAATGCGTATTAAAACGAGTCGAAGAAGGAAGCGAAATAAGTATTGAGTTATATTACGATAAATACGATATATAATATGATACGATATATTAGACCTATCGTCCAGGGTTTGTAGGCATTTTCGTTGAAAGAAATAGTTTGTTCGTTCGGTGCAACTTGCACATTAGTCCCGTAAGGTACAACTTTCACTTTAGTCCCGTCAGGTACAACTTGCACATTAGTCCCTTTGAAATATAGTGGTTGTTTTTTCTCTTTTTTTTTTTTTTTTTTTTTTTATTTACCGTGAAATTTAGGAGTGGATCGGGAGAGTATGTTTGATCGTCTACGCTTCCGTTTAAATTATTGTCTTAGAGCCGTCTATCTACCCTATGTTAAATATAAAGTTTTTTAGAAGTTACATATATATATTTCTTTTTTATCTGGAAAAATAAAATCTTCTTTTCTTTATTATAATTTTTTTAATCGTCTTTGTAATTTCACAGAGTCTTGTAAACTATTAAAATTTCGAAAAGCATGCAACAGTGATATATTACTATAAGTGAATGTAATCTACAATAATTTAAATGATCCCACAAACCACCTTGCACTTTCCTCCCAACCACTTCTCCCTTCAAATAACTAAATAAATAGAATATATATATATATATATATAAATGTGTCAGAAAATAGAAGAAATAATAAAGATAAATAGAAGAAATAATAGAAGAATAAAGAAAGTAGAAGAAGTGTGGTTCTTTTCTCTGATTTTTATCAAAAATAAAATAAAATTCGGAGATTTCATCATTGTTAAGTCGGATAGTAATATATATACACTCCTTCTCATAATTATAAGGACATCCGTTTTTCTATATTAACTAAACACTGAACACTATTATTTAAACAAATATATTTTTAATTAATTTGAATTTCATTAATAGAATATATTTAAAAAGTTTTATCGTTTTTCTATCTTTAAAAACTTTAAATCTGGTAAAAAGATGATTTTTCAGGTGTTCACAATTATAAGGACAGCTCAAATTTTAGTAATTTTTTTCAGTTATTCTTTAAATTAATATTTTATGGGATCTCTTTTTAGGGTTAAACAGTCAGACATTCTCTCTGGTATATATATATATACATTTTTTTTTTTTTAAATATTAAGTTTCAATACCATTTCGTATAGCATATATGATATTCTTAATACATTTAAACTATTTAAAATTGCTTTCCACTTGCATGCACTTTTCTAATATCATAAGTTAAGGTTTTTTCAACTTTTAGGCCATGGGAAAGGCAATAATACAGAAGTTTCTTTCTTCAAACTATTTCCTATTGCTCTAAAAGTAGAGCAAAAATGTAAGTCTTGTAGAAAAAAATATTATTACCCCCCGAAATCCGACAAAAATCTGATAATTTCACGTTTAAAATTTGCGGAAATTCTCTTGATGTTCATAATAATAGAAAAAATTACTAAATTCATTCTGCTTCAGTAGAAGCAGCTCCCCAGAGCACCGTAGATCCACCTTTAAAATGCCCGATTCATATCTGCCTTTAAAAAATATGCTCTGACTTTCGCTATCTTCAGATCGCGTCAGTAACTGTTAAAACCATTTGGTTAATCAAGAATAAAAAATTTTTCATCCGAAAATGCAACATTTTACAATTTAATATTGTCTTTATTCAACTTTAACACAGACGTTCTTTCCCCCATTAAATGCTGATTGATTATTACAGGTTTTTTATCCATCTTAACATATTATTAATTATTTTAAACATGCATAAATGTGGACCCTAACCTTTCGTTACAAATTACGAGCAAATTCAGCAGCAATCATTATGAGTAGAACAGTAAGAGGAATTATGAGTCTTTGATCTCTGTAAAACAACTCTGATTTTGCATCAGATCTCTCTCCTATCGAACCAGCAGTTCAACGTTTGATCACATTTCCTTCAGCAATTTTAGACCTTCGAATTTTATTACAAATTCGGTGGACTGAAATTATCCTCCCACTTAAAAAGCACATTTATCATACTTCACTACTTGAACGTTCTTAGTTTCGAGGAATTATCAGTAATGTCTGTCCAAGAAAATTTGAAGGCTTATATATGAATTAATCTAGCCCAGTACAGTGCGTGTCGAAATGATAGGTCCACCAGTAAAAACGAAAGTTACGTTGGTAAAAAAGGTTCTATTGTGTACAAAGTACTATTTTATAAATTACATTACTTCATTCAATGTAAAATAATACATGAATAATATACAAATAATAGGAATAATAAGGAAAACAAAAATTACATGAAAAAGCTGTTTCAAAAAGATAGGCCCACTGAACCAAGCATCAAATTAATGTTGAATTAATAAAAAAAAAAATTCCACCTTGTTTCAGAATAAGCTCATAAATCCTATTCGGCATGGTTTCTACAAGTTTTTGCAAACACTTTTTCTCGATTTTTGACCATTCGGAGGAAATAGCCTTTTTCAAGTCTGCAGTACTGTTGTATTGCCTTCCGCCTGCATACACCGCTCTTGCGAGTATACTCCACATGTTTTCTACCGGATTCAGGTCAGGGCTGCAAGGTGGCCAATCGATAACATGTACACCATTATCCAGAAACCATTCGAAAGTGGACTTTGCAGTGCGCACAGGAGCATTGTGCTGTTGGAACATGAAGAATGGGCCCCCAATGTGCTCTGCTTGTGGAAGAAAATATTGTTCAAGCAGCTGTTGGTAGCCTGCAGCATTCAAACGATTGTCTACAAATGCTATATCAGTTTTTCCTGCTCCTCGGAATCCGGCCCATACACTGTAAAAAAATAACTATTACCAGCTGCAAGAAACTCTCTGTGATTGGAGAAAATAATTATTTTCTCCAATCACAGAGAGTTTCTTGCAGCTGGTAATAGTTCTTTTTTTACAGTGTACAGTAACGGAACCACCACTAGCTTGCCTCTTCGAGAATATCTGTCTATCGTTACGCAGATCGTGCCAGTAGTACTGCCAGCCATCTGGACCATCCAGGTTGAATTTCTTTTCATCACTAAATATCACACGATGCCAATCTTGTTTCCAGGGCATCACTTCATGTGCGAATTTCAATCTCTTTTCTTTGTGCTTTCTAGTCGATTTCGGAGCCGCTTTCCTCTTCACGTAAACTATATTGCCGAACTTCTTTACCACTCTATGGATTATAGATTTTGATATTGGAGGGTTTTGTTGTCTGGCCACAGTGGATAAGCTCATATTTCCAGATTTTAACTCCTTTACGATAGTCCTTCTTTGTCGGGATGTCACTTTTGACGGGCGGCCAGATGATTTTTTTACTGCCATAAGCATTTCTAAGTCGCAAATAATTGTTTACAACATTATGTGATCTGTTTAAAAGTTTACCTATTTCTCTATTCGATTTTCCACACGTTTTAAATGCATCAATTTCCCCCTGCTCAACCAGCGAAAGACTGCAACAGCGACCAATTTCGTTTGATTACAACGTGATGTTCAAATCTGTTTAAATACCTCCACAGCAGCCAGCATAATCCCGCAGTAAGACTAAGCAACGATATTTATGCAAATTTATTGGAAATAAACGTGATTGGTGCAAAATTTCTGAAGGCGGACCTATCTTTTTGAAACGGTCTGAAAATGAAAATTTGCATAAAATAAAAATGAATTATTTATTTTTAAGAAATTTCTTCATAAATAGTTATAACAATTACTGATTAATAATCTCTACCAAAAAAGTGATTCTTATTCTCAATTAAGAGTCGAAATTTTGAAAAATGCGGGTGGACCTATCATTTCGATACGCACTGTAGTTAACAAATTCGCATGTCAACTGTAATTTATCCGCTAGTAAGTTAAATAAAACGAAAAAATCTGGATTGTCCCTATAATTATGAACATCTAAAAACGTGGAGAAAAACACATTTTGCATTATTTTTTATTAATTTTGTTTCATATTAAAAAAAACTATAGCAATTTTGGTTTTTAGAATACTAGATATATTAAGTGCACTTAGTACAATCTTGTTCACAATTATTTTTACATTAATTATTTCAAAATATAAAGTGTCCTTATAAATATAAGAAGGAGTGTATATATCTATCTATCTATCTATCTATCTATCTATCTATATATATATATATATATATATATATATATATATATATATATATATATATATATATATTTCTGAGGTACTTGTTACTAAGCAGGCACGACTTTCTTAGCATTAAAGCGTGTGGGTATATTTATTAATTTTTCATCAAAATGGTAATCTCTTATTTATCATGTTTTTTATTAATTTCTATTCTTGTTTGTCCGGTACAGATTTTTCAATCAATTTTTAACTAACTCTCCTAATAGCTAGACATTGGAAACTTTCAAAATAACTCAGATCCCAATGACAACATAATGCATCGAAGTCCGATTTTTGAATTTTTGATTAGTTTTCTTTTAATTAATTAAAATATGAAAATAATTCCTCCTATATAATTGGCTAATATTTTAATGGCTTTAAAAATAGCCATTAAAATATTAGCTATAATTTAATTGTTGCCAAAAAATAAATAAATAAATAAAAATACGAGCTCATTTCTTTTCGACATAAAAAAATGATGTAATTATTGCTTTAAAAATTTTATACACATTGAAAAAGTGCTGCTAATGTAGTTCTATAGCTATGATTCAACAGAAAATTTAAAAACCTGGTATATAAAAAGCTTTTTATCTCATAACTATTTTCTTCCTATTTAGTGTATTTTTCATTTATTCGAAACCTATTCATAACCATATAATGTGTATATTCATTATTCATGCAATCTTAATATCAAATTTCCTCCTGATTTTTATTTATTTATTTATTTTATTTTATTTTATTTTATATTTATTTTATTTATTTTATGTATATTTTTTAAATATCGATATTCGTAGATATGGTATCATGATATGAATATATTAATATTATAATAATATGTATATCGAAATATGTGAGTAGCTAAAAAAAAAAAAAAAAAAAAAAAAAAAAGAGAGAGAGAGAGAGAGAGAGAGAGAGAAAATTATTGAGAGAGACAATTTTTCCTTTATTTCTAATCTGCAAAAAAATATGTCTTCATACAGAATTATTCAAAGAAATGGTGCAAAAATAATGTCTTTTATTATTTTTTACTAAGTTTTAAAATAAACATTAATCATATTCTTGTCAAAGTGAATAAAAGAAAAATAAAACTTTTTTTTTTAATGTTACACGCTTCGTTTATTTGGAAGGTGTTTTAACGAAATATCAAATAGTTCAAGAAAAATTTCTAGATCAAAGTAGCTCTCATTTATGTCAAACACTCATGCATTTTTTTTGCTTTTTATATTTAGTATATATCGTTTTTTTTTTTTTTTTTTTTTTAATTCCTTAGAGACATAAGGGTACTTAAAGACAAATGTTTAGGGATGATGATTACGTTGATATTGGGAATAAACATTTTAGCATTACGAAACGTTTTATGAATTATTTTGAGTTGTTTATTTCTCATCCTTCAAAAGTTAAAATAAAAATACAATTTTTACTAATATAATTTTTTTTCTTCTGTAAACAGATATTGTTTTATGTATGTTCATTTGTTTTCAAATAAATGTCTGATTGCATCTTTTCCTTTAGACGATATAGTGAAAGCGAATAGTTAAAAAAAAAAAAAAAAGAGAGAGAGAGAATAAAAGGCTCAATTGTTAATTTAAATATTAAACATACCTACATTTTTAATTTTTTTTTTTTTTTTTTTTTTTTTTTTTACCTCGTTAGTGAAAATTTATTTTCCTCTTGCCTAATAAATATTTAAGGTGATTTTGAGATAAAAGTAATCAAATGAAGAAAGAAAATTGTACCTTTCGAATAAAGATTAGGGAAAATTAATAAATATAATCTCTCCTAGTCTAAGAAATTGTCCCTTATCTTTGAACAGTGAAGTTAAACATTGAAATATGCTTATGCAGAATACAATCTATTTGTTTATATTAAAGTTTATCACAAATATTATTATCATCTATTCTTTTACACTGAGAAAAATCACAATATATATCACATTCATCTAGAACGAATAAGTAGTCCTTTTCTGAATCCCTAAACTTGAAATATAAATTTCCAACTTATGCGTAAAAGGTAAACAGAAGAAATAATCAAGAATTTCTGAACCACACTTTTCTAAACTGTAACATGATATTATGAATATATGAATATAATGAATCTTTTGTGCTGCGAGAATTTCTCGTTTAATTTCCTAGAATTTGGTCACAAACCAAAATTATGTATATTAAAATTAGCTTTTTGTGTTCGTATTTATTTTCAGATATTTTTAAATAAGTTTGACCACGATAATACAAGAAACATTCTAGAATTCTAATAGGGGTTCCAAGAAATTGCTATCAAAGCGAATTAGAATTTATAAATATGACATAAACTATTTTTACCAGAGCCACCATTTATTTTCTATATATCAGTTAAATTTTTTTTCAGTACATTTTAAATGCGCTCTGTAAAAAATTCTCTAATTTTTAAAATTCTGAATTTACCGCAATGTTTATTCAGAGTCTCGGTAAATTTGTCAATAGTTTTCCATTAAAAATAATAATCTAGAATATAAATATTTATTGCACATTTTTAAAAATTTAAATGCTTAAATTCCAAGAAAAATTAAAAATGAATGTTTCTTACATCAAATATATATATATTATAAGTAGCTAATATACTTCCTTCAACAACTTATTAAAATAATCTTTCCCATTAAAATGTATATATAAAAGATTTTTTATATACATATATAATATTAATTTTTATTAATTTTTTATTTTAATTAATTAATTAATTATTATTATTATTATAGAATTTTTTTTTAAGCCATGCCTTCCTTTTGCAGTGACTGAAGTAGTAGTAACATTAGACTTTGTAAAGAAATATTTTAAAGTGATTTTTCTCTAGAAAAATATAATAAAGTATTTCTTAATTTTCCACTACAAAAATAGCTCAATATTTCCAAAATGTTTTTTGATATTAAAAATGAATTAATTCTCATTTTTATTAGACGTAATAAATCCTATTTACAAAAATCTCAAATGAATTTTTTAAATATATTTGGCATATTTCACAAAACTAAATAGAAAGTCTCCGCATTTACTATAAAAGTAACGCTTCTTTGGATTGCTTACTGAATTTCCTAAAAACAAAAGTACATTAGGTCTTTCTCAGTATATTTTTAACATTAGGGAATAGTGGTATGGAATTAATCAGGACGGTTTAAACCTGATAGGCCTATACGGGATTTTTCACAAACACTTTTATAACGTTTTTGAAATAATTGGATCTTTAAATTAATTACGCGGCATGTGAAAAACCCCTTATGAAATTTAAACTCTTAAAAATACTGAAAATCTCGTTCTTTTGCCAACAATTTGCTTATTTTTTACTCTACTGAAATAACATTTTGAAAAAAGTTGCCCAATATGTCTAGCTTTCAACTTATGTAATAATTTTTTTTTTTTCTATCATTCGTGCATGCGTCGTAAAAAAATATTTACTATAAATGTTCTGTAAAAAATATTTACTGAAAATGTGAGTTTTTAAATACGCTTTGTATGCCTGAAGTTCCAGACCATGCCCTTCAGTATTGTCAAAAAAAAAAAAAAAAAAAAAAAAATCTTATAGTTTGATCACCCTCTGTTGTAAATTGAAACGAAGTTATCTTTTTTTTTTTTTTTTTTTTACGAAGAAACTTTTGGAGAGGGAGAAAAGTTTTTCAGGTTTTGGCACAAAATTGACTTTTTTTCAGCATTTAGCCTTGGTGTACTTCTATGAGTTTAAATATTCTATATTCATCATGGGAAATAATTTTAACTAATAATAGTTTAATAAATAATTTGTACAGTGTAAATTTGCATAAGATAATATAGAAGAATATCTTGTGGTGGCTAAAACATATTTGAATGGGATTATTTCAGAAATTTTCACTTTAATAAATTAATTATATTATTATTTATAAAAATTAATGAACTAAAATTAAAATAACATTTTAAAATAATATATTTATCAAATATATATTATTGAAATTGAATTCAGATATAAACAAAAAATAAATAAATAAATAAATAAAATAAAATAAATAAATAAATAAAAAATAATAGTAATAATAATATTTTTCCTTTATTAATATTTCCAGCCAATTTCAATAAAGTTGTGATATATCAAATAAATTTTTCGTAGTTTTATTTAAAAAATTATAAATATAATTGTTCCTGAGTAGCTAAACGACGAATTTTTTTTCTTTATAATAATCTAAGCTTTTCTCGATAATAACTAAATAATTTATTCATTGGATTTCCTCTACTAATGCGTCAAATGTGATTGTTTTTTCTCCAAATCACTTGATTTTATTTCCAATGAAAATAATGTATTTCGTCGTTGATATGTAATTAAGTTCTGTTTCTTCGTACAAAGGGAAAAAGAGAAATATATTAAATTAATTCACTTTAAAAAATATATTAAAATCAAACTGATGAAGAGAAAAATCTAGATTCTAGTTTAAATTATACTCATGTGAGTTTTCTTGTGACATAGAATCTAGTGATTAAATGTGATACATAAAATTTTAAAAGATGGAGCCATGAAGTGATTTCAACAATGTATGAAATATTTAATACACCCAATTCCTATTTGTGAAATGTTAAATAAAATTAATTGAATTTTTATCAGACACAATCGGATTTTTTGTTAATATATTGTAAAATATTGAATTGTATTCTCATGTACTGAGAAAAAATTAAATACAATAAACTTATTCATTTTAAAACGGTTAAAAAAATGATATTTCGTAATTTTACAAATTCAATTGTATTGAAATTAAAAAAATCTGGAGTGACTCAACTCGACTTTCCGAACATTGAGTAATTAACAGTTTTGTAGATAAAGTAAAGAAAGGGGAGTTGTTAAACAAACAAAAGAGAGAAAACCATAATAGAGTATTTGAGTATTTTTTTCCATATATAACACTATGTTTTATTTAACGCTACTGAACTTTGAGCTCATGATCATAATGATAAAGAATATTTTGTTGTGTCCCTGTGAAAACCTATAAATGCTAGATTCACCAAAATGCTTATAGTTAGTGCAACAGTGATTTATAATATTTATATAAATTTTCAGCTCAATTGAATAGGGCATTTAGATGCTATTGCACTTTTAAAAATTTGGTCCCATAGGCCATAATGATAAAGAATTTTTCTTTGTGTCCGCGTAAAAAACTGTAAGTGCTAAATTCACCAAAATCTATACAGTTGGTGCAACCGTGACCTATAACATGTGTACAAATTGTTTGATAAGATTAATAAGGCGTTTAGACGCTATCACACTTTTAAAAATTTGGCCCCGTAGGCCATAATGATAAAGAAGATTTCTTTGTGCCCCTGTAAAAAAAACTGTAAGTGCTAAATTCACCAAAATCTATAGGGTTCGTACTATGGTGACTTACAATATACGTTCCATATTTCAGCTTATTCGAACAAAGCGTTTAGACGCTAGCGTGTTCACCCACAGACATACACACATACATACATACATACATACATACATCATCGTAAAGATAGTGGAAACGGACTCAGGGGACCTCGAGACGTATAAAAACATCAACATCTCAAATTCGGATTTTTGACATGATTACAATACTTTCCCCACTATAGTGTTCGTAATGTAAAAATATGGTAATTGCTATTTCATTTGTTAAGAGTTTAAGTAATATAAATTAGAACATATTAATTTGAGATAATTATAAAAATTCATTATCAATTAAATATTTTTATTATTATTATTATTTATATATTTATTTTATTTATTTATTTACTTCCATTACCCTAGTACTGTAGGTAATGGAAGTATTGTATTCGGTCTGAAAATTCGATATCGGGTTTTCACCTGATTTACACGTTTTAAGGTCCCCTGAGTCCAAAAAAGTGGTTTTTGGCAATTGGTCAGTGTGTATGTATGTATGTGTGTGTGTGTGTGTGTGTGTGTGTGTGTGTGTGGAGAATCTTCTGACTATTATAGCTCAGAAACTAATAAAGATAGAGCTACGAAACTTTAGAATCGAAATACGTCTGGTGTACAGATAAAATTTCCAAATTTTGGTGAAAATTGAAAAACCGGAAGTGGGACATCGGAAACCGGAAGTGGGACCGTAAGTCCGTATCTCAAAAACGTCTCTAACGATTTTTTTCAAACTTGCTATATAAACATTCTATTAGATGTCCTTTCGAATGATATAGTTGGTTAGTTCAGGAAAATTGATAGGCGTCCTGTATAAATAGCTCAATTTCAGGCCTCGCAAAGGCGTTCCTTTAAAAACGGTTGTACGGATTTTTTTCAAACTCGCCATTTTAACTACTTATTTAAATCAAAAATGTACATAAAATGTTTATAATGTGCGTAGTACTGGGTAATGGATGTCGTGTGGCTGTTACACACCAGATTTATTTTATTTTATTTTTTATTTATTAATTATTATCATTATTATTAGTAGTAGTATTTTGCGCAACACTTGCTGCTTGAGCATTGGCCGGAGGTGAGCCGAATTGATGGCCATTTGTGTAGTAGCACCTGATGGGCGGCCATGGCTATCTTTAACAAAAATAGCACAAAGTGAGCATCCATGAATTGTCCGGGATTCGAGCCGAATCCTACCGTTTGGGAGTCAAGGATGCTAACCACCACACCGTATGGGCGGCATATTATAAATGTAAGATTTAATATATACCATAATTTTCGGTGTATAATCCACATGCCAGTTAAGTTAGTTTTTAACTAAAAATTTTAACTGTGAAATGTGTTTATATTAGCATCAGCTGCTCCTTCGAAAAAATGCAGATTTTTCAGTTAAATAAAATTTCTGGTGGAGGTAAGACATATCTTACCTGCAAATCATATGCCAAAAATTAGTACATTTTACAAAAATCATTTCATTTCGTAATACAAAAGAAAATAACATTTTACCTTCATGAAGAGCAACACAACCCACAGAACAATTTTATTTTAAAACGATTCTAAAACCACTTATATAATTGTACCGCATAAGCGTTAGATCCTAGTTAACTTTAAAAAATCATACTAGATCTTTAGTAACAACTTCAGCTTATTCAACAATCCAAAGGGGGTGAAAAATATAAATTGCACTATCTATCAACGTTAAATTTAGTTGAGGGAAGAAACTTAACTTCTCAACTTCATCACAATACTAAGTATTATTAGCTGCTCCCAAAGATATTCAGCTGGTACTACATCGTTCATATATGGAGCAGAAAAAGTTAAAAATAAATATTTGTTATTAAATGATCCAATAGATAAATAACTTTGGATTTACGCGTAAAGGGACGAAGTAAATAACCATTAAATTTGCATGTGTATCCTAATTAATCACTCACATCTGGTAAATTACATTACGTGTAATTTATTAGATGTAACTTAGAGAAAAGTCTAGGTATGACATAGATGTACACTACATAGTAAATTACATTATGTGTAATTTAGGTGTAGATCATTCGGAAATAACTAAAATTAATTGATGAAGTTTGAGGCAGGATTTATGGACTTCTATTTTTGAAAATGTTTGCCTGTATACTGTTGATATGCAACTGATGTTCTAATCAGGTCCCTTTATTTGTCTCTGGTTTACAGAGTCATTTTTATACTAATTATTGTTTAGGAATCTGTAAATATAGCCTAGTCGATCTATGGGTCAGAAACCACACACCACAATTGTACTTTTATAATACTCACTACTGTTCAAGTATTCCTTTATATACATGTATACATATACAGAGAGAGAGATAAAGACAAAATCTATGCGTTTTCAAAGTTCAAATTTTTCAAGTCTTGGAATCAGATGACAGGCTTAGGAGGACAGACTTTGCAACAGATATGGTAAGGACGACCGAGGATAATGAATGATAAATTTCCTATTGGTAAATGCATAATGTTATCCTTCATATGATGTTATCTTTCTGGCATAGTAAATAGCCACAATGTGCGTGTATGAGAATTTATAAACCCTTGTGAGGTACAAAGTGAGAATATCGTGAAGTACGAAGGAACTCCTCAAAGATTAATGTGTGGTATGAATTTATATACGACTGGGAAATTAGCCCTATCTTTTTCACTGAAAAAGCCATTATCTCTTAATATATCTCATTTATATATTATCTTATATCTTTATCTTATCTTACCAATCATAACTTATCTTTTATCTTAATATCTCTCATTTAAATATCTCTCATTTATTTGTACATGATAGAAAATTTCGTATTTGCACAATTCGATGAGCTTCGAGCTTTGTCTTTTTTGCAACGTTTCATCGCGCCATTGAGGCACCATCGTTCGTATTTTTTTTCATGTTGTCCCGCACCTGAGTCGAAACGAAGTATGTCTTGATATTTTTCTGCACGATGATAAGCGAACGTGTAAAAGTTCATTGACAAATGCCTTAAAACTTTTTAAATCTATCCAACCAGTCATGTGTTTATTTAAATCTATTTACATTATTTCATGAATTATTGAACACCAAATAGTGTCAGAACTTTTATAGACACCCTACATTAAAAAAATTACTAGGTTAAAGTGCTTAAAAAAATTAAAATATTTAAAACTTTTAAAATAATTACTAATGACTATCAATAACTATTAATTACTATAAATAATAACTATTTAAAACTTTTAAAACTTTCTAAATCTATCAAACTAGTCATGTGTTTATTTAAATATATTTACATTATTTCATGAATTATTGAATACCAAATAGTGTCAGAACTTTTATAGACACCCTATAATAAAATTATTACTAGGTTAAAGTGCTTAAAAAAAATAAAATATTTTTCTTTAATTTTACAATAATACATCTTTAAAATCGTCAGTTAATCATCAGTCTTTTATGAGAAATTGACATTCCCTTTAGAATAGCCTGACAAAAAATTTATAAAGTTTTTACTGTTATTCAAGAAAACATTTGGTTGTTGCGCGTCGTATGAATAAATATTTAAAAATAAAAATAAAAAAAATCTTTGAAATAATGTAGACAATTTGTAAAACTGTAATTCTATTACTTTGTATAAATTAATGATGAAGACTCAGCGAGATGAATAGAAATCTAAGGATGAATAAGTTACTAATTGAAATCTTTTATTACATATTTAAAGGAATGTTTTTATAGGTTTTCTATACTTTATAAGGGTTTTTAGCATTTATACTGTGAAATATTTGAATTGGTTGCAATAAAAACGATACATTGTTTAGTATATATATACTATAATTAAAACATAGACAAACATAAAGTATTTTCATTCATGGTAACATTAAAATATCTTTGCCGTTCTTTATAATGGTGATCAAGTAAATCCTAATGCCTAATATCACATTTTAAAGAAAAAATGAATGTTTTATTAACATATATATAATATGTAGAACGATGGAAATCGCTGAAATTTATTTAAGAAAAGAACTTTATATTTATGAGATGCATTTTTTCTTCATTTCTCTTTTCTAGAAATGTTGATTAATAAAAATTTAATATATGCTTTTCTAAAAATGATAATCTAGAATTAATTTTGTAATTTTTGGGAATTGAGTTAATACAAAGATCGCAGCGACATTTTTTTTTTTCACATATTTAATATTTTGCCACCACTACTTCCAAACAGTAATTTTTAAAAACATTATTTTTGGCATTTAAACCTTGAAAACTGTTTTATTTTTAAATGCGGTGACACATAAAACAAACGGAAAAATTTCGTACCGAAGTGAGCACAATTAATACTTGCAATTCCATATGGCATTGAAAGCGATTCCATATGGCATTCAAAGTGGAATTATTTCTTTTATCCTAAAATAACTCTTTTCCTCCTCCACAGAGGATCAAAATTGTGATGGTATGTCTCCCTACCCTCTTCAAAGGTGAGTTTCAGACCGTCGCCGTTTGCCCATATTGTTACATTAGTCCGATGTAAAACCCAACCAACCTCAAGTACTCAACCTTTTGTTGTTTTAAGTGAAGAACAGTGATTGTGCAGATATTGTAACATGTGCCTATGTAATACTGTATATGGATCGTGTGTTGTTGCTTGGAGAATAAGTTATTCTACTTTGTATAAATAGGAGAAAAGATGCATACAGTATGGCCAGCTGCTATATTTTTTCACATTCTTGAGGTTGAGCCTACGCCAGTATCAAGTGTGTCTGACGTAATTACGGCATTTGAAAATGCACGAATTTTTTTTATGTGCACATGAAATGACAGAAAAGGACCAGAAAATGTTGTAAATCTGGAAATTCCTCATTTAATTTATAAAATGAATAAAAAATCCAACATAAAATTACTGATTTTTAAAAATAAATATCACTTAAAATTCTACAACTTTGATTTATTTCTTTGATAGTTTGGAAAGTAACAAATTAGGTTTTATTAGTAGTACACTATGTTTATTGCGTGTTTTATTTCATAAACATTGTTTTATTCGTGTTTTGACTTAAAACTGCATTCGTCGTTTTCCCGCATTCATCATTATTTTTCATGCACCCCATGAAAACGATGAATCGAGGTTCTACTGTATATATATATATATATATATATATATATACATATACATTATCTGTTTCATAATGCGGGAAATAAACAGCTAAAAAATTTGTTACATTTATACATTGTATTAATACATTTACCAAGTAAAGGAAATGGCATATATAAAACGGCCCATACAATTTCAGTTATTTCAATTTTTCATTCAGTTTAGAAATTCGTTTCCACCTTATTAAACATATGTAAATACTAGGAAATAAAGACGATTTAGTATTACTGAAAAAGATGTCTACACATTAAATAGAATTTTATAAAGAAAGATTTGGATGGAGGCTTTCACAGAGTACAAGAGAAAATAATGAAACGTCATTATCTTTGTTCCTTAAGAGAGAAATTTCCTTCTAATACATAATTCATTCTTGTAACACACGATTATTTTTCTATGTATACATCCAGTAGGTAATGTTTTATTTCGACGGGAAACAAAATGAATTTTAAAAGGTATTTATTATGGCTAATTAGCATAAAGCTTAAAGTAACTATTCATTCTTAAAAATGTGCAATATTAACTTTTTTTTTTTTTTTTTTCAGTATTTCGCAATCTTAAATGAATATTTAAAAATTTCATCTAATATCAAAGAAAATAAAAAATAAAATGAAAAATAATACGTAAATTTCAATTCTTATAATTTTTAAAAATATGCAAAATATGATTACGTAAAAACAAATTTTGTAGTGATTCAGAAAATCAAAGCACTCGCTATATTTCCGTGTTTACGTCTGCTCAATACTCTGGTTTTCGTTTGCGGCAAAACCAGCTATTATAATACTAAACTTATTATCTTATTACAGGGAATTTCAGTGCATGTAAATTACAAAAAATGTAGTGCAATATTCATTATTTCACAACGTTTAATTCACTGAGAAAAAAAATATACCGCCTTTTTCTAGAATGAATAAGTGGCCATTTTCTAAATCCCTTAACTAGAAATATAGATTTCCGAGCTATGCGCGTACGGCACGCCAATAAACTGAATAGACGAAATGATCGAGAATTTCTTGTCTACACATTTCTAGATGGTGAAACAATATTCTGAATATTCCGAATATTCTAAATCTTTTGTATAGCGAGAAATTCTCGCTTGATTTCCTAGAATTGGGTCATAAACCAAGATTATAGTTGCTGAAACCCGTCTCTTGTATTCTCATTTATTTGCAAAGATTTGTAAATAACTTTGTCCTTGATAATATAGGCAAACGCTCTAGAATTATAATAGGGGCTTCTAGAACTCGCTTTCTAAAGAGACTAGAATTTATAAGGATGACATGGAAATAATTTTTCTGGAGCCACAATTTAGATTCTAGATGTCAGTTACAGAATTTTTTCTCAGTGTTAGAATTATCACACAAGTATACGAATGCTGAACGAAAAATTGAGGTAAAGAATACTCATAAAGTTAAACTATAGTAAAAGTCATAGTATTAAATATTTCTTAAGATTTTTTTTTAATTGAGTAAATAATTTCAAAATTAATACGTTACTATGTAGAAAAAGATTTAAATACGTAAGCTCAAAACAATGTAAAAAAAATAATCTTTACCCTTTTTCAGTTTAAAAATAAATATTATTTATTTATTTGTTTTAATAATAATTAATTTATAATGAAATTTTCTAAACATCTTAAACCATTTTAGGAAGTTAGAACAATTTTAAGTTTCTTAGATTAGAAAATTTATTTTATTCGTTATTTAATTGCAGCTGCATATTTATTTATTTATTTTTTAGATAAGATACAGATACTAAAATTCTTTCTCTAGACATAAGACGATTTTTTACTTTCTTTTACTTTCCGCGATTTACATACATTTTTGTTCTTAAGGCAAAATTGAAAATTACAAACTCATTTATGAATATAAATAAAATTTTTATCATCTTATTTTTTTTTTCTGTAAAATAAAAATATTTCTTTAACGGAGATATTTATAAGCATTTTAAAAAATAAACTAACTTTTAATAGACATATGCATATTTCATCTTTAAATTTTTAAGCTTTGTAATACTGAAATTTACTTTGAATTCATATAGAAAAATTCGATAGAAAAATATTGTAATCGAAATATCTGCGTCTCTACAGATTCATGATAAAAACTTATATGTACTTTTCTCTTTACATGGGAAAGCTTAAAGGAGACATTTTTCTTTGATATAGGAAATGTATGCACTGATAAGGAGAAATTCCGTTTTAAAAATATATTTGAATCAGATATGTAGCGTAAAATTTTTAGATGAATTATCTGTATCTTAAAGACAGTTTTTTTTTTTTTTTGCAGCGATAACACACATATTTCAGTTTAAATATTATATAACTGTGTTCTAACATTTAAGAAAAATTCTGAAATAAAATATAAAAAATCTGATGTGAGCACCACATGACTTCCTTATACACCTTTAGAAATATATACATATTGTTAAAAAGCATTGTCATTGGACCCAAGGCAGATGGCTAAAAATATTTAAAAAATTCATTATCACCGTGTTCTGGGCTTTTCTGAAAGTTTCAAATGTCTAGCTAGACGGGAAGTTAGTTAAAAACCGATTGCAAAATTTGTCCAGGTAACGCTGCCGAAGGCACCAGGAATCCGAAAAAATTGCTAAAATTATTTAAAAAATGCATTTTCACCGTGTTTTGAACTATTCTGAAAGTTTCAAATGTCTAGCTAGTCGGAAAGTTAGTTAAAAATCGATTGCAAAATTTGTCCAGGTAACGCTGCCGAAGGCAGCAGGGATCCAAAACAGTTGGCTAAAAGTATTTAAAAAATGCATTTTCACCGTCTTTTGAACTATTCTGAAAGTTTCACATGTCTAGCTAGTCGGGAAGTTAGATAAATAATTTTTCTGTTGAATCATATACACGCTGCTGAAGGCAGCAGGTATCCGAAACAGTTGGCTAAAAATATTTTTAAAATGCATTGTCAACGTGTTCTGAGCTTTTCTGAAAGTTTCAAATGTCTAGTTAGTCGGGAAGTCAGTTAAAAATCGATTGCAAGATTTGTCCAAATTGTTTTTGAGTTATTACCGTTTTTTGATACATTATGGCCAAAACCTTTGTATTTATGGTTATTATGAACCTAATTTTTCTAAATATCTCCAAAACGGAAAATCATACAAAGTCCAAAAAAGGAGGTGCACTACTAGATGTTATAACAAACCTATGTACCAATTTGCAACTTTCTACCTCCAACCGTTTTTGAGTTACGCGACATACATACACACACACAGACACACATACATACAGACGTCACGAAAAATCGTGTAATGTCGCTTATACCTCTGAAACGAGAGCTCGTGTTAAGACGACACTTGCAGGTGTACAACTAAACATCATGACAGTCACACGTATAAATTGGGAACATTCAGTGATCATTCGTTTTCGAGCAATGTCAAATACAAAGTCCATTTCGCAAATCGTGATTACTACAGAGGCTGTTCGCACATTTTTTAGACGATTTTGATAGAGTGTACTGAAGCAATTTCACTCATATTTCATGTTTTATTTGTTCAGTTTGATAGCCCTTGTTCTGAACTATCATTCTACATCGTAATTTCTATGATAATAATGCTTTTTATAATATCGGAAGAGGTATATTTTTCTACTCCTCTTGAACAGCTTTCCAAAGTCCACAAAGCGTTGTAGGTCGGTGTTTGGATAATGTTGATTTTAAGAGTCGAAAAACACAAAAATCAAACAGTGATACATCTGGAGATTTAGCAGGAATATCAGTGAAGTGTATGGTTTTAATTCCCGTTTTTTGTTCCATTTTTTTCTAGAAAAGCAATTGCGGATTGTGATGTGTGGCTGCTTGTTTTGTCAGTTCAACGGATTGATAGCATTGTGGATAAAGATCTGGATTTTCATTTTTTAAAATTGGAATTAAATATGTTCTTGATAGTATTTAGAGCTGATTTTGACATTTTTGTCACATTTATTTTGCTTTTATCTTGCGCTTGTATGAAAACCAATGGCAATCATAAATCCTTTAGAAAAACTTTCTTTTGATGCTTTGAACCATGCAGCAATTTTTTTTCTCCACTTTTGTGATAATAAATTGATCTTTTTTTATTGCAACCACTTAAATAGACCCAAGCTTCAGCTATTGTTGCGACATTTTTCCACTTTTCTCCTGATAAATGCTTTTAATAAAGATTTCACTAAAAACTCTCTTGGAAAGAGCGGAAACCTATCCTTCCATCTACTGCCTTTTTAAAAGCGCATTTTTGCATCTAAACAAAAATTCTAAATATCAGAAGATAAATAAAACTTCCAAAAATATAACTGTTGTGAAAATAAAATTCTCCATGCAAACGATTTTTTATTACTGCGAAATAAAATCGTCTAAAAAATGTGCGAACAGCCTCTGTATACTTCCTTATACTTTGTATAATGAAGTAAAAAAGAATACAATATACCATGTCTTATTAAATTCAAAGTTAAAAGGAAATCTGTTTATACAAGAATTTTTAAGATATATTTTCTAAATAAAGAAAATATCACTGATAAAATAACTTATAACAAATTTTCTTTGCAACATAAGTTTGATTTTAACGTTGTAAAAATAGTTTAACTTAAAATAAGTTATGGTTATTGAAAATTCAATTTTGATACAAAATAATATTTCTTTTTTTATTAGTTTGCTGAATTTTTTCTAAGAATATTCTAATAACAACAGCGGAAACACTTAATTGATTTCTTTCTACGATTATTCGGGGAACAATCTAATTCTGATAAATCTTATTCTTGTTTACTCGATGCCTTTCTCTGAGATAATGTTTTGCTGATACATGTAAGAAATAAAGATTCCAAGAAAAGAAGCAATAGGAAGAATTAAAAGAACATTTAATTTAGATATCTTACACTAATAATATTAAAGAATGTAAATATGATTTCGATAATTATCCTTAATTAAAAAAAAAAAATTAACGAAGTATACATTTTATAAAAATTTATTACCTTTGTACAGTATGTAAAGAAATCAAAATAGTTTGGACTGTTATACAGGGTGATTAAAAAAAAAAAACGTGGACAAAATGATATGGCAGATCAATCATACAACAAGGATCAAAAATCGCATAGGAACAGAGGGTCGCAAACGTCTGTATAGGGAGCAAGAGGCACTAGAGGGAGTTGCGATACAAGCACGAGCTAAGCAAACGGAGATTGTCTTCATTCGAGCCTTGGATGCGTTGGACGTAACATGGCTAGTTACACGAACCGCGAAATGGCTGACATGCATTTACGGCATGGCCAACTGCAGTGGACGAGAAGCCTTGCGAATGTATCGTGAGAAATACCCTAGTAGAAAGGTGCCTAGCCGCTCATTCTTCGCCACTCTGCAGCGACGATTGTGTGGAACCGGCTTGTTTGACGTGCACAAGCCGGATGCTGATCGCCAACGAATAACTCGGACAGTTGATGCTGAAGAAAGAGTTGTCCAAGAATTCCAGCGTAATCCTTCAACGAGTACACGAGTTGTATCCCGAAAGATCCATATCCCTCAAACTACCGTCTGGTGCATTGCATACGACGAAGGACTGCATCCTTATCATTTACAACGCGTCCAGGCACTGAAACTGGGAGACTACAACAATCGTATGGATTTTGCGCGGTGGTTTTTGCAAGAAAGGACTGCAGACGGAAACTTCGCAGCAAGTGTTCTCTTCACGGATGAGGCTGCGTTCTCAGAGGGTGTGATGAACTTTCACAACCTGCATACGTGAGCGGATAAAAACACGCATGCTACACGTACGCACAGCGCACAACGAAAATTTTTCGTTACCTTGTGAGCTGGCATTGTAGGAGATTGTTTATTTGGTCCGTACATTCTCCCAGAAAGACTGAACAGTCCCATTTATCTAACATTCTTGTAAGAGGTTCTGACAGAAATGCTGAATGATGTTCCAATGCCCATTCGTCAACTCATTCGATTTCAACACGACGGAGCTCCTGCACATTTCAGCACAGACGTCAGAGCACATCTGCAGGCTACTTTTCCTGGCGGCTGGATTGGTCGCAGTGGACCAATCGTATGGCCACCACGATCACCAGACTTTCGCCCTTGGATTTTTAAAAGGGCTTGTGTATGAAACACCTATTGCAACACCGGAAGACTTGGTAGGAAGAATTGTTGAGGCAGCAGGATGTGTTTGAGATACACCTGGCATCTTTGAGATGGTGCGGCGTTCCATGCGATAGATGTCAGGCGTGTCTCGATCATCTGGCAAAAACTTTGAGCATCTCCTGTAGGCTCAACATTTGGCTTACATTAGTCGCATGTGAGTGAGTAATTATCAATAAAATGATCTGTAATGGTTTTGTTTCTTCTCTTTGTGTTATGTATTATTTTAGACGCCTTGTAGCCCCCGGATCGCAGTTGCGACCCTCTGTTCCTATGCGATTTTTAATGACTGATCTACCATGTCATTTTGTCCATGTTTTTTTTAATCACCCTGTATAGTTTCTTGACGTAGTGATCGTTCATAATGGAGAAAGCTGCGAGGAAAGGTAAATTAGTAATATTTCAAGAAGAAGTCCAATTGCTGTCATCAAGATGCTTTTATTGAATAAATCTTCCAAAAAAACCCCCATCAAGGATTAATATTTCCAACAATTTGGTACAGAGCGTTGTAAAACGTTTAATAATGATGTACATAATTCCAGGGTTAAACGTTGAGATTGTCGCATAAGATGGGGGAGAGAGCAAAAGTAATTCAATCTTTACTAAACGATGATCTGGAGTAGTTCTGAGTTCCTTACACTAGAACAGATTTGAGATGTCTGAAAAAAAAAGCCAAATTTCAGAAAAAAGCCAAATTATAGTGCCAAATACTTTCATTGTTTCTCGGATAAAATGATATAAATATTTTAAATTCGAACGTTCGTTATTAAAAGGTATAGCCAATTATTTCCCCAATGAAATAAATCATTCAAATTAAAATCAGTTACATCTTACGATTTAACTATAATTGCAATTTAGAAAGTAAATCATGTCTTAATGATTGAACTCACAGGGATTTCTAAATTTAGCTATAATGAAATAAACTTGTGCTGATGTAATATTTGATGCAGAGTTTTCCAAAAGAATAATTTATTTAATAAATAATACTCTGAATTGTTAGTTAGATGATTTTGATGCGTAATCAACAAGTTATTTATTAACCAAAAGATTTAAATTGCATACGTTAATGATATTTATTCAACAAACCAAGTAATAAATATTACACTTAATTATTTGAGTTTAATAGAAAATACAAATTGTTCTCTTTCAATCAGTTTTTCTTGTGATATTAAAAGAAAATTTGTATTATTCATTTAAATAAATTGAAAGAACTGATATTAATAAAAATGAGCTTCTCAGATAATTTCGAATACATTAACCCTTTCACTACCAGAGCCTCAGGAGAAAAACTGCCACCACAGACTAGACGTCTTATTATTTGAATATGATACCAATTGTCCTTTATTTTTGTGGGATGTATCTATAACGTTCTAACTAAGTGAAATTAGCAATTTTGAAAACTGAAACACATAAGTGACACTGGGCTATAGATAGATAATTCCTTTGGTAGCCCCGTCGTCACATATATGCGACACATTTTCACAAACAGATAACGAACACCCGTCACATATTTGTGACGCTTGATTTTTAGATGACTTGTTAATTTTCCTTTAGTTTTCGAGTTTCTGATCGAGTTCGGGTTAAAAAAAAAAAAAAAAAAGTCGGGTTTCGGATCAGATTGAGATATTAAGTACTATTACCATACACATAATTATCTAAATCTATGTTCTTTATAATATTAAAATTAAATAGTTTCAAAATCTTAAGGCTTTCTTGGAAGATGTTTTAACACTAAATTTCGATAGAAACTTTTAGTGGGCACAGGTAAGAAAATCGGATCGTCACATATATGTGACGCTGGTAGCGAAAGAGTTAAGTACATAATTGTGAATTAGATTTAAATTAAATTTATTTATTTAATTATTTAACTGATAATTTGATACTAAATGAATTTAAAATAAAATTGGATGTATTTGAATAATTTGTGATTAACTTCCTCACATGGACTGCCAGTCATTTAGTGACGGATTGCAACAATCTTTCTTACACTTTAAAAAATATCTCCTATTTGCTGCCAGGAATTCTCTGTATTTGAGAAAATACGTTCTGCTAAGTAAGTTTTTTCGTAAATTACGCGCATTTTCTCAAATTACAGAGAATTTCTGGCAGCAAATAGGATTTATTTTTACAGAATAATTTATGGCGGTGACTGTAAACTTACGTTGGTACTAAAATTTCTAATCGTGTTCTTTACCCATTGTCGACTTGCGAACTTGAATTGGCACAAAAAAATTATATTTAAAAGTATTTTGTAATTAGCGCAATAGCAAAAAGTGTTCCAGTCACTGATAGTAAAATTTAAGTCAAACTCGTAAATCTGTCATAACTTCTTTCTAAAAGAAGGGAAGTGCCGATCAATAAATGACGAATACTCAGAATTTTACAACAATTTGTTGTAAATACTGGTAGTAGACATTTTTCTTGAAGAAGGGATTTGGCTGTATAATTTAATGCTCAAATCTCCAAGTTATACGGAAATTCTTTAGAAAGAAATACTTATTTTGTGGCGATAATTAAACTGAAATTGCGTACGGTATTCTGTAGTGCGACCTAATCGCAAGAATGGAACCAACATTTGTAGGAATAGTAAAGAAGACGGGTGGCGAAAGATTTCGAAAAAAAAATCCAAATTTACCGATAATGGAATATATGATTTCATTTTCTAAGTAAAACTTTTGTAGCAATTTATAATTTAAAATTGATGATTGCGCATTTTTTAAGCACTATTTTGACCCATTTATTATTTTTTAATTAAAGACACCGCACATATTTGTCCGTGACAAAAGCTTCACTTAGAAAAACAACGCCACATATTACCCTAGCGGTATGTTTTGGAAGTTATTTAATTTTAACTTAAAAATAAATAAAAAATCGGAATCCTTTGTCCCCCATCTTGTTTACTCTTCCTAAAGTTTGGGGCTATTATTCCAATTACATTGCACAACAGAACACTGTAAGCTCTGTCAGTTTATTATGACCACCATGTATTTTTGGGGTTTTGATTTTGTTCATCCTTTATTCCGACGGTTTGAAAATGGATTAGATTACATAAGATTAACTGTAAACTCTTCATAAACAAAATTAAAATAAATGGTTAAAATCTCGAACTCTCTAATTGTGTTCGTCCCTTTCATTAATTAAAAATGGCAATATTTTTTAAGTTTAAGGAAAATGAAACATTTTAAGCAAATATTACAATTTAATATATATATATATATATAATGCTTTGATTTAAAAAAAAAAAAACTATTTCTTAATTAACAATATGTTAATTAACAATCTATTTTTAATCTTATTTAACAATTTATTTTGCATGTTATAAATTGTCTTAGTACAGTTCTTTTACTTTCAATCCCGTAACTTTTAATATACAATTCATTGGAGAAAAGTATTTTGTATATCAACTTTCAGAGTGAATTTTTTCCTCCGTTGACTTTTTTTTTATATTGACATATGTTAAAGAAAAATGGATGAGAATATCTTTTCTATATACGTTAACCAATTTATCTTGAATTTATTCTTATATGTTTCATTATCTTTTGTTTATAGGGAGGAAAAAAAGTAAAACTGCTTAAAAATTTAAATAACTTTTTACGATGTGTACAGATGTTTTCTTTTTTATGAAATATCTTGAAAACATGTTTAAAAGTTCTTGCATATTTATTTGGGAAAGCAGTCTATATATAGGCACCCCTTTTTCTATATTTTAGAATCAAACACAGCTTTGGATCAAGGATTTCTTTCTAATGGAAAAAAAAAAATAATTATATCATTTTTCTCTGCATTATTTCAGATAACATTTATCATCATACATTATTCATTTTATGTTTATTGCACATTGCATAGGCGATATTTTCTTTAATAGGAAAAAGAACGGATGACAAAAGAAATTATATTATCTCGTTTTCAAAATGATAACCATTTTACATGCTTTGTGCTAAGCAATTTTTCATAGATATATTGACTGAAAGTTTTGGAGAAAAATTTTCATTTTACAAAAATAAATTTCCGATTCCTTTTTTTTTTTTTATTAATTAATAATAAAAAATTTTTAAATAAATAAATAAATGATTATTAATATCTTAAAAGCAAAATGCGGCAGAGAAAAATTACACACACACACACATATATATATATATATATATACTTCACTCACAAATACCAACTGCGTTATTACATTATTACTTTCTGTAATAAAAAAAAAAAAAAAAAAAACTAGTTGGCATAGGTAGATTCTGCTCAGATCGCCATCATATATATGTTCTCATAAATTTATAGTGCAGAACATATTATAATCATGTTAAGAGAAATGAATTTGACAAAGCACTTGACGCAGTGACAGGATGAAATCCGCGCCTAATACGCTATCCACTGTTCACTTCGACATATTTTTTTTTATTCTAATCTATTAATTTTTTTTATTAGGTTCAATTTCGTAGTTTAGTTTTCATGCTACTATTTCCAATGCAACAATCCTTAAAATCCATAGTTATATGGAATATCGCCCAACTTTGCTAGGTTGACAGAATCTACGAATAACTTACTACGAATAACTTAAATTACGAATAACTTACGAAATTTTCCTATTAGAATATCTGTAGTCAATCATGTTCAGACAAGTATCATAAATATTATTTTGAATTTGTCTGACATATTTATGATCTTCAAAATGGACGTTTATGCTCAATTTTACCCTATTCTGTCATGTTAAGTAAATCATAAATTCCATATAACTTACGAAATTTTTATATTGGATAATTCATAGTCAATGATATTCATGCCAGTATCCTAAATAATATTTCAAAAGTGGTCTGATATATTTACCATGAAAATATCCCTCAAAATGGACGTTTAAGCGAAATTTCGCACCATTCTACCAAGTTAAGAAATTCGTAAATTTCCAATAACTTGCGGAATTTTCGAAGTAGCACGTTTAGAGTTAATCATGTTCATTCCGGCATCAAAACGGGTATTGTAAAACTGGTCTGACATTTTTACAGTAAAAATTTTCCATTTAATGCATGTTTAAGTGAAATTTTGCCCTATTCTCTCATGTTAAGAAAATCGTAAATGTATAGTAACTTACGAAGTTTTTTATTCAAATGATGAAAATGAATAGTGTTCTTGCCAGTGTTGAAAGTAATATTTTAAAACTGATCTGACTTCTCAGCCACTATTTGTTCTTGAGACATTGTGTACACAGTCTAACAAACTAACTAACCGACTAAAAAACTAACAGACACTCTGCGGACGGACACAATACAAATTTTGTCATTTTCGGATTCCTCCCAGCTGGAAAAGTGCAAAAGTTTTAAAATACGAGGTCGAAAATTTTTACGATTACTTAAGTTCCCCATATCTATAGCACGATGGGGAACTTCAATAATAATGTTAACTTTGACACTCATTAGTTCCCCATCATACTATAGGTATGGGAAACATAGGTAATCATGAATATTTTCGACCTCGGTTTCTTGACTTTTTTACACGTTTTCAGCTGTGGGGAATCCGAAAATGACACAGTTTGTATGTTGTCTGTCTGTAGGGTGTCTGTTCATTTGTCCTTATTCATTTACAACATTCGAATTAAAAAAACTTCGTAAGTTATTATAAATTTACGATTTTCTTAACATGGGACAATAGGGCAAAATTTCACTTAAACGTCCATTAAGTAGAAAATTTTTACTTTAAAGATATTTGGATAATTTTGGAATATCAGTTTTGAATTCGGAATGAACATCATTAACTATAAACATACTACTTTGAAAGTTTCGCAAGTTATTTTGAATTTACGAATTTCTTAACATGGCAGAATAGGACAAAATTTCACATAAACGTTTATTTTTAAGGATATTTTCCTCGTAAAAATGTCAGACTACCTTTAAAATATTTCATAAGATACTGTGATCTTCTGATAATCATATCTCCAAAACAGAAAAATATAAAACAACCACACAGTTGACGTCGCCAGTTGGTGTGTATTGGTGAGAATGGTAGAATGCACGTCAGTGATTTCGGTTACAGTCTTTTATAATTGTTATTTTAGTCCTAATTATTGCAGGTTAGCAATTATCGCTATTTTTTGCAAAATTTAAATTCTACACTGATATATGTATATATATATAAAATACACAGACAAATATATTATTTTTATGCTTAAACAAAGATATTGAGAAATTTCTTACTAGATGATATATTTAACAGGCCCGACCAGTGGCCAATATGCTTTACTCTTAAAGTTGGCAGACGTGAGGTGACAGATTCGAACCTAGGTCACACTTGTCGGCCGAGCCGCATAGAGTTTTCTGTGGTTTTCTCTGGAACTTATATAAATACAGGCTAGAACCTTTAGAAAGACCCCCACAGAGGGCACCTACACCAGACCTAGGACACTAATGCTGTCAACTAGCCTAAATTCCAACATTATCACCACACTTTTAACAAACAAACGTTTCTTACACACGAGTTAGATAATCGGCAAGTTGAATTATATATATATATATATATATATATATAACCTTAGTCTCTAATATCGCCTTTTTATTTATAGAACTGGAAAAAAGATATAGAACAATTAAACAAACTGTTATCTTACACTGGACAGTTCTTTTCCTAAAATATGGTAACACTTTTTTTTTTTCGAAAAGAATGTTTTTAATCATTTTCTGTAATTATATAACCTATCAAAACCATTTGGTAATAGTTATAGTAAATCATCCAGTAAAAAACGGAAGACGTTGATTATTTTGTAAATAGATTTTTTAAAAAATGAGTAACGATGTAGAGAAAAAAAATTCCCTGCATTTTTCAAAACATATTACTTAACTCATAAATAATAGGTTCAAATTCCATGACAATAATAAACATGTACTGAACATGCATTGCAAAACACACATTTCGTATGAGAAAATTTTGTCAAAATCGCATATACATTAAAAATATAAGAATTCCACGTATTGAATACTCTTTAAACACCAATAAAATTATTTATGTAGCAGCAGAGCATATATAATAAAGTATAATTCTTTAAAAAGAAAAGAATATTGTGCATTTATTTAAATTATATTTTAGAAAATCAGATTAAAAAAAAAATAGACGTTAAAGTATTAATTTAAATAATTTATATAAGATTTTTGTAATTAAAAAAGCATAAACAAATGGAGTTTATAAAGGTTTCTTTGTATACCGATGTATTCTTTCCAATTACGGATTTTTTAAAAAATTGTAAAAACATAAGTAGAAAAATTTAAAAGCATTGACAGATGTTGTCATTCTTTTTAATACGTGTTTATAGATATCTGTAATGTTATAAAGTGCTACAAATTTATTATTATTTCCAAAAACGCTTTTATTTTTATTAATTTTTTTTTTTTTTTTTTTTTTTGCAAAAACATAAGTAGAAAAACACGAATATAGAAGATTGTTTATTACGTTTATGTAATCAATTTTCGGTATTTGTAAAATGCAGGTTTAAATGAGACATGATGTGTTTCGAAAATTAAATTATTTTAGAGATTACTAATAGACAGATTACTAATAGAAGAACGTATTGTGAAATCTATCTCACGTATTTCTCACATCTCAGTCTCTCGACAGACATTTTCTGTCTTTCCTCTTCGATCGATTTTATTCCAGACATGAGCATTTCATCCTAAGTCATAATTTTACTCTCAATGCGAATAATCCTCATTAAGGCTTAAGATATTTTTTAGATAAGCGAAATAAGCATACTTTGATGAATAGCAATTGATTTGTACGGTAATTAAAACGCAGAACTCGAGTCATGATAAGATTTTCTCTTTAATGGTCTTACCATATTTCAAAAACATATGTTTATGATAAATAATAATCTTAAAAGCTTGTCACTAATATTTTCTATTTTCCTTCATAAAAGTTGCGAAATTTTATTTTTTCACTTTCCAACGTCAGCAGTTTATTTGTTATATTATTATTCGTAAAAATGACGATCTAAAATGAAAGGAACGTTTTAATATAATAATTATTAAAATATATAAGATTAAAATCCAATTCTTATGTTAAACACAAAAAAACTTTTTTCCTTTTTTTTTTTTTTTTTTTTTTTTTAGAAATTCCTATAAAGTGCTAATGTATGAAACGGAACTTTCAAGTAATTCAAAGAGAACATTTAAAATATAATTCCTTTAACATATCTCTGAACGATCAATGATTATATATATATATATATATATATATATATATATATGTATATATATTAACTTGGCTTTTCTCGATAATAATAAAATGATTTATTCATGACATTTCTAATATTAAAGCTTCAAATGCGATTTCACAAAGTTATTTTTCTTTCCAGAATTTAATTTAATTTTTAATTAAAATAATGTATTTTGCTGTTAATACGAAATTAACTCCTATTCCTTTCTACAGAGAGAAAAGTGGAAATCTATTAAATTAATTCATTTTAGAAGGTTATTAAAATCAAATAGAGGGAGAGAATAATCTAGATTCTGGTATATATTATCCTCATGAGAACTTCCTTGTAGTCATAGAAACTAGTGACTAAATATATTAATGCCCATTATTTTACGAAAAGCGTGAGGATGTGTTTCTGACAAAATGTGAAATATTTTATGCACCAAGCTCTTATTTGTGAAATATTCAAGCAATTTAAATGAATTTCAAGCTTAAAAAATTCTTTTCCAGTATGAAATTGCAGTATGAAATATTGTGATACATTCTCTATTAGGAAAGGCATTAAATTATTTTTTTAATTGATCTCAAATGGGCGATGTTTCGCTGTATTAAAGTTTGAATTATTTGAAACTAAAACAGATGATACTTAATATTTTATTTACAGAATGTCGACAGTCGAAATTTTTTCACTGATTCTTTCACCTGTATATTTATACAATAATTTGTTACTTAATTAATCGTGCAAACTTACTACTAAAAATTCCGAAAGAAAAATACTCGTGAAAGAATCAGGGAAAAAATTTCGACTGTCGACACACTGATTTATTAAGATTTCTAATGATTTTAAATAGAACGTTTTATTTTCAGACATTAGTAAAAGGTTTTTATTCACTGCATATAAAGAATACAGTCATTTGCAAACGTTCCTGACCAGTAGCCGATTTTCAGTATTTTAACACATTGCATCATTTGCGCAGATTATTGCCTCCTGTCATGTGCTCACTGCATCAGACGCATTCTACTACTATAAATAAAGGTGCCCGGCATGTTTATCTCCAGTTGTTTAATGGATTTTGTCGTAGACAGTGCTGTTGTGTAATCATTGTAATGGGTAAAAAACCTTTACTTACTGTTACAAAAAAGTCAGAAATATTGACCCTATAAAATTGGATTTTCTGAACGTCAATTGAGTTCGAGGGTAAATATGGTCAAGACAGCAGTGCATCAAGCTATTCGTAAATTTAAAATTTCGGGGGAAATGTGGGAACCTTATGAGTCGTTTCTTTTTCATACTTGGAGTAAGTCGAGGTTTCCTAGCAGGTTTATGGGATGATAAACTAAAATCTTTGGCTAAACGTCATGAAATAGTACTCAAACTGACGTTGGTGCCTTTTACAGCCAGAGAATGTCTAATCGAATTGCAGGAGGTTCTTGGATCTCGTACGACCATCCTTCTTATCACATGATCATCACGTGCACTTCTTTTTCTACGGCGACCGCTTCTCTTAAAGTCCACAAATTTTCCCGAAATTTTACATTGACTAATAGCTTGATACACAGCTGTTATGCTTACATTTACCCTTGAACTTATTTGACGTTCAAAAAATCCAATTCTATGCATAGTCAATATTTCTGACCTTTTTGTAACTGTAAGTGAAGGTTTTTTACCAATTACAATAATTACACAACAGCACTGTCTACGACAAAATCCTATAAACAACTGGCGATAAACGTGCCGGACACCTTTATTTATAACAGTAGAATGCGTCTGATGCAATGAGCACATGAGAGGACGCAATAATCTGCGCAAATGATGCAATGTGTTAAAATACTGAAAATCGGCTACTGCTCTTAAATTTTTGTAAATGACTGTAAAAGATTGATACATTTATTTAACTAAAAAAATTCATTCTTTAAATTATCCAATAGAAAATAACATTGTCCATTTACGATTAAAAAAAAAAATGATAGAATATCATTTTTCCTCCTTGAATGCATGTGTGTATGTGTAGTGTATACAAGCACATATGTATGCAAATACAAATTTTCTTTACATTTTAATAAATCTTCGTAATACGTAACTGTTTGATATATATTATTAAATTTATGTAAATATAGTTTTTACATCGGCAGAAGAAAAAGTGCAGACAGCTATTTAGAGACTTGCTTGAAGGCTGTTCATCAGTATATAATGTGTAGTATTTGACATACATTTTGACACTTACACTAACGACAGGTTTTAGACACAAAAAAATTTTTTTGCACATTTTAGTAATTTTCCTTTTTATATTCAACATAATTGTACTTTTTTATCTTTATGTTATTATTATTATTATTATTATTCATTTATTCATTTTTTATTTATTTTATTTGCTGATATATTTGTGTGTGCGTGTGTGTGTGTGTGTGTAAAAAAGACATACCTTTTAATGTTTTAATTCAATGTATAGCAAAAATAACCCCAAATACAAAATTTTAATTTTATTAAAAGTTGTACAGTAGGGTAAGTGCACCAGTAGTGATTGAAATTTTAGAGCCAACACTGATGTTTTTAATGTTCTAGCCAACAGAAAGTATTTTTAGAAATATTAAGTTTATACATATGGCATTGAAGACATTCAGAACCACATATATGTTAAAATAAATACATTTGTTAACAATTATTATTATTATTATTATTATTATTTATGAATCCTTATTTGACACCCACTCAATGTTCCAATAATTGACACTGCCAGTTTTTCCTTTTATCAATAATTGGTACCCTATGTTCCAGTGTTTGACACTCCTAGTTATTTAAATCACCAGTTATTGGCACCCTATGCTCCTATTTTTGACATAAAATGTTAAAATTTTTATATGTAAAATATATGCTTTTCTTATTTTTCTTATTTATTAATTAAATCGGGATAGATGTCAATTACTAAAGCATGTCAATCACTGGAGCACCTACCCTATATACTTTTTGTCTAATTTTTGAAGATATTGTGTATTTCTAAAGATTACACTTTTGAATAAACTACCTAGCTTTTTTTAAAAAAAAAAAAAAAAAAGTAAACAGAATTTTTAGAAATCACAACTTTTGAAAACTCCCGAATTACTTATTGTGTTAACTTTTCCTAACACTATTTTTCACCAATGCATGTTACTAGCTTATCTCCCAACTCAGTTCAAATAAGCAATATCAAAAGCTAATCATAGATGCATATAAATCAACATACCACTAAATTAATCCTATTCAGCACAACTCAAACCAACAAACTCTTGAAAATGTTCAACATAGAATTGTAATGAGGGTGTTCTGTAATTTTTCATTTAAATACCACTTCACTGGACGGAATTATCACAAGGTTTTCTCTCCAACACGATACTTAAATACACAAAAGGGACATAGAAAGTTATTAGAAAAACAAGTCTATTTTAAGCATTCTGAAATACCTAAGATATATTAAAAAAAAAAAAAAAAAAAAAAAAAGACTTTTTCTTTTTTTTCTATTTTACAATCGTACCTTTTTTAGGTAGATATTATTTTGAGTTGAGATTTACACTCCACTGGGTAGTCATTAAAATTCTAATATTTTATAGTTATATTTATTGAAATTTAATTTTTCCGACAGAGTAAAAATAATGCCTGGACCGGGAGTCGAACCTCGGAACTTTGACTTACAAGGTCAAGGCTCTACCAATTGAGCTAACCAGACCGACAACTAGTCAGCATTACTCACTCAGACAACCTTTAGGCAGAAATATCTCTGGTCTATCATGTATATAGCTCAACAGAAATAAGCCGCAGGAAATGGAAAACACCATTAAACAATGGGAGAATGAAATACAATTTTTATTAAAATCACACAATCAACTGTGGAAGAAAATCATATTTATTGAAATTTAATTTTTCCGACTGAGTGAAAATATTGCCTGTACCTTTGTAAGTCAAAGGTCCGGGGTTCGACTCCCGGTCCAGGCATTATTTTCACCCAGTCGGAAAAATTAAATTTCAATAAATATGATTTTTTTCCACAGTTGATTGTGTGATTTTAATTAAAATTGTATTTTTTAGTTAGTTAGTGAAAATATTTGTGTGTTATATGTAGTATGAATGAATATTAAAAAAAAAGAAAAAGTTCTTTGAAATAACACAGCTCAATGTAATATATTATCTCATGGAGATATAAAAATAAAGTTTTATCTTTGCCATTCTTTATAGTGATGATAAAATAGTTCCTAATGCTTAAAATTACGTTTTAAAGGGGGGGGGGGGAACAGCCTTTTATTAGCATATATGAGGAGCAAACATTCAAACCGTGTTTTCTCCTTCGAATGCAATTTTTCAGAAAACACAAAAAACTGATAAATTAAAAAATAACCCTTCTTAGTACCTAATTATCGTTTGTTTAGTTGTATTATTGGTTACTGGGAAGATCTGTAGGCCTACTTTACCTATTAAACTTAGAGTTAATTAGAAAAATGCATTTGAAATTTGGAGAAAGCATGTTTTGACTGAAACACAGAGGAGAAAACATGTTTTGAATGTTTCCAATGTGGAGAAAGCATGTTTTGAATGAAAAAGTATGTAGCTCGAATATTGATGAAATAACATTCTTAATGTAATAAAGTAATTAAAAGAACAGATTTTGTTATGTAATTATAAAATTAAATTAAATATTTACGCGTGAAAAATCATCCTGCAAATTGTAGGGAAGAACTAAAATTTTTAAGCCAATTTGAAATTTAAATTTTTAAACCAATATCTTCACTTAAGCAATTTCATGTTTTCTCTGTTTCTTCATATTCTACATGAAAGTTATTAGTAATGATATCTTTATACCATTTAAAATCAGGCTGATTTGTTCACTCTTCACCATACATCAATTGTAAAAGTTTGTCTACGTCATTCTGATGCCTTTAAGTTTGAGATGAATTCTCTTACCTTGTTTTTTTTTTTATTAATGCTTAAGTGGCTTTTTCTATCACCTCCTCTCTTTTCCTCAATAGGTTCACCAGCATGTACCTTAGTAACAATATTGGCTAGCATTGTACGACCTATTTTAGTTATAGCCATGAAATTGTTTTTACACACAGGAATTCTCCTACCACTGCTACTAGTAAAAAAATAAGAAGCAGAAAATGCATGCTGTAAGCCAGATGATTGCGATTCATTTTGGGTTGGGTTAATAGGTTTACGTCGAGTTACATTTTTTGTAACAACCAATGAGGCTATAATAGATTCTTATCGCTGTTTGTCCGGAATTTCGTAAAGTCTATCCCGAAACTTCTTAACGTCATTAGGTCTAACATCAGTGATTGAAGAAGTATTAATAGAATGTTTGCATGGAGCATAAATGTTGTTATCTAAAGGTGCTGAATATCGTTTCTTTTTCGCTTCTTTTCTTTTTCCACCAAATCTCTGTCTTTTTCTAGTTCCATATTTAGAAGTACTCACTAATACACCATCTATTAATTCTTCCATTTGAAATAAATAAATAAATAAATAAATAATTATAATAAAGTACACTCCTCTAAAATGAAGAAAACGAGATAGAACTAACGAAAAAACAAACATAAAAAGCTGGTACATGTACGAGTCACGCGACCAGAAAGAGCAGTACTGACTTGGTTGGCTGGAGAAATCACAGTTTGACTGAAAACAGGCTCTGGAGGAAACACTGTTTGATTGAAACCCTAACTTTCTAAGAGCATTTATAATGAGATAAAAATTATTTTGGTTTAAATTAATAGTGTAATTTTGTGCTGTTTAATGTTGAGTTCACAGAAAAATCACTAACTCTTTTTTTTTTTTTTTCGAGAAAACACGGTTTGAATGTTTGCTCCTCATATATAGTATACTTAGGAAGAAAGATGGAAATCGCTGAAATTTATTCATCATAGAACTATATATTAATGTTTTTTTTTTTTTTTCCTATTCATGTCTCTTATCTAGAAATGTAGCTGAGATAATAAAAATGAAAATCGAAAATGCACTCTACTAAAAGTGATAAACGAGAACTCATTCTGTAATTTTTAAGAATTAAATTCAATGATCTCAAATATGTAACATAAAACTTTATGATATTGCAAAAGCTATTTTTAATTTGAAGTTTCATAAAGCGACCTTATTACTTTTAAGTTTAATTTACAAAACATTTTTCAAGAATTTAGAATATTTCTATAATATTATTATACTAATATTACATACTAATATTATTATTACTATTATAACTTCTAATTTTTAACGGGTGTTAAGAAAGGATATATCTCTCTGTTACAGACCTTAAAATAATTCAACTTTTTTTATTTTGAATATTTTTTATGAAAATGCTAGAACGAATTTTTCGTCGATGTATAATCTTGCACACACATTATCTCCGTGATGGTTAGCCAGAATTTAATGAATGTTTAATAGCTTTTACGTAACATATAAATATAAGAGAAAACGAACAATAAGCTTTTAAAATTTAAAAGTTTTTTCATTTTAAGCATAATTACGTAAAATTAGCGATGATAGTTTAACTAATAACTATAATAATTTCCCCCCCTAAAAGAATGAAGCTTTCCAGTAAAATTGTTTTTCATCATTTTAATTATAAGGTATTTTTTCCATGAGCACTTTTTTTTTCATGTGATTTATCACATGCATGTAGTCGTGCACGAAATTCTTATATCGACAAAAAATTAGTTCTGATATTTTTAAGAAAAATACACAAAATTAAAAATGCACAATTATTTTAACAGCTATAAGACATAGAAAAGTTTTTTCTTCACACATCTTCAAAATTACAAATTTGAAAAGTAACCATTTTTCAAGTTATTGTAAAAAGAATTATGGTCATTTTTTACGGATAATTCCATTGTCCAAAAGTACTTGATCCACTAAAAAGCATGATGAATTCCTATTTTCATATAAAATATTTCTTAAATAAATAATAATAATGATGATGATATATACATATATAACTGCTTTTTTCTGCATTGGCATTTTCCTTTTTCCTTTATATTTCTTTTTCTTTCCTTTTTCCTTTTTTTTTTTTTTTTTCATTTTTCTTTTTACCTTTTTCATTTACATTATTCCGCTAATAATTAATATTAAATATAAAAGCCAGTCTCAGGCATTTACATAATGAATTTAAAAGACTTCATTCCTAAAATTTATTTCATAGACAAAAGAATCTCCAGTCTCATTGACTAATGTATATTTCTGTATCCACTTGACGTAACAATACTATATCGAACATGATTAAATTCAAATATTAATTAAAATTTCCAAATGAAAAGAAATTATTTACCAAATAATTGCTCGTTTAATTAATAATTTACAATCTCAAAATGTGTAATTGAAATGGAAATAAATTAACGAGAATAGTTTTGTAAACTCATTGTTTGCAATGAAATATTTTTAAGAATTTTATTTTCAATGTTATGTATGTTTGTAACCACTCTGGGAGCAAACAAAAAATCTATATTCTAAAAAAAAAAGACTTGCCCTACGCGAACGCTGTGGCTGTGAGGTAAAGTTCCGGGCTATGAACCTAAAGGTCTAAAGTTCGAACCCAGTCAGAAGAGATTTTTTAAAAATGATTTTTGTTTAATTCTAAATTATTTATTTCTCATTCCTTCATTATGTTATTTATTCAGTTAATATTACGTATTTTCTATACTTTTTTAACATACATTTATTAACTTGATATGATTATATAACTATTAATGTATGTAACGGAATCTTGCAATTCAATTTTTGACAACTTCAGTTCGTTCGATTGGCCTGAAATTTTGCACACGATTTCATAGTCGATGACAGTACTACATACAAGTGTTTCCAGGCTCTTATCCCATTAGGGGCAGGTTCTAGGGCAAACAAAAAAATCTATATGTATAAAATTCTATCGTACACTGTTAAAAAAATGCAGAAAAAATACAGAAATTCTCTGTAATTTCAGAAAAAAAGTCGTAAAAATACGTTTTGTCTACGTAATTTTTTCGTAATTTACGCCTTTTTTTCTGAAATTACAGAGAATTTCTGTATTTTTTCTGCATTTTTTTAACAGTGTATGTGGCACAGGATTTGTCTGTATTTGTATAACGTTGAATGACAACAATTAATCAACTTTTTTTTTTATGAAAGATGTAAATATTATAGTGTGTCTCTCACACGATTTTATCTTACCCTGCTTTTTAATACTATAAAGATAGAAATTTTGTGCTTTTTGTTCACGTTTCAATAAAAACGTGTTCTTTATTTATTTTTTTTTTTAAATATAATGTTAATAATTTTTTCATAAGAGTTAAAGTAATTAAGTCACCGACAAACTACTAAAGTTTATAATTGCACCACATTTTTATTATTTAAAGGGACTTGGCACCTTTGACTTAGCACCACTGAAGATTTCATATAAAAGCTTATATTTCCATTTAATATTTATAAATTGAACTATATTAGTTTTGTTCAATAAAGTATATATTCGGGCAACAACACTTATGGTTTCTGATATAATTTTTTACAGATTTGAAATTTTTAAATTGTATTTTCTCCACCGAGAAAAAAATATATATACCGCTTTCATCTAAAACGAATAGTTGGTCCTTTCCTAAATCCCTAAACTAAAAATATAGATTTCCAAGCTATGAGTATAAGGCACGCCAATACACTGAGAAAAAATTCTATAACTGACATCTAGAATCTAAATTGTGGCTCTAGAAAAAATAGTTCCATGTCATCCTTATAAATTTCTTTTAAAAAAGTTTTCTAGTCCCCTTCCAAATCGAATTCTAGAGACCTCTGTTAGAATTCTTGAGCGTTTGCCTATACTATCGAGGACAAACCTATTTGTAAATATCTCCAAATAAATGTGAATGCAAGAGGTGGGTTTCAGCAGCTATAATCTTGATTTATAAACCAATTCTAGAAAATAAAGCGAGAGTTTCTCGCAATACAAAGGATTCAGAATATTCAGAATATTGTTTCACCATCTAGAAATGTGCAGATTAGAAATTCTCGTCCATTTCGTGTATTCAGTTTATTGACGTGCCTTATGCGCATAGCTCGGAAATCTATATTTCTAGTTTAAGGATTTAGAAAATGACCATTTATTCATTCTAGATGAAGGTGGTATATTTTTCTTCACAGTGTCAGTTTGCATTTTTTCGCGAATTCATGATCTTCAAAATAGTAAAATTTATACAAATATTTAAGAAAAAACTTAATATTTTTTTAGGGGTGTTTAACCCCTTCCTTCTCGCTCCCGTGAAAATGACGGGGTGAATTTTCGCTCTCTATTTCTCGCGCCCGTGACATTTCCGGGCTGGATTGTTCAAAATTCACTCACTAAAATTATTTAAAAACAAACCATTTCTGATACACGGAATTTTATTATTGTTATCATTATTATTATTATATACTCTAGATGAATGTAGCAGATTATTTAAAATGTAATTGGAGATAGTAGGTTTATCTTAAACTGTCAATACTATTCAGTTTTAAATAATTGTGCTACTCATTTTGTTATCACAGCTCAGTTAGGCTTTTGAATGCACGTGGGGTTTTGTGCTCTTTTTTTTTTTTAATATTGTGTACATTATGCAGTCAGAATCACAGAGTGCCTCGTATTCTAATTTTAGTATAAATGCATCTGAGCGTGATTCGGAAATAAGGGTTCGTTGTATGAAAGTTCATACAACGAAATTTTTTTTTTGTTTTTAATACTTTAGATGAAAGTAGCAGACTGTTTAAAATATAATTGGAGATTGTAGGCTTATCTTAAACTGTCAATACTGTCCAGTTTGAAATACTTGAACTACTTAATTTGTTATCATAGCTCAGTTAGGCTTTTGAATGCACGTGGTTTTGTGCTCTGTTGTATATGTTTTTTTTTTTTTTTGGTGTACATTATGTAGTCAGAATCACAAAGTGACTCGGATTCTAATTTTAGTATTAATACATCTGAAAAGGAAACATTCAAATGGTGTCATCTTCAAAAAATATTGAAAATAAAAATATATATGATTCTACTCTTCCTAAAACACCTGAAGGTGAAAAAATTATCAGTTGAAATAAATTACAGCGACCACAAAAAAATTATCAAATTTAAGCTTATTTGGCGATTTTGCGCTGTTAGGCGATAAGTTTGCTAGCACAGAGATTGTTGTGTATGAAGAGAACGTGTGTTTTGCTTTTCCGCCAAATACTCAGAATCAATCGCCTAGCAGTGTGAAATCGCCAAATATGCTTAATTTTGATAATTTTTTGAGTTCGCTGTAATTCATTTCAGCCGATAGTATTTTTACTTTCTGTTGTTTTATGAAGAGTAGAATCACATATATTTTTTTCAACATTTTTTGAAGACGACACTTTTTGAATGTTTCCTTGTGAGTGTGATTCGGAAATAAGTGATGTTTATGAAAGTTCAGACAAAGAATCTGAGGATTGTGTATTATACGTATAGTGTCTATTATAAGTAAAATCCTTTTCATAAAATTCTCTTTTACTGTTTAAAACACATATCTTTTATTTCTTGTGTTCTTACTGGAAAACCAACATTCAGTCATAATAACCGTGATTGTTGGATTTTTTTTTTTTTTTTTTTTTTTTTCAAAACTAAATTTTATTGATTTCATGTTAAAAAAAAAAAAAAAAAAAAAAAAAAAAAATCCAAAAATTAAAAATGGATATATATATTGTTTAAACGTTTTATTTTATACAATTTTCTAGAATAAAAAAATAGGCACTTTTTTTTTGCCGTTTTCTTGAAAATTAACGAGATTGTTGAGGGTTTAACAGAACCTACATGAAAAAGTTAAGTATGGATTTTTCAATATTTAAAAAATAAAATATATTGAAAAATAAAACTATAAAAAAAGATTTTATTTTTATTGTATTTTATTTATTTATTTGCAAATTTTTACGCAGACACGCATTTTTTATTAATTTTTTTCTCAAAAATCAATTATTGAATTGCAAAATCCATCCCTTATTCTTTTAAGCAGGTCCTATTGAATATACCCCCCCCCCCCAAAAAAAAATAAATAAATAAATAAATAAATAAAATAAAATAAAATAAATAATAATAATAATAATAATAATAATAATAAATAAAAAAATAAAATAAAATAAAATTAAATTAATTAAATAAATAAATAAATAATGTTTTATAAGCTGTGTTGTTGAATAGCTACCTTTATTGAAAGATTAGTTTTGTATTAAAATATGTAAAGATTGAAAATTATTTTGCACCATATTTTTCAGTTTAAGTGTTTCAAACATTGTATATATAACGATATTTATTCTTTATTATTAAAAAAAAAAAAAAGGTTTTGTACAGACCCGTCTTTTTGTAAGAACTTTCCACCAATATTTTTGAAAAATAAATTTGATATTAAATTTATAATCTATTTTTATAACAAAAAATTGTTTAACAAAATTAGAGATGGAAAAAAAAATCAAAGAAATTCAAAGACTATACGAACATTGCATAAGCTAATTTTTTTAAGAATTGAAAAAATTTAGTTAAAAAAAAAAAAATCATATTTTTATGTTTAAATTCTCAGATAATGTCAGCATAACGTATTTTAGTAAATGTTACATTGAAAATATCTTTTAATGGAAAAAAAAAACAAATTTATTTGGTTGATTGATTTTTATGCGCTGCTGAAAAAAAAAAAAAAAAAAAAAAGAAAGAAAGAAAAAAGAAAAAGAAGAAAGAAAGAAACGTTAAGGCAGACGGAAAATTGCATTATTCTGAAAAATGCATATTTAAATTATATGCATATTTGAATAAAATGTAAAATAAAGAAACTTTCAATTGTATTTTTAAAAATATTGCAAAAGCTTAAACTATTTTGTATTAGAAACCTTTTTTTTTTTTTTTTTTTTTTAGAAAGCTAAAAAAAAGTAAAGCCACATAAAAGATTGTACATAATAAACTGAGAGTATTTCACAATATTTCCCTTATTTTCCATCGCTTTAATCACTTTCGAACTTATAGGATTTGAATGTTTATTCAAAGTTTATTCTTTTGAAAAACTTTTCAGCGGTTTTCAAAGATCATTTTTAAGCTAATCTTTCGCGTTGTAAATTTTAACATTTTCTTAAACTCCACCCAACAGAATGCTCAACAGAATTTCTGTAGGACTGATTGCGTATAGTTCGGATAGCCCAGGAAAAGTTTAAATTATTTACATTTTGAGAAGAATATATATATATACTAGCTGACCCGACAAACGTTGTTTTGTCATATAAATTATTTCTAGAGAATATTTTGCTAGAAAAAAATAACTAACTTATTGTAAGTAAAGTGTGTAAGGATGTGATATATAAGTGAAACAGGTATGGAGCGCTGTGAACGGTGACTGTGAATTCCGATTATAACGTAAAAGACATACAATGTAAAAAAAAAAAAAAAAAAAAAAAAACAGTTATCTGCTGCAAGGAACAAGTAATTTACGAAAAAATTACGTTGTTTGAACTTATTTTCTACGATTACAGAGAGTTACTTGCAGCAGATAACTGTTATTTTTTTACATTGTAATTACCGAAATTTTCGCTACTTGCTTCTTGTTACTTGCTACTTGGTACTTTCTACTTGCTACTTGTTATTTAAAACCTCCGCTGAATGTCGAACAGCACAAAATTTTATTTCCTACGGCAAATATTTCAATTTATGAGAGAATCTCTGATAGCAACGAATTTCACATGAAAATTCCGTCTTTTTTGTATAAGCTGTAACAATCTGGACCGATTTGATGAAAATTTTTATCAAAAAGTTATTACAATATCTAACATTCTTACATGTACATTTATCACAATTAAATCAATCGATGCATGTGAGTATGTGTATAGTATGAGCGAAGTGAAATGTAGAGATCGTATTAAATAAAAACTTAAACTCGTTTTAATTAAAGGTGAAAAAGTTGAAACTCAATTTATTTTATAACAGGTATATTTTTTTAATCTACAAAAACTTAATTTATCGTAATGCCATTGGATGTACAATATTTTTGGTTAATCCTTGAGGAGTATACACAAACAAATTCGAAGGTTTTCCAACCATGAAACGCGCAACATATAATTGGCCGTGAGAAAAGCACGGATTTTCTAAATCTAAGCCACAAATTGGGACCCCTTTGGTGACTTTAAATATTTTAAGCCATTTTTGCGATGAATTGAAATGGCTATCTCAATTGTGGAACTAAAGATCTTGGCGAGAAGCGTCCGAGCTACTTCGGTGCCAAATTTCAAATTTGGCAAAGGGATCCTATACTAAAGGTGTTCCATACAAAAAATAAATAAATAAAATATCAGTGACATACACACGCACAAAAGTATGGGACCCCATTGGTGACTTTAAATATTTTAAGCCATTTTTGCGATGAATTGAAATGGCTATCTCAATTGTGGAACTAAGGATCTTGGCGAGAAGTGTCCGAGCTATCTCGGTGCCAAATTTTCCATACAAAAAATAAATAAATAAAATATCAGTGACATACACACGCACAAAAGTATGGGACCCCTTTGGTGACTTTAAATATTTTAAGCCATTTTTGCGATGAATTGAAATGGCTATCTCAATTGTGGAACTAAAGATCTTGGCGAGAAGCGTCCGAGCTACTTCGGTGCAAAATTTCAAATTTTGCCAAAGGGATCCGATAGTAAAGGTGTTCTATTCAATAAATAAATAAATAAAATATAATAAATTAGCTACACAAATAAATTTGTAGGTTAGGGTGGTTGTTAATTAACGCATGTGTAAATTTGATAGAAAATTATATAAAATACTCACTCCAATTTCGCACTAAATTTGCTAAATGTATAGATTTTTATGCACACTTCAAAACTCTTCAAACACTAATTACATCTTGATGTAATATTTCAATTAGGACACAATTTTTTGTATAACAATAATAACATGAAGTTACAAAATATTTTCCTGAATTTGATCGCAGCACCAACTGTCGGGACAAACTGGAATTACAATAGAATATACGCAAGCGAAGTGTGACGTCACTGACCGTCAGTGGATGCAAGAAAAAGATTTCCTATGTTAATCTCCCATTGGAATTTTTATAAAAAATTATTAAAAATCGAGGAAAATTACTTCTCGATTTTAATCCCCGTGTTTGGGTATAGATAAGTATTAGTTATCGTATGCATGTGTTAGATTGAGTTATTTTGCTCTCAAATTAACAAAATTTTAATTTTAAATTTCAAAACTCTGTCTTCCTTGGCGTTTTTTGTATTTGGCGATCAAAAACGTACGAAAATATACATGCCAGATGTTTATTGCACGAAATTGTTTCATATTATTCATTACTCTCTTAATATAAGTTGTTGAAATAACCATTATTTTTGAAAGAAATTAAATATGTTCGCCAGATGATATAGCGATATTTTTTATTCCGCCAAGGATGACAGAGTTTTGAGATTAAAAATTCAAATTTTATCAATTTTACAACAAAAACAACTCAATCTAACGCATGCACATGGTAACTAATACATATCTATACCCAAATATGGGGATTAAAATCGGGAAATAATTTTCCTCGAATTTTAGTAATTTTTTACAAAAAATCCAATGGGCGATTAACATAGGAAATATTTTTCTTGCATCCACGGACGGCCAGTGACGTCATCACTTCGCTTGCGTATTATTGAATAATCGATACTACGATCGTAGCGCAGTCTGCCGGATCCAATGTGAAACATTCCAAAATCAACAACAATTTATAAGTGATAAATTAATTAAATAAACAATTTAAATTGGACTGAATTGTAAATCTAAACCATTCTCAAATCCACCTGAAGACACACAAAAAGTTTCATTAATCTCAGTCCAGCCGTTTAGGAGAAGTTCAGTGACATACACACGCACAAAAGAAATATATATGTAAAGATAAATACAAAGGCACAGCTTTAGTATAGACTCCCCCCCCCCCCCTTGTCGACTTTAAATATTTTTGGCCATTTTTGCGATGAATTAACATGGCTATCTCAATTGCGTAACTGACGATCTTGGTGAGAAACGTCCGTACTACTTCGGTGCCAAATTTCAAACTTTTCCAAACTAAAGCCGTTCCATACAAAAAAAAAAAAAAAAAAAAAGAAAGTAAAACTGTTGGAACAACTATAGTATTTCCCCTCAGCTAGATTTGGCGATTTTTCGTTGGCGATTATGGCTAAATCATAAATCTAAAAATCATAAATCATGTAGCATAAATGATAAAATCGTAAGCTAAATTATAAATCATAAATCATAAAATCATAAATCCAAAATAAATAGCATGCAGGCTGCCATATTATATCGCAAACAATCCAGAACGACATCGTTATCGTTCAAATCAGCGTTAAAGAAAAATCGCCAAATTCAGCTGAGGGGAAATACTATAGTTGTACCAAACTGTTTTATGATATAAACAAAATAAAAATAAAAATTCTAATAAATTCGAAATTATTACTATTTACAATTAAGGTAAAAACATAAAAGAACCTTTATGAGTTACATATAAAGTATCAATTAAAACGAAAAATTTTGTTTTACTGTAGAAAAGAAAAGTACTACTAAATTAACTAAAAATTTTAAGCTAATACCAAGTATCTCTATGAAAATATTTATTTACACGCGAATATTTTCATAGTATATTAATTTTTTTTTTCTAATTTTTATTATTTATCACGCGAAATTAAAAATATTTTATTTCCGGAAAAAAATAAATAAACGTGAATTTTGTTTATTTTGGCATCAAATATATTTTTCTTTTTAATCCTTTTAAAGTTAAAATGGAGTTTTTATTTAATATTTTTTGATCCAATTATCCGATTGAACTGAATTGTAAATCTAAACCATTCTCGAATCCACCTGAAGACAGACAAAAAAATTCATTAAACTCGGTCCAGCCGTTTAGGAGGAGTTCAGTGACATACACACGCACAAAAGAAATATATATATATAAAGATAAAAATAAAAAATTCTAATAAATTCGAAATTATTACTATTTACAATTAAGGTGAAAACATAAAAGAACCTTTATAAGTTACATATAAAGTATCAATTAAAACGAAAAATTTTGTTTTACTGTAAAAAAGAAAAGTACTACTAAATTAAATAAAAATTTTAAGCTAATACCAAGTATCTCTATGAAAATTTTTATTTACACGCGAATATTTTCATAGTATATTAATTTTTATTAACCGACTTCAAAAAAAGAAGGAAGGTTCTCAATTCAAACCGTATGTTTTTTTTATGTTTGTTAGCTCATAACTTCTGAACGGATGCTCCGATTTTGATACTTTTTGTTTTGTTGAAAAGGTCTTGGTCTGCAATAGGTCCCATTGTAATATCTTTACGATCTAAAGAAAATACAGGGTGCCCAAAAAAATCAGTCCCAACTCTTTTAACTGCTAAACGGCTGCAGCTATAGTGATAAAAATGGTATGTAAGTATAGTAAAGTGGCCCTGCAGTACAAGGTTAAACCGCTTGCTGCGCCACCTGGTGGAAAATAGTGGAGTTAGTGTTCCTATATCGAAAACGGTTCTAGAGAAAAAAAGTGAATTAGAAAGTTGAAGATTATCATCGACTTAGTACAAAAAGATAGATTAGACATTCATGCTAGCGTTTCTATCTCGGAAACGGTTCAAGGCAGGGGAAAGAAGTGAATTAAAAAATTGCAGAGCATCATCGATTTAGTACGAAAAGATAGTTTTGACATTGATGCTAAAAGTACAAGGCTAAAAACGTGGCTTTTTTGGTTCGCAATTTCTTACACTATACACACTTGAGCTACATAGCTCACGTTGTAGCGTAACTGGTGAGACATACGCTATATAATTCAAAATACGGTTACTTGATACTTTTTGCTTTGTTGTAGAGATCTTGGTCTGAAGTAAGTCCCATTATAACATCTTTACAATCTAAAGAAAATAAAGCGCCATCTGATGAAAAACAGCGGCATTAGCGCTCCTATCTCAAAAACGGTTCATTATGGGAGAAAAGTTAATTACGAAGTTGTAGAGTATGATCGATTTACTACGAAAAGACAGTTTTTAGATATTATTGCTAAAAATAGAACGCTTAAAACGTGCAATTGTTGTTCGCAATTTCCTACACTGTGCACACTTGAACTACGTTGCACGCTTTACAGCGTAGCGGATAACACGTATACTCTGTGGTTCAAAGTACTGTTACTGTAAGCGGTCACATCGAATAGCGCAAAGTCGTTTTCAACCAACTTCAGAAAGGAGGGTGTTTTAATTCTTGCTATGTGTTGTTGTTGGTGTTTGTAAGCTTATGACTTCGTAAGAAATGCTCTAATTAACCGACTTCAAAAAGGAGGAGGTTCTCAATTCAAAGCGTATGTTTTTTTGTTTTTGTTTTTGTTTGTTACCTCATAACTTCTGAACGGATGATCCGATTTTGATAATTTTTGTTTTATTGTAAAGGTCTTGGTCTGAAATAGGTCCCATTGTAAGATCTTTACGATCAAAAGAAAATACAGGGTGCCCAAAAATGTCAGTCCCGACTCTTTTGATTGCTGAACAGCTGCAGCTATAGTCATAAAAGTGGTATGTAGGTACAGTAAAGTGGACATGTGCTACGCGATTCAACCGCTTAAAGTGCCACCTGGTGGAAAAGAGTTGAGTTAGCGATCCTATCTCGGAAATGTTTCAAGACAGGGTAAAAAAGTGAATTATAAAATTGCAGAGCATCATCGATATAGTACGCAAAGATAGTTTAGACATTAATGCTAAAAACAGAACGCTTAAAACGTGCATTTGTTTGTTCACATTTTCCTATTTTGTGCACACTTGAAAAACATTGCATATGTTGTAGCGTAGCGGGTGACATTTATGCTATGTAAAATTCAAAGTATGGTTATTGTAAGCGGTCACATCGATTAACGCATAGGCGTTTTAAGCCGACTTCATAAAGGAAGAGGTTCTCAATACAAACCATGTTTCTCGTTGTTGTTGTTGAAATTTGTTAGCTTATAACTTCGTTAGAGATGATTTAATTTTAATACTTTTTTTGTTGTCGTAATGACCTTGGCCTGAAATAAGTTTCATTGGGATTTCATGAAGATATAAACAAATTACAGGATACTCAGAAAAGTCTGTTCTCACTCTAACTGCTGAACGCAAGCAGCTACACTGGTAAAAGCAGTGTGTAAGATGTTGAAACTTCTGTCCGTCAGCTGCAATGCATATTTTGCTCTTTGTTTGAACTTTACGCTGCGCAATTTCCAGCGCAGCGGATGACAGGTATTTACTTTAAAGTTCAATATATATGCCTAACAGAATTTTCGGTTAGGAATACAGCGTATCCTTTCTTTACATTTCTAAAGACTTTTTAATTTAACGTATGTTCGTTCAATAAATAGTTTTTTGGTCGTATCCGATAAAGGCAGGAAAAGTGACACAATTTAAAAATGCAGCATTTGAGAAAAATCAACTTAAAAATAACTTGACGAGAATAAAACTGGCACAACTGTATCTCGAGTGGATAGCTTTCTAGATGGAGATGTAACTTTTTTGTTCACATTGGGTGCATTTAATGTATTTTTCAGTGACATAAACCATTTTTTGAGTAATGTCCCTTTTCTTGCAAGTTGTGATTTGTGAAACTTCCGTCGAATGTCTTCTGATGCTCTGCTATATAAATAAGTTTTCACTGAAAAGAGAAAAATAAAATCTTTTTGTAAAAAAATAGAACCGACTTCAAAAAGGAACTACTATTCAAACAACTAAAAATGAAAGAAAATTGGCAGAAAATGGAACTGTAGATTGCGCCTAAAAGTATAAAATAATTTCCTTCGCCAAACAACCTATAATACTACAATTAATCATAACTTTTGAAGTCGGCGCAAAATTAAATAAAAATTGATACCTTTATTCAATACAAAAATCAAATCCTATTCAAAATACACGTCTCACATTGTTACCTGCAAAACGCAGCCGAAAACTACTTTGATTCAAGAAAACAAATAAGATTTCGTAAGCAGAAAAAGTTGGCGAAGATGCTGGTATCTGACGTCCTTAGTGAACGAAAAATCGCAAAATTATCTGGCAAACATATTTCATTTCTTTGGGATATCATGATTATTTTAATAAGGCATATCAAGAGAGTAATCAAGAATATGAAACAACACATCATACAAAATATATTATGAAAATATACATCTTGCGTGTATATTTTTGTCTTACGTTTTTATCGCCAAATTCAAAAGCCATCAAGGATGATCTAACTTCGTAGAAACACAAATACCGCAGTGTGAAGAATGTTCACTGTTCTATGTAGATGCTACTAATGGACCAATTGTATACAGTGATAAAATAATAAAGGAAACATGAAAATGGATCCTTCGAGACAACAGCATTTGTGGCTACCGATCTAAAGACAAACCTTTAAAAACTAATTAAATTTTATTTAATTTTGCGCCGACTTCAAAAGTTTTGATTAATTGTAGTGTTATAGGTTGTTTGGCGAAGGAAATTATTTTATACTTTTAGGCGCAATCTACAGTTCCATTTTCTGCCAATTTTCTTTCATTTTTAGTTGTTTGAATAGTAGTTCCTTTTTGAAGTCGGTTCTATTTTTTTACAAAAAGATTTTATTTTTTCTAATTTTTATTATTTATCACGCGAAATTAAAAATATTTTATTTCCGGAAAAAAATAAATAAATGTGAATTTTGTTTATTTTGGCATCAAATATATTTTTCTTTTTAATCATTTTAAAGTTAAAATGGAGTTTTTATTTAATATCTTTTGATCCAATTATCCGATTGAACTGAATTGTAAATCTAAACCATTCTCGAATCCACCTGAAGACACACAAAAAAATTTATTAAACTCGGTCCAGCCATTTAGGAGAAGTTCAGTGACATACACACGCACAAAAGAAATATATATATAAAGATATATATATATATATTTTTTTTAGTTGCTTACCTAGCAACCGTTCTTACTTGTCGAGCAATCAATAAAAATAACCATACTGTACGTTTCCACTGAGCGTAATTATATCACGGTTATATCGGTTACTATATAAACACTCACGCATATATATATACACACAATATATATATATATTTCCATATTAACCTTGCAGTTTTAGATTTGCTTAATCTTTTAATTATTTTCCGAGAATTTAAATCACGTTGTTTGTTAGAAACTCATAATCTTACCTATCAGACGTAATTAATTACCTCTACCAATTCTTTCCTTGGCTTTTTAACCTCTCATCAACTATTGCGCCGTGCTAGTGAATCGTTAAAACCAACTAACCAACCTCCCACCAACTAAGAGGTTGAAATCATATATGTAGGTTTTTCCATTCCTCAAATGAATCTGTACCTCGTAAGGTTCCTGCTTATATCAGTGTATTATAGGGTGTCCCACTTTTTGCTGATCACATCGTATTACACTGAGGAAAAAAATATACCGCCTTCCTCTAGAATAAATAAGTGACCATTTTCTAAATTCCTTAACTAGAAATATAGATTTCCGAGCTATGCGCGTAAGGCACGCCAATAAACTCAATAGACGAAATTATAGAGAATTTCTAGTGTACACGTTTCTAGATGATGAAACATTATTCTGAATACTCTAAATATTCTGAATCATTTATATTGCGAGATATTCTCGCTTGATTTTCTAGAATTTGGTAATAAACCAAGATCATCGTTGCAGAAACCCACCTTTTGTAGTCTCATTTATTTGCAGAGATTTTTAAATAACTTTGCCCTCGAGAATATAGGCAAACGCTCTAGAATTCTAATAGGGGCTTCTAGAACTCGCTTTTAAAGGGGACTAGAATTTCTAAGGATGACATGGAACTATTTTTTCTAGAGCCACAACTTAGATTCTAGATGTCAGTTACATAATTTTTTTCTCAGTGTACGCCGTTGTATCTAAAATTATATTACCTTTTTCTAAATAGCATCGTCTATTATTTAGACATGCATCAGTTGCCTGTGTATAAATTTTCCTCACACTCTACCTACTCTTTTATGATATTGCATTTTCTACGTCGGAATGTGTGCAAGCAAAACTTTTATTAAAATACCAGAAAAACTAAAAAAAAGTCCAAAATAGTCATTTTTGGTTTATGTGTACATATAACTGTAAATGTGTATATATTTGAGTACGTATCTTTCTACAAAAGTCTTTTAATGTGAAAAAAAAAAAAATTAAAAATAAAAAATTAAATATCATGTAATCAAAAGATATTAAAATCCCGCTATTTATATTAAAATCCAATTATGATGTTTATAGACTTATTTAATTATAATCTAATTAATTTTCTGTATTCCCCAGGTAAATATAACCTTTAAACATCAAAAGTGAAATGCATTTCAAAGCTTCAACCCACGCTTTTCCAAAATTAAACTCACATTTATAGTGCAAATTAAAAAATAGAAATGCAACATTTATGGAATTTCTATTTATTTTAATTTGAAATTGAAATTGAAATTGAAATCTGATTTTTTAGTATGCCTTACGATTTTGCCAATCAAATAAAACATTTCCTCTCTTTTCATTATTCATGTAAAATTAATAAAAGTTAAATGAAAAGGCATTTTTCCTTATTAGTCTATCAATAAAACTATTTTTAAAACAAAATTTAAATATATCGGAAATAATCGGAAATATATTTGAAAAATAAATTATTAAAATAAATACAATAAAATGTAACGCAAAAGAAATAATGCAAAATTTCTAGGAAATTTAAGTTACGGAAAAATATAGTACATGAAATAAAAAGTCGAAATTATCAAGATATTATAATTTGTTTGTTACCTTTGCCTTTAAAGTTATTTTAAATATAATCTGGCGAAAGGATTATTGTTATTTTATTTAAATTATTTTCTAGAAAATTTAAAATTTAATTAAATAGTAATCAAATAGTCATACATTTTTCTAAAAGGTAAATATTAGCAAGGGAATTAACATTATTTGTTCTTATTGATGTATAATAATTTCTCAAATTCATATTCCTAAAGAAATATTTAGATACTATTTTCTATAAATTTCAACTAATGTAATCATTGGATTAACTTATATGATTTATTTGTTTTATTTTATTTTTATTTATATTCTAGAAGGCTTTGTTCGCTTCGGTGGTCACTATATTTAAAGGAATTAAAAACAGAATCACTCTTTTTTATATTGCTTTAGAAGCAAAAAGTAAAAAGAAAATTCTTTGAAATTACTCGAAGGTTTACTTCGATTCCTTACTGCCGGCGACAATGCGTTACTCGTGGACTTCAATTTGGATGCCCATCTGATGACAGTTTCGAAACGGACAGTATCGAAAAAACTGGAATAACCCTTTTACATGTATTTTAATCCCAATTATGTATGAACAACGCTACACGTAATATACATAATATTTATGTTCGAGTTTTATATTTTATTACGTATTTTATTTGATTTGGTATACCATGAAAAGACAGCAATTTCACACCAAATAATAACATTATGAAATGCTATGAGCGCTACGTCTACTGTATGAGACAACTAATTTAATGTGATTATATATATATATATATATATATATATATATATATATTCCATGTTAAATATTTTACAGTTAGTTAATAGAGATTAGTATATAGAAAAATAAATAAATAAATATGTAAACCTGATCACAGTACAGCTTTATTATACCTTCCCTTGGCGACTTTTGAATTTTTGTCGTCATTTTTGCTCTTTCTGTAAAATGATATAGTGTGACAAAAATAGATAATTTATGGGATTATTGTTTCTGTTTTCTCTGTCTCTTTTTTTTTCTTTTTTTTTTCCCTCAATATTTTATAAGTTATTTTAATTTTCAATGTGCTTCTTTATTTAATGCTTTTGTGCTGTCGTGAAAATAATGTTCTTGGCGAAAAATGTCCAGTCGACTTCCGTATCAAAATTTAAAAAACTTTCCAGGATTATCTACAAGTATATTATTATTATTATTATTTAATTTTACTTTATTTAAAGTTATAATGACGTCATTTTGTTATATGCGTAAATTGAATTTTCGATAATTTTTTATTATTCGCTTGAAAATATATTTATTTTTATGTCGAAAAAAAAAAAAAAAAGAATTCGTATACTTTTTTTGCATTAATTAAATTTAAATCTGATATTTAAATGGATATTATTAGAGCTATAATAAAAAAATTTTTTTCATAATTTAATCTATTTAGAAGAAAAAAAAAACTGATCAAAAATTCAAAAATTAGACTTGCATCAGGTGAGGTCAACACGGACCTCCATGAAAGTTCTGCAATCAGCAGTTATTTTAAAACGCACCGAACACAAACATCTTCTTTATTATCTGAATAAATAGAACATATATATTTATTTACAAACTTTTTTTTTATTTTATTTTCTCCTTTATTTTATTCTATTTATTTATTTATTTGAAGAAGTGACTAAAATTTTGTCAGGATTTAGTAAAAATACTTCATTATCTTTTCAAAAAAACCTTTAAAAATTTTTAATACATTTTACTAAAATGGCTTTTTATTTATTTATTTATTTATTTACTTTTTTTTTTTTTTACACTGATTTCAGTTTTTAACAAAATGTACGATATGTCTGTGCTATACAATAACAATAATGTACTTGAGTGAAATACCATTAAAGGGCAACAGACAGAGTAATTTATAACTGAAAAATTGTTAAAAGCTAATTAGGAGAAATTTAGTATCATCTTACTTTGATTCCGAATCATTTCAAAAGAGAAATGTTTACCTCACAATTATTCGATTTACATGCTGATTTATTTATGTACTACAGATTAGGGGCTTCATGAGTGAAAATTGTTTAGTAAATTGAATAACTCAATAACGCTTTTCCGTTTCTTTCCTTTTTTTTTTTAATCATTCTTGATATTTTACTAAATGAATTCTTTTATTTCTATAGTCACCAAGATTTTTTTGTACATGTAACGCTATTTATGTGCCAATTAAGCCGCTTTGCCGGGGAAAGATTATTACAATAACTTAAAAAACAGTTTTATAAAAAAAATAGTTGAAATCATCACATTTCATCAAATTAAATTAAATTTTAAAAGACATTTATTAAAGTTAAAATGGAGACATTTATTAAAAACAGTTATTTAATAAATTTAAAACTATATAAAATACAAGATAAAATTTTCAAACATATTACATATTTAAAGCTGTGTTACAGTTTTTTATCCACATAAATACGTGAAAGCTAACATTTATACATTCAAAGAGCTAATAATAAGGCAGTATATCTCAAAAAACTATCACTCTTTGAAATTTATTTTGACAATTTTGTAATTCGCATGCTAATACACACTGCATATAATTTTACTAATACTACTTTTAATAATACTTTTAATAAATACTACTTTTAAGCGTAAGACAATCGCATCAATATTAACATCCGTTTTTGTAAACATTTTAAGATTGTACAAGCAGATTGATTGCCGATATCGCGCTAGCGCATAATGTGGAGTATTTTTAAACATAGCAGTCACGTAAGAGGAGCAGTCAATATTTTAACTAATGGAATAGTCAGTTAAATTATCGTTTATAAATTAAAAATAGTATAGATTGAAATGTTTAACAATTTACAGATATTGTTTGGATCATTCAATTATTCATTTTAACCTATCGATTAATTTATGTGTTACTAAAGATGTAAAATTGATTTAGACTACGCTTTATAATCGAATTCGTTGTCGGGTGTTGGGAAAAAAAAAAAAAAAGCACTCACGTGTGTAAAGTTTTAGCCATGATTAAAAAAGTGGTGAATAAATTTTTCTCTAAATTGTATTGGTGTTTTATTTTTCCTTTACCTAACAAAGTTTTTTTTTCTATGTTTTCTAAAAACACTAAAATTTAAAGAAAAGCTATGTTATTGTTGTTTGAACTAATTCTTGTCCAAATAATTTTGAGAAATACGAAAATATATATTTTCTGTGAATCACACAATAGTTCTAAAAATTTACCACACTTCTGTTAACAAACATGACACACACTCCCCCCCCCCCAACAAAAAAAAAAGGAAGTTGGGGGAGGGGGGGAGTTGAATATAAGAAGATTCAGGCTTTAGTTTAAATATTAGTACCTAATGTTTTTTTTTAAATATTAATGTAGACGTTTTACTTTAGAAATACATTATTTTTAAAACTGGAAAATCATTAAAGTTTTTGGGGATATTTAAGTATAATATTTTAGTTGAACCTAATGTCTGGAAACCTAAACAAACAAGAATCTGCGTCCAAAAAATCAAAATATTTGATACACACTGCAAAAAATTATGATAAATTTTACTTATTTCCAATTTTACTTATTCCTGCTAGTTGCATATCAAAAAATAAATGTGTCTCTAAAACTGATATTTTTTAATTAAAATAAATATTAAAATATACTGTGGTATCTCTTTATGAAAAATATTTCAAAATAAAAGCGAAAACTCCAAATATTAATGCACATATATAATTTATACACATGTTCAAACTTATTTTCTCTTATATTTTTCATGCATGTATTCCCCTTTTCAATGTAGATATTATCCCATAAACTTTTAAATGCAAGATGAATAATATATCGAGCTCTTTGAAGATAACGCAGAAAAACTCGATTAAAATATTTCTTACGTTTCTTTTCATGGACCAAGAATTAAATATGCATTTAGATTTGCAATTTTAAGTTGTATAAACTGTAATCTAGAAAGATTTTACTTTAATAATATAAAAAACATCTTTAGGCCGATGAAAATGTTATCTACATATATCTACCATGGAAGGAAATATTTGTACAAAATTAAATATAAAAAATATTAACAATATTCTAATTTATCATTTTAAAATTTCTTCAATATTATTATTTTACCTGACCATCATCAAATTATTTGCTGTCTTTTTAATAAATTTAAAAATCTAATTATTCTTCCTAATCTTTTAAAGCTGATTATTTTAATAAAACACTTGTTGATCTTGTTGTTCATAATTATTATAATTTACGTAAAATCCGAGTTTGTATTTAATATATTGGGATCCTGAAAAGGAGATGCAGCAGTAATCTTCTGGTTGGTTTAAATCTTAATTATTATTTTAGTTTTTAACACTTTACAACAAAGTTGAAAAGTAAAGGTATGACTTTGGTGTGTCTGCCAGAAGGGAAAAAACTCACGATATTACGTGTGTCGGGGAAAGAAAGGGGGCTAACATCGGAAGGAATTAAAGGTCAAAACTGACTAGAAAAAGTCACAGAAGCTCGGGAAGGATTCGAGCTCTGGGCCCTGAAGCTATCGTCGAGGTTTTTCGACGTCTCGCCTAATATAACCCGAAGTTGCTGGAATTACACTTTCGATCTTATTATGCATTTTTGACACTTTCTAATAATGTGTAAGAGTAATTAAGATTTGAATTAGCCCAGGTATCTGTCTTTCTTTCTGTCTGACTGTCCATCTGTCAGCGCTCTAACTTCCTTAAATATTCATGGAATTTCTTGGAATTGATGTATGTCATTCAAGTTTACTATGGGTACTACTTGTGCGCATATTCTTCCGTGGAAATTACCACATCGATTGCTGAGGATAAAATTTATGTGATTTAAACACAAACACGAAACAGTCTTCTATTAAATAATATAATGTTTTAATGAAATGCCGAAAGACGAAATTTACTCGTAAAAATAAACATAGATTTATATGCTGGCATAGTTCTTGTGTATAGTGTTTCAACTGGTTGCAATTTCTCAAAAACTTTTCGCTACTAATATTTAAAAATAAATATCGTCTTAAATATACAGTTTATATTTAAGAAAAAAAAATATTTTTAGGTAAAAGTGGTGATATAGTTCTTGACAAATGACAGGTCCATGGGAGCCCTGTATACATGCTATTAAATGTATATATATATATATATATATATATATATATATTATAAGTAATACGGGTAAATAAATTTACTTAACTTATTTCTCAATTATGAAAATATTTTGATTTTCCTTAAGTTTTCATAAACCGAAAGATAAATAATGACTTTTTCACTAAATTTATTGGTATATTCAAACATTACACATAATTTTCTTTCAGACGGTTTCAAACATGTTCATGAAAAATATGCAAAAATTCTTCAGGTTAACTTAAGAAGTTTTTACTTTCTTCTATCTTCAATAGAAGAAAGTATTGGATTCGCAAAAATTTTCGATTTCGGGTTTTTGATGGATTTACACGTTTTGAGAGCTGTAGAACACGATTTTACCATTTTTAGAAAATGCCTGTCTGTCTGTCTGTCTGTCTCTCTCTCTGTGTGTGTGTGTGTGTGTGTGTGTGTGTGTGTGTGTGTGTGTGTGTGTGTGTGTGTGTGTGTGTGTGACAAAATTTTGTGGCAACTCTATCTCTGGAACTACTGCACAGAATTTCATTCAAATTGGTATGTAGTTGCACCTTGACACAAATTAGTGCCTATCAACTTTTGGTAAAAATCGTCTTACAGGTTGCGTTGCCATCCCGCTTTTTCTAAATTTTTAACAGGGTGATATAGGGCAAAAATTTTCAAGATGAGTATCTTTCGGAAGGTCTCGTCAGTACCTTTAAAACGAATGGTTGAAATATAAATCTGTGATAATTTAAAACAAAGTTATCGATTTTTTTTACTTTTTACGAAAAAAAACTTAGAAAAAAAATCTTTTTTTTTTTTTTCTATTCCTTTAATTTTATCAAACTCCCACGGTTTCCGTGTTCTGACAAATTTAAACTAATTTTTGCTTTTTTCCCCTGATTTTGTCAAAGTCCTACGGTTTCCGTGTCTTGACAAACTTGAATATATTTTTGCATTTTCCCCTAATTTTGTCAAAATCCCACGGTTTCCGTGTTTTGACAAACTTTAACAAATTTTCACATTTTACCCAAAATTTTGGCAAAGTCCCACTTTTTTTTTTTTTTTTTTTTTTTTTTTTTTTTTATTATTGTTACTGAGTGAATTTGTATAGGAAAATATAGAAGAAAGTCTCGTGGTGGCCACAACATACTAGTTTTAATTTCTAAGTTTTTTTAATTCTCTATTTGCTCTGCGCAGAAATATGCATAAAAGAATATTTAATAAATACAATTTTTTGTCAAGGAAAAAGATTGTATTTACTTTCGTTTTTCACTTAGAATCTTTGACAAATATATATATATATATATATATATATATATATATATAATATTTATGCATCATTCTTCATACGTCATGTTTTTTTTTTTTTCAAACATATTTTGTCTGCTATTTCTATAAATTTCTCTCTTTTTTTTTTTTTTTTTTTTTTTTTTTTAAGAAATGCTAATACTCATAGGTTGTATTAAATGCAAAATGCATTATGTACATATATCTTTCAAATAACATGGAAAGAAACGACTACATAATAACTTATTTCTTAACTACGAAAATGTCGTAAAATTCCCAAAAGTTTTAATACATCAAAAGGTGAATAATGACATTTTAACGTAATTATTCATGTTATATTCAAGCATTGAAATTTTCATTTTCTTTCAGTAGGTTTTAAACATATTCAACGGAAATAAATACAAATGCTTCAGGTTAATTTAAGGAGGTATTATTTAAGATATTTCAGTTTGCTCTGCGAAGAACATGTACATACATAAAAATATTTAATAAATTTTATTTTTTATGAATAGAGAATATTTGTATTTATCATTTTTCTCTCATATTCATGAAAAAAATTCAATATATTATTCATATTTTATTATTCATATGTTATGCTGATTATTTTTGTCTCTTATCTTTTAGTATTTCTTCTTTATTAAAATGCGAATAGTCATACATTCTATTAAATTCAAAATACATTATGTATATCCTTCAAGTGACATGGGAATAATCCATTACATAATAACTTATTTCGGAACTACCAGTGAAATTCCCAAAAGTTTTTATAAACCAAAAGATAAATACTGACATTTTCACGTAATATATTGATGTTATATTCAAGCATTATAAATAATTTTTTTAAGTATGTTTTAAAAATATTCAACAAACATGAGTAAAAATGCTTCAGGTTAATTAAAAAAATTAATATTTTAGTTTGTTCTGAGAAGAAAATGCATATAAAAATATTTAATAAGTATCATTTTTTGTCAATAGAGAATATTTGAATTTATCTTTCTCATATTCTACGAAAAAAAAAAAAAAAATCAATATATTATTCATATATTATGCTGATTTTTTCTCTCTTATCTTTTCATATTTCTTCTTTATCAAACTACGAATAGTCATACATTCTATTAAATGCAAAATACATTATGTTTATCCTTCAAATAATATGGGAAGAAACGATTACCTAAAAACATTACTCAACCCTGAAAATATCGTAAAATTCCCAAAACTTTTCATAAATCAAAAGGTAAATAATGACTTTTTGACGTAATTTGTTGATGTTATATTCGAGAATTACAAATAATTTTCTTTAAGCTTGTTTTAGAAATATTCAACGAAAATATGTAAAAATGTTTCAGGTTATTTAAAGAAGTTATTTGAACTTTTAAGATATTTCAGTTTGTTCTAAGAAGAAACATACATATGATATAAATATAATAGAAGAAACATATATACATATAATAGAAGAATACATACATATAAGAATATTTATTAACTATTATTTTTTATCAGTGTAAAAAACTGTATTCTTTTCTCTCAGACTCTATTAATATATGTATATATAATTTATATATTACGCTTCATATACCATGTTAACTTTTCAAACCTATTATGTATTTTATCTTTATATATTTCTTCCTTATTAAAATATGAATATTCATACATTCTGTAAAAGGAAAAATTTATTATGTGAATATTCCTTTTCTAGCAACATTGTAAGGCACGATTGCGTAATTACTTATTTCTCAATTACAAAAATGTCGTAAAATTCCCAAAGGTTTTCATGTATCAAAGGTAACGACTTTATCATGTAACGTATTGATAATATTTTCAAACATTGCAAATAACTTTCTTTAAGTAAGCTTCAAACATATTCAATGAAATTGGATAAAACACTTCAGATTACTTAAAAAAGTTATATTTTATGAATTTAATTTTGTTTTAAACAGAAATGTGCATAACAGAATATTTAATGTATATTCATTTTTGTTAGTATAAACGAGCATATTTTATTATTTTTTGTCAGATTAAAAAAAAAAAAAAAAAAAAAAAAAAAACATCAATTACATGCAAATGTTTAATAGTATTTTTATATCCTGTTTCATATATAAGATAAATTTTTTTAATTTATTTGTTTTCTATCTTTTCATATTTTTCCTTTACCAAAATACGATTACTCACACATGTTATTAAATGCGAAATGCATTATGTATATCTTTTCAGGAACATAGTGATATATGATTATATCATTGCCTATTTCTCAATTACCGAAATGTCGTAAAATTCACGAAGATTTTCGTGAGTCAGAGATGAATTATTATAATGTCATGCAGTTTATTGATTGCAGGTTATTCTGATTGCAGGTTATTCTCAAACATTACAAATAACTTTCTTTAAATAGATTTCAAACATATTCATCAAAATAAGTAAAATTACAAACGCTAAATAAAAGTATTATAATTTTTTTTTTAAGTAATTTTAAGTTCGTTCTGTAAACAACAGGCATTAGAAAAATTATTCTTTGTCTATAGAAAAGACTGCTTTTTATTTTATTTTCTCTCAGATTCTAATATATATATATATATATATATATATATATCAATTATATGCAAATATTTAAACTTTAAAACTTCTTCACACAGCAAAAAATTGAATACAGCACAACCGGTTTCGAAAGAACATGGCCTTTCTTCATCAGGTGCAAAAAACACGTGCTACTTGCCTTGGAGGCAAAAGCAAGAATGAAAGCAGGGAGAAATCCAGAGGGGGAAAGGAAGGAGCAACACAACTAACCAATAGGAAGCATACAGCAAGGCCAGTTAGAGAGAAATAAAAAAAAAGAAAAAAAAGAAACGAACTCACACTTATACACACACACACACACACAAAAAAAAAAAAAAAAAAAAAAAAGAAGAAGAATTTTTGCTTTAATATATTTCTATTTTTAATTAATTATTTTATTTCTTTTGAGTGTACACCAGTTTTGAATTTAGTTTTATATGCATATACTTAATATTATTACGTATCATGCATTATATATCATGTTAATGTTTTTCACTTACTTTGTCTTCTGTTTTTACATATATCTCCTTCATTAAAAAGAAAATTTATTATCTTTTTTGTTACAAATCATTGATTATATATAAATGCTCGTTGGTATTATATTTATAAATCGCTCAAATATGACATGTTTTTAAAATAATTTAAACATTTAAAAGATTTGAAAAAATAAGGAAACAATATCAGATTTATAAAGAAAATATAGTTTTTCTCATTTACACTAAACCCGAAAATTTCGTTCATATGAATTTTGGAAAGGAAACATATATTTGACCAAGATGTTTGATGGTTTAACCAAATTTTTTGTTTCAAGAGTGAACAAGAAGTCGATCCTGGGTCATTTAAGATATTTTTTTTCTCTCGTAACTGGTATGTCGGGGTTTAAGTGTCGGCACACGGTAAAATAATAATAATAATAATAATAAATACTGTTATATTACAGAAAATTTACAACCCCCAGAGGTACTGCTCCCAGAGGGGAGAGCGATGCTTCTACTTGCACACTTTTTTTTTCCTAGTTTACTATGACTATTATCAAAAATTCATATTAATTTTATAGTCATGCATAAAAAATAACACTCATTATGCACATTCGAAATTTTTTATTATACTGCCACTCTAAAATTTCAGAAAAAATGGGATGACGGCGCAACCTGTGAAGCGGCTGAACCCAGATGTAATCAGCACCAGTTTACGTCAAGGTCTACTAAATACCAAGTTTGATTAAATTTCGTTCATTGATTCGTGAGATACAGCTTTCCCAAATTTGTGATACATACACACACAGTAAGACTTCTCTAAATGGAGTCAAATAGCGTTCAGGACATCTCAAAAGGGTAGATCCGTCTAAAACTGAAGTTCAAAAATTAGGCAAAAAGAAAAACAGGGATACCATCTGTTGAGTGTTGAGTGATAAACACCAAAATCTAATCAACTCAAAATAAAGGTTCAACTAAATATAAAATTTAATGAAATACTCTGCATTAGTTTCTGACCTAGAGAAATCACAAAATTTGGGTCTCACACAAATAAAGGCAGATGAACACATGACAGACATTTTCTAAAAACAGTCAAATCTGAATGAGGCCATTATGGTTGTTTTTTATCTGTAATATTTCCAATTCAGGTGATAAATGTTAGAAAACATGCCAGAAGTTTAAATTTTTAGTTATGCGTAACCTCTGTATATATATATATTTATTAACATATGTGAATAGATTATAACGATGAAACACATTTATAGATTTTAACATTTTTCCCTCTTCACTTTTGCTTGTTTTGTCGTTATTGAAAATCAATAAATTCTTAATGCATTACAATTATTAAAGCGAGATTGAATGTTGAAAAATATTAAAATTGCACTTATCGTCTGTTATTATTATTATTATTTTTTATTCCAAAATAAAATCAAAAGAAATTATTCAACTATTCAAGCTACAGATTTGAAACAAATGTTATTCGAAAATGTATTCATTTCTGTTTTCAGTGATGTAAAATTTAAAATTAAACAACATAATAAAAGCAAATGTTCTTTGGTTAAAAAAATAGCTTGTAAGAAAGAAAATGCATTTAAATTTGAAATTAATACTTTTCTGTTAAACTGAGATGAAGCAATTGACATGATTGGCAATTTATGTGTCTTTGGTGATATTTAACAGTTTTTCAGCAATTAAGATACGAAATTTTAATTTTTAAAACTTAAATTTTATAAAAGTTCTTAGATTAAGTAATTATCTACCTGAAAAATCACTTTTCAAAGAATTCTGCACATTTATGAACTCTCCAGCTTGTTTTAAAAAAAAAGTTCTTGACGAAGAAATTTTTTTTCACAAAGTTGTCAAAACATATATTTTTACGCTAAATAAAAAATGCTTTCATTTTCTTGCTTATTAACTTAGAAAGTTCATTTTTATCTCAAATTAAAGCTCTTATTGATACGAATATTTTACTTTTTGTTTCATTTTTCTGCGATATTTGGTTCTTCCAATATTTAAAACTTTACGGAAAAAAAGTTTGCCGATTTAATAAGGTGAAGTCGGTTTCTGTATAATAAGCATCTAACGGTCTTGGGTTATTTCTGGCGATTTTATTATTGGCGCGTTCTGCTTTGTGTTAGTGGTAGATTTTTTTTTTTTTTTTTTTTTTAGCTTGCTTTGGCAAAACGACCTGTTCTGCTTGATTAATGCTAATCATATTTTATTTTGTAAGCGCTTAACACCACTCTTCCAGCGGTGAGCGGGGCCTGCACCCTGTTAAATCACATTCTATTCTTTAAGTTATATGTTTATGTGCATCTGTAATATGTGTATTAATTTCATTGTGTATTATGTATTACGAAGATATTAAACAAGCTTTCAAAACTACTTCTAATAGACCGTAATGTATCAAAATTATTTTATAAGTTTCTGTACATAAATGAGTACTGCTAGTTTTACCATTTGTTTAAATTTTGAGAAAGAAAAAAAACTCAGAAACCTATATTTAATATTTGACCTTTAAAAAGAAAGCTTTAAAAAAAATTGCATTTGTGTAGCCCTACATATAGTTTAAATATAGAATAATTCCTGTAAAATTTACAAAATTCGTGAAACAGATTTTTTAAAAATCCTCCAGAACACAGCCTAAGTTGCTTTTCGAGCACTACCCACTTATAACTAAAATATATCTGAATATTTTATGCGACCCTGTAAACTGATCTTTAACGCTAATCACAGATTATTCTTTAGAAAATATGTAGATCGTTTGTTACAATCTTATTTCATACGACAATGTTTAGAATTGCAATTATTGCACGGTGTATACGACGTTAGGCTTAATGCTCTTGTATTTGCTTCTTGAGTTGCCATAAATGATTGATCTAGTGAGAGTTATTGGTCTATGATTGTGATCACATGCAGGTACTCCGTAGCATTAAGTTGACGATGTTTTTTGTTTAACAATTTCCCCGTGAAAACAAACTGAAATTCACTGAAACGGCATCATAAACTTTTAGAACTAATTATCGCATGTAAATTTTCTGCGTTGTTTCATTTTAACATCTGTGAATAGTGCCAACAACGTTTGCATGTTTTATTACTATCGAACCTTATCTATTTTTTTTCTTTTTTAACCACTGAATAATAACGTAAATTTTTATTTTTATTTATTTATTTATTTATTTTTTAAACCTTATCTTATTTCAATCAAAAATATAGAAAGAAATATAAGTGAACTTCATAAAAAGAATTTTGTTGTCATCTTGCTTATAATTTAGTGACAAAATATATACACATATTTTTTCTTCTTGGTAAAGCATAGCAACCAGTGTACACTTTCGATGAACATAATTCATCCTTACATCACGCATTAATTAATAACAATAAATGTATTTTAAAACTCATTTTGCTTCCTGTCACAATATGTTATTTCATAAATATACTATAAAAGAGACATGCATAGAAAGCGGCAATTACAAAATGAATAATATATTAAAATAAAATTCCTCTTTGAAAAAATATAAAGAAAAAACATTCAATAAATTTCCTTCTTTTCTTCGGAAGTCTCCACCTAAATTTTTCATGATAGAAAAAAAAAAAAAAAAAAGAAAGAAAGAAAAAGAAAAGAAAAAAGAATTGCTATTTAGTACCTGAACTACATTTTCAATATCCATAAATCTTCTTTATGTCAGAGTATTTACTTTTATTTAATAAGGCGGAAACGAAATTCTAAACTCGGCGAAAAATTATTAAAATATGCGACCATTTTATCCGATACTTTTATTTTACTTGGAAAATGTAATAACCGAATATATAAATGTAAATTAATTGATTTAGTTTTTAAAAAGTTTTATTAAATAGTGTTTTTTTTTTTTTTTTTTTTTTTTTTTTCATTTCATAAAAATAGATTTTAGCATTATATGTGAGTGTATTCTAATAAAATGCATTCCAATTTTTTTATTTTAGAAAACATATAAATAAATGTTTTTACACATAAAATTTTCTAAAATATCAAAAGGGAAATTGAATAATTTTTAAAGTATATAATGTTTCAACCACATTATATTTATTTTATCTGACCTGAGTAACAAACAAAGAAGGAGATCTTAAATGAAAAGTACAAATATTGGATTGTTTTTGCATTAGTTATCATCAAATTATAAATTCCATCTTTAAAATGGTTTTCCACTAGACGTACAGACGCTCTGTCGTCTAAGCTGATAGACAAAAGGCGCAAGGTTATAATCCAAGTTGCGTTGATTGGCATATTCTTCCGATGTTTCCCGTAGTTTTCTCCAAATTTCGCACATCTGTGCCCTGAAACCCCTTTAATGACCCCCCAAAGAACGCATTCCAGCTATTACAAGGTCGCTAGTGCAGAAAAATGGCCTTAAATTATATACCATCAGTCTCCAACACAAAGAAAATATTTAAAAAAAAAAATATTTTCCTTTCGATAATTTCAACTTTTCTCAATGACAAGATATACAAGTTATCATACACTGAGAAAATAAATATACCTCCTTCATCTAGAAGGAATAAGTGGCCATTTTCTAAATCCCTTGATTTCCGAGCTATGCGCATAAGGCACGCCAATAAACTGAATAGACGAAATGATCGAGAATTTCTAGTCTACACATTTCTAGATGATGAAACAATATTCTGAATATTCTAAATTTTTTGTAGGGAAAGAAATTCTTGCTTGATTATCTAGAATTGGGTTATAAACCAAGATTATAGCTGCTGAAACCCGCCTCTTGTGTTCGCATTTATTTGGAGATATTTTCAAATGACCTCGATAACTCTCTATAATTCTAATAGGGGTTTCTAGAACTCGCTTTCAAAAGGGACTAGAATTTATAAGGATGACATGGAACTATTTTTTCTAGAGCCACAATTTAGATTCTAGATGTTAGTTACAGATTTTTTTTCTCTCAGTGTATAACATAAATAATGTAAAATGTAAAAAAAAAAAAAAAAAAAAAAAAAAAAATGCATTTGTAAAGTGTACCATTTGTTTGAGTTTCATAAATTATTGAAAATAAAAACGCATTTTAAAAAATAAGTAAGTTTAAGTATTATACAATTACAGAGGAAAGTAGAAGATTGTGGAATATACCGTTTCTGTTTGAACCTACCATATTAAACTGAAATATTTTGGATGATTGAGGATTCGACTATACAAATTTGTAAGGGTTGTTATTGTGTTTTGATGATTTTATTTTGGAAAAAAAAAATTACATGCAAAATTTTTAGTTAAGAAAAAAAAAAAAAAAAAGTTTAAGTTTTTTTTTTTTTTTTTTTTTTTTTTTTTTGAAGAACCATGTTTTGTTTCTCCGCCAAGTACTCAAAATCAACCGCCTGACAATGTGAAATCGCCAAATATGCTTAATTTTGATAATTTTGTGTGGTCGCTCTAATTCATTTCAGCCGATAAATTTTTTCCCTTTCTGGTGTTTTAGAAAGTGTAGAATCATATATATATTTTTCAATATTTTTTGAAGACGACACACCTTTTGAATGTTTCCTTGTAAGAAATAATAATTTTCTTCGATATCTTATAATGAAATTTATTGCACACTAAAACATAATTAAACATTTTCCTTTTAGTTCTAAGAAAGTCTCCATACATATTGTTTCAGTTGCATGGTTAAAGAAAAAAAAAAGTTTGCATATTTAAATAAAATGTAAATTTAATTTTCTGTAGTAATAATTTTTTGTCAAAATGGTATGTAAGTAGTGATCTTAGAACAATAAATGAATAACGCATCACAGTAGAAACAATTCGTGAAATATCACAACAAATCTTACTTAAAAATTCGCATCTACTCTAACAAAGTTCTGGTAGAAATCTTACAAAATCTTGAAAAAGAATTGCTTTTAATACGCGGGTTATATTTTCAATAACCATAAATTTTTATTAGAATGTCGTCTATAGTGATATCTTACAATTTGGAGCTTTCAGATTTACTGCAATCTTATTAAAATTCTTAATTACTTTTATCTCTAATTTTTAGTGATATTTAGTTAAGCTTATTGCATTTATATTTTTAATTTCATATTATCTTTTACTACTTTTATTTTTTTTTATATTCATATAATTCAAATGCATAAAAATGGTGAATAGAATTTAATTTAAGGGGATGGTGAGTGGGCTTTGAAAATCGTAAAAATCGAGGGGGGGGGGGAACCAAATTTTCGTTTTTGTTATATTAATTTTCTATAACTAATTCTGAACAATATGCAATCAACTGCATGTTTCTAACTTAATATTTTCAGAAGTTATCAGGGTTTGAAAAAAATTAAAATGCTGATTAAATGCTCTCCAAAATGTAAACAAGCAAGCTGCAACAGAGGTTGTTCATTTTTGTTTTAAACTTTTGAAATATTTTAAATTTTGATTAAAACAATGTTTAAAAAACATACAGTTTAAAAAATATAAACTTCTAAAATTTTTGCCTGAAAAATAATTATGACTGGTAAAATTCACTTTAAATGTCGATTTCTCTGAATGTGTTTTAAACAAATTTTCTCTTCTTTCAAATGTCTCTAGCTTCACAATTTTATCTTGAAATTAATAAAAGTGGCTTTTAAATGTTCTATACTACATTTGAAAAAAAATCTGGCTATCCTTTATATGTTTCGCATAATCTTAGATTTTTAAAACTCTCTTTTATTTTGCGAAAGCTTGATATTTTCATAAATAACCAGCATATTTCACAAAAATATTTCTTAAAAATAAACTATTGAACGAATATAAAAACTGATAACCAGATTTGTTTGAAATATACATATGAATAATAATCAAGCAAAATTTAAAAAATAAATAAATAAATAAGGTGAGGAGCATTTTAAAGTATATATATATATATATATATATATATATATATATATATATATATATATATATATATATATACATAAATATATATATATATATATATATATATGTATATATATATATATATATATATGTATATATATATGTATATATATATATATATATGTATATATATATATATATATATATATATATATGTATATATATATATATATATATATATATATATATATATATATATATATTAAATTAAAAAACTTTTAAATAATTTTTATTTTTATGAATTTAATATTGCAAAACTTTACTGCATATATATATATATATATACAAAAATTAAAAGCTTTTGCTCAAAAATTAAAAATATTTGTTTTTAACGCCCACCGTCCCCTTAAACTGAAAGGCAAAACAACTTTTTTTTAGGAAACTATCAAAGAGAAATATTTTTTCTCGATATAGATTAGAAATCGTTTCACTTATTTAAAATATTTATTTTATTTTATTTTATTTTCCGAAGTTTGATTAAAAAAAAAAAAATCTTCTTTCTTTCTTGTCATAATTTTAATCGTCTTTGTAATTTCTTAGAGATTTGTAAGCCATTAAAATTTCAAAAGAATGCAACAGTAATATTTACTAATAAGTGAATGTAACTTCCAATAACTTAAATGATCCCACAAATCTTGCCCCTCCTCCCCCCCCCCCAAAAAAAAAAAAAAAAAAATGAAATTAAAGTAAATAAATAGATACATATAGATAAGGTCTATGACCTCATCATTTTCAAATCAGAAAGTAATAATATATTACTTTTTAAGTTGTTTGTTATTAAACACACACGCTTTTCTTAGTATTTAAGAGCATGAATATATTTATTTATCTATTTATTTATGTATTTCTTTTTTTTTTTTTTTTTTAATCAAAATAGTAATCTATTTTTTTCCCTATTTAGTACATATATATGTATATATATACAAAATCCAACTTGTGGAACACCTTGTATCGGACTGCAGCTACTTGGTACTGAGCGACTCGGAGAGTTTGGACTATGATATTGGAAAACCGGACGAGACAGTGCCAGTAATGGGTCATCACATGCTAATCCGCTTCTTTTGCTTTAAAGTCCTGTTTCTACAATTCGGCAATGCAGTAGGTTAAATTTATTTCAATTTATTACAATATCTCTTTGCCTTTCAGGTCTGGGTGGGAACATGACGATCTAGCATGTCCTTTTATCACAAATATTGGCTTTATATTTTTTTTTTACTATTATATTACTTTGGTTATGTTGCTTTTATCAAGCACTGATATTGTTATATCTAATTTACCATTAATTTAAGCATTACTATTGTTATATATAATTTACTATTAATTTAAGCATTACTATTGTTATATATAATTTACCATTAATTTAATCTTGTTTTAGTATTTCGTTATTTTCTGTTGGGTGTATGCTAGTTTCGCTATGTTTCCGAAACCTGTTAGGCTTTTTCAATTTACTTAATTGTCTGTTCTGCTGCTCCCACCCACTGAAGAGGAAGCGGAAGGGTGATTTTTCACATGTAATGTTATATTTACAAATGTTTTTGGTTACTTTAATTCGTTGTTTTAAGTTTATTAACGTTTTTTCTTCTTCTTAAACACGCCAACTTATCTTCAAGTCTTAACATATTTTCAAAATTATGTATTTTTGTATAATTTTAAGTGCTGCCTTTGGCGCCTTTTTTTATACAAATACACTTTAATTAATATGTAATTAATATATGTATATATATATAAATATATATTACTTGTAATCTATTCATAACCATGTGATTTATATATATACATAAACATATATATATATATATATATATATATATTTTTTTTACTATTCACATATTCATATTATTAAATTTTCTTCTTCCAGTACCTAATTTTTATTTACTGATTTATTTACTTACTTTTATTTTATTTTATTTATTTATTATATATATAGTTTCAATAACGTTGTTCATAGAAATGGTATCATAATTTGAATAGAATAATAACATAATAATGTGTAAATAGAATAAAATGTCAGTAGCTTTTTCAAAAAACGCAGAGAATATTATTGAGAGAGACAATTTTTCCTGTTTTCCAATCTAAAAAAATATGTCTTCATATAGAATTGTTCAAAGAAATTATGCGAAATTGATGTTTTTTTAATATTTATTTATTTATTTATTTTTTAAGTTTGAAGGTAAACATTAATCATCTTCTTGTCAAACTGAATAAAAGAAAAGGAAAACTTTTTACTATTTTAATATTTCACGTTTCGTTTATTTAGAAGGTGTTTTAACGAAATATCAAATAGTCCAAGAGAAATTTCTAGATCAAAGTAACTCTCTTTTAAGTCAAAAGCTCTTTTTTCTCAAAAGTTGAATTTATTTTGCTTTTTGTTTTTAGAATTCAATTTTTAAAATGTTCTTTAGAGATATGAGAGTACATAAAGATGATTGTTTTGGGGTGATATTTAAGTTGGTATTTGAAATAAGTATTTTAGTATTACGAAACGTTTTGTGATTTATTTGGAATTATTTATTTCTCTTCCACCAACAGCTAAAATAACTATAAAATTTACTAAATTAATATTTTTTTTTAATGAAAATAAGTATTGTTTTATGTATGCTCATTTGTTTTGCAGACAAACTTTTAACTGTCTCTTGACCTCTAGACCAGGCCTGTCCAACCCAAAACAGTTGGTGGGCCGCATTGGAAATATATTTTATTCATTCGGGCCGCACCGTATGTACAACCATAAAAACGCCCCCCCCCCAACTTTCCCAACTAATTTTGACGTAAATTAGTGTAGATACATGCGACTGGTGCCGATCAATTAGTAATAACGCCTAGTTTAGAACGGTTTAGTTAGATTTTGCTTTAGGGGGTGTCTATATATTAAAACTGGCATCAACTTCATTTTTTTTTAAGGCAACCCCCAATTTCGACAAGCTTTTGGATTATTTGAATCAAATCAACCCAGAAAATGGTATAGTTTATATGTTTCTCTCTATTTTTCACATAATTCGTGAAAATATGGAAATACTAATGTTAAATGAATGCAATAAACATTAATTCATGTTTTCTCAAAAAATCAATATATTGAAATTTCATTTTTTTTTTTTTTTTTTTTTTTTTTTTTTTTTTTTTACGTTAGAATGAAGTAACCCAAATATATTCCATGCATATTTTTGATTAAAAAACATTTTTTGAGTTATGAAATTTATTAGTAATTTCATATTTAAAAAAATTGTGAGTTATGACCTACATTAATTTTTGCACGAATTGAATGAGCATCATAAAAAATATAGGTTTCTAAATTTACAGTTTATTCCCATCATTATTTTTCGAATTATATTGATATTTCAATTTTTATTGCAAGTAGGGGCTATCATTTGTTATAATTTGTGTCATATATTACTTTGCTTGCGCAGGATATAAAATAGTTATTCGTGTAAGTTTAGACGTACACAACATTTCTTAATTAGCATTACTTTAGTTTATATTTAAAATTGTTGTAATTCTTTTCCGATAGTTATCTGGATACATATACTACTTTTCCCTGTGATATCTTATTTTAATATTTTTAAATATAGAGATTTACTCATGATCAATTTTTTGCTTGTAACTCTATAAAAACTTGATATAAGGAATATAAACAATACTTTTTTCCGAACCGCCTTGACTTCCGAAACTCGAATATGTAGTCAAAAATGGGTGTTATTATTCGGGGGGGAAAAAGAAGAAGAAGAAGTTCGTGCAAGTTTTAATATTTAGATGACACACAAAAGAAAATTTAGCAATTGAATTAAAAACTAGATGTTATTACCAATCGTAAGGCATCAGCTGCCAATCGTAAGGCATCGATGATTTACAGTGAAATTAGTCTATTATTATTATTGTTATTTTATAACTGTACATATGCATATGTGCATATATGTTTGTGAGTGTATGATTCATGTATGCATATACTTTTTTCGGGGAAAGGCAAGGTGAAAATTCGGAGCAGAATACATTAATTCAAATTATTTTTATTCATAAATTAACAACAGAATCGTGAAAAATTTATGACTATATATTAAAACTATAATAAAAAGAATGAATAAAGGATCTAATAATATTTCAATACAACATTTCTTTAGCTACCATAATCGTTGAAATGTATTTTCACTTCGACAAGTACGAACGTATTTTTTAATTTTTGATCCGTTAACCAAAGTTGTCAAACCTTAATTATCGTTAGTCTCCTCGCGGGCCGCAAGAAACTACGCGGTGGGCCGCATGCGGCCCGCGGGCCGCGGGTTGGCCACCCCTGCTCTAGACGATAAAGTAAAAGCGAAGTTTTCACGAAAAGCCTCTCTTATTAGTTTAAAGATTCAATATACCTACACTTTCAAATTAATTTTTTACCTTGTAAGTGGTAACTTTATTTTCTCCTTGTCTAATAAAAACTTAGGGAGATTAAAGAAACTAAATAAGTAAATAATAAAACATATTTCAAATAAAGGCATAGAAAAATTATGTAGTCTAAAAAACTGCCAAATAATTAGATGTTATGAAACCTAAAAAAGAAATAATGTTCAAAATGTACAACAAAATTTCACCATTTATATATTTTTCATGCAGTAGCATTTATTTAAATTAGATACAAAGAAAAAATAATAATCAATAGATAGATTATTCGAGACAAATGCAGGGGTGTTTGCTTTCCGGATTTTTTATTTTATTTTTCACCAGTAACTACGAATTGTATTTTTTCTTATATTTAATTGCCAAACTTTTCTAGGAATCTATTAATAATATCACCGGTAAAAAGTTCTGGTAGCAAATTCCGGGGACACAAACACCCCAGCAAATGTCATCGTAACTATAAGCATAGTTGCTAACATTTTAATTTATTCCAGAGTACTTTTAGCCTAGACTTTATTTCGCACCACTTTATTTATAGAAATTTTTTTTCCAAAATATAGTTTTAATAAAATAAGAAAAAATTACTTTTAAAAAATAAGTGGTATGGATTAAAGTCGGGGCTTAATATATTCATGAATAAATTAAAATGTTGGCATCTATGCTATATGTCTGAAGGCTGTCAAATAAAAATCAAATACATTTTTATTGTATACACATATGCAATTTCTCTGTAAATTTACGGTAATCTTTATCCAAAGTCTCTGTAAAAGATTCGAATTAAAAATAAATGATCGAGATTATCTTCATTATTGCATATTTTTATATTTTAATTTCTCAAGAAATTATTAAATAAATGTTTCTAATTGAAAACTATATTATAGATCACTAATATTCTTCCTCTGATGATTTATTGAAATAATCTTTGACATTAAAATGTACGTAATATAAAATATGTGTATATTTTTAATTATACATATTTTTAAATACATTATTATACATATACATTATATATTTAAAAGAGTTAAAATATATTTGTTTAACATATGCGTTTACTTTTCTTAGTAAACGTAATAGTAGTAAAATCACAGACTTAAACTACTACTACTACTAATAATAATAATAATAATAATAATATATAATTCTTCATGAGTATAATGAAAAGAATGAGAACGAAAACTAAGCAGTTGAATAATTCACCACAAAATCCCACGCAGGCCAATTAGGTAACTAGTTAACTTGAATAGGTTTAATAATTTTAATGTATTTGAATAGTTATATTAATTTTATTAGAAAATGAATAAAATTACTTACCTAATTTTAAAACTTGTTAGATTACAAAACGTATTGAAAACATATAAAAGAAGGATCTTTCAAGGTAATGAAGTAGAAAAGAAGAAACTAATAATGGATAGTATTAAAAAGGCTAAAAATCGAGCTTACAATAACGAAATGAACCATAAAAGTTGAGATCAGCAGATTATTTTTGGACCATATCACAAAACAATGGGTAGAATATTAAATACAACAGCTCAAAATACTATAAAACTTCTTCAGGAGCCACCTCTAAAGCATTGAATAGAGAAATGCAAGGTTTCTGCTTTTGGTAAGCAATATTATGCAAAATATCAAAAGATAACTCAACTCTGCATTGAAATTATTACCATGAATTAACCAAATGAAGTTAAGACAGAATACATCTTGAAATTTTAACCAGAATTAAGTACTTAAATCAAAACACTTAATATAGAACTATTGAAAACCTTTTCAAACATTGCAGAAGATGAAACCAAGTATCACATGAAAAATTAGAAAGAACATGAATAAAGATTTCTGAAAAAATTAAGCACCAATATATATATATATGTGTGTGTGTGTGTGTGTGTGTGTGCGCGCGCGTGCGCGTGCGTGCGTGTGTGTGTGTCAGTAATTTTTATACTGTAATTTCTGAAATTATTTTGTCTCCTTTATTAAGACATTTCCTTTCTACAAGTTAAAAAAAAAAAAAATTCTATCAGAAGCTATTAAAAGCAAAATGAATCTTTTTATAGTATTATAGAAAAAATCAAAGATTTTTTAATTTTTCGTTACAAAAAAGGGTCTTAAATTCTCAAAATATTTATGGATAATAAAAATTAATTAATTCCTATATTGTATAAGACGTAATAAATCTGTTTTCAAAAATCTCAGAAGACTTTCTTTAGGATTGTTTTATACATACTTAACAAAACTGAATAGAAAGTATCTGTACTTACTAAAAAAGTATATGGACATTTTTGCATTGCTTGCACAGTTTTTTTTTTTATGAAAAGAAAAGTACATCAGAATAAAACATTTTTGGATTAAAGTACACTTTATCCAATAGCGAAAGAAAAAAAATGTAAACTACGTAAATATTACCACTTAATATCCTATCTAAAAATATTTTAGATCCATAGATAAAAATTGCAATTTTGTATTTAAAAAAAAAAAAAAAAGGTACAAAATAAATTTTTTAAAGTGTTCTGTGAATCTATAATAAAACTTTGTTGAAAACCATCTTACATTTAAAAAGGAATTTATATATATATATATATATATATATATATGTTTTATGTAATTTAGAAAATATCTGACGAAATGCATTTTTATTATTATTATTATTATTCCCTTTTTTTTCAATGTAAAAAATAAAAAATAATATAACTTTCTTTTATATTATCACAGATCTGTGGTTGAACCATTATTTTTAAAAATACTGACGAGTTTTTTTTTTTTTTTTAAGATACCCATAATAAAAATTTTCACCTCGGGGAGACACTCCATCCCTCAAGAGAAGGAGGGAGAGTCTCTTACACACATACAACTGTTTTTTATATCTTACTATGACCATTACAAATAATTCTGATTAATTTCCCAATTATTCGTTAAAAATAATTCACTTTAAGTTCATTTATACGAAATCTTTTCCTATACGCCATGTTAAAATATTTTAAAAGATACAATGATAGCGCCAGCTTTTCAGCGATTGATTTCCATAATATAATCCGCACCAGCTTAGGTCAAGGCCTAACTAAATACCAAATTTGGCTAAATTTCGTTCATTGATTTATGAGATACAGCGTCCACAAAATTTGTGACACACACACACAGAGACAGACATATAGGCATTTTCTAAAAATGTTCAAATCGCATTCAGAGCATCTTAAAATTTGTATATCCATCACAAAACAAAGTTATTAAAAAAAAAAAAAATCTTTCGTGCTTTAAGACAAGAGAAATTACAAGTTATTTTTCTTATTCTTTTCAGATTAAGAATGTTGAGCTTCTCTTTTTTAACGCTTTCCAATAAGGTTGAAAAGTGTTAATGACTACAATTTCTCTATCCGTCTGTCTGTCTCTAACTCCCGTAAATGTTCATGGAACTTTCTGAAACTGATATATGTTATTTCCGTTCACTATCGGATGTTCTTCATTGAAAATGGACACAATATCTTTACTCGTTTGCGCACAGGAAGACCCGAAAGTATTCCAAAGCATTGTGTCCTATGAGAGGTATTCCCGTAAACCATATTTTAATACATTTACTTTACTCAAATCTTAAAGAAATTGCAATATATTATTCAAGTTCTCTATGGGACGTAATTTATGAAAAATGAGTAAATACCCCCATTGATTTGTGTACAGGGACACCCGAAACAATTCCAAAGCATTGCGTTCTATGAGGGGTATTTCTATAAACCAAATTTTAATAATTTTACTTTGTACAAATCTTAATGAAATTTAAATATGTTATTCATATGCACAAAAGAATGCTTTGTAAAGAATGCTGCATGATTAGCATTAAGTTTTACAAGGTCACAATAATATATTCAGTTACATTAAGGGCTATCATTGAAAATTTGATGGAATTGCATTTTCGTTTACATTAAGCGTTTTTAACACGTTCTAACAATTTTTAAGTGCGAATATGATTGGAATTTGTGATGTGTTTGTCCGACTGTCCATATGCCTATATTTCCATCTCCGCGCCTAAAGCGTCCGTAAATAATTTCAGAATTTTTAAAAAATTATGTATGTTATTCAAGTTCACTAAGGAATGTTTCCTATTTAAAATGACATTAATAGGTCCTGTACAACTGGTTTGTGTACAGGGACACCCAAAAATGTATCAATGCATTGCGTTTTAGAACAGAAGTTTTTATAAATCACATCTAAATAATTTTCTGCTGCAAAAATCATAATGAAATTGGCGTTATTTGTTAATATACAAAAATAATGATTTGTATAGAATATAATATGGTTAATCTTGAAATTTGTAGTGCTGTATTAAAATATTCAGGTACATTAAAGGCTGCAGTTTCTTGTACGTTAAGCATTTTTAACACTTTTCAACAATGTTTAAGAGTGATTATGACATCAGTTAATCTATCTGTGTACCTTTCACTCCTTCTGTCTGTGCAAGGTGTGATAACATAGGCAAAAAATATTGAAAGTCTTTCGGTACAACAGGCACGTACCGTTGGAAAGTGTTAATAATCAATGCGTAACGTATGATTTTTCGTTCTTGTTTAAATTTAATGTATCTTTTTTACACGTGATGTAAACATAAAAAAGAATTTTACTAATAAAAAGTGAAACCTACATAAAAAAAATAAGGTTATCATATTAATATTTTTATAATTATATCATTATTTTTAACATATTAAATAAAAATTTATTAGTTAAGTTTTACAAACAATCAATACATAGGTGCCAACTTCTACAGTTATTAAACACCACTTTCCTAAATAAACATTTTATAATATTTATTCACAGAATTTTAAGGGTTTCCATTAAAAATTGCCTGCAGCGAAAGAAAAAGAAACGTAGTTCTTATTAACAAATCCAACACAACAGTAATTCTAAAATAATTAAATTCAATTAGGGTATCATTTACGAATTTAGGGCCTCATAATTTTATGCAAAATTTATGATATTATTGCAGCAGTGATCCTTTAAATAAAACCTTGCATTAAGCTTCTTTGTTCTGAAATTCAGTTAAAATTTGTTTCTTTTATAAATTCGTGGATATTTTCTCTTTGTGGACACATATATTAATTAAAGTAAATGTTAATAATGCCGAGCAGTATATCCTCATTTCAGCTAATTAAACACTCTTTTTAATAGTAAGAAAGCACCACAGAAATGGTGTTTTAATATAATAATTACAAAACTTTGAATAAACACCATAAACTGCAATAAAATCGTATCAATTGTTTCGGGTCCAAAGAACACACGACCCTTCGTCAAGGGAAAAAGTAGACACGAGTGATGCAGCCGCACTCGTTCCGTAAGAATGCACAAAAGAATGCATGTTTTATATAAAATATAATATGATTAACAATAAGGCTAACAGGGTCACACAAAAATTTTCACTTACATTAAGGGCTATTATTGGAAAGTTGCTGGGATTGCTTCTTGAATTACATTAAGGGTTTTTAACACTTTCTTACAATTTTCAAGTGCGAATATGATTTGAATTAATGTATTTGTCTTTCCGATTTTCCGTCTCTCTATCTGTTCGTCTGCCAGTCTCCAGCGTCTGTAAATATTTTCATAATTTTTAAAAAATGATATATGTTATTCAATTTCATTATGGAACGTTCCCTATTTCAAATGACATTAATATATCCTGTACAACTGGTTTGTGTCCAGGAACACCCTAAAAATGTCAATGCGTTGCATTTTAGGAGGATTATTTTTGTATATCATTTTTAAATAATTTCTTGTTGCAAAAATCATAATATATATATTGTTAATATACTAAATAATATTTTGTATAGAATAATATATATTTAGTGTTCAAATTTACAGGGTTATACTAAAATATTTAGACACATAAAAGGCTTTATGTTAAGCATTTTTAACACTTCCAAACAAAATTTAAGTGTGATTATTAATTCAATTATTTTGTTTGTCTGCCTGTTGCGTGATAACGTCGGCAAGGAACATTGAAGGTTTTGCGGTATAACGAGTACGTAAAGTTGAAATGTGTTAATAATAAAAGTGTACTGCGTGGCTTTTCGTTCTTATTTATTCATTTATTTATTTATTGATTGATAGGGAAATCTTAATTAAAGGTATTCACATAAATCCGTTTAACTCAAAAAGCGAGGATGCACCATGGTGGAATGTTACAAGAGGAGTTGCCATACGTCCTATCAGTATGCAAAGCAAATGAAGTTAACTATTGCCTACTTAAGATGACTGCCGCAATAGTAGCCATATTGAGTCAACCGAAACGATGGCAGTACCGTGTTATTTCATTTATTTGGCATCTATATGACATATTTAAGATCTACAGTTGCAATGATTTTCGTATCGGATGATCCGTATTATATAATTTCACAATAACAATGCAGAATTTCTTACATAACCATTTTACTCAATGACTTCGTCTTTTACGGCTTTGGCTTCATGTTTTTCATCACATATCATCTCCTTTTATACCTTACTTCTTAGGACAAAGCTTATCATTTATCCATAAATAGTTATAAATAGCTTCATGTTCGGTCATTTTATTCGGGGGAAAAAAAAATCTGAAAAAAATATTCTTGTTCGCTATAAACCATGAATTTATTCAAAGAATTGTATTTCAACTCCACCTTGTAAGGATATTCTACAAAAAGAAAGTTAATTAAAATTACGTTTATGATGTGAGCCCAGCATGTAACTGTTATATTTATATTTAAATGTTCCTTATACATTATGTTTGCATTTAGAAGTTATTTATGTGTTTTACTGCATCACAAGTAAAAAATTTGATATGGCAATATTCGGCGAGACTTCTACATTTAAAATTATTCATACGTGCAATAAAAACTTTTTAGCTTTACATTTAAAATTAAATCAATCAAATTGCAATAATATTATTTGTAAGTGCTTGAAAATTGTCGAACAACTCGACATAATGTTGTTATAATGAGTGTTTCTTTTCAATATACAGATATACTCTAGTATTTTTTTTTTTTTTTTACCTTTTACACACTTAAAAACAGTTTCTCTCTGTTTTATTTTTTTTATTTATTCATTTTATTTCTTTTATTTATTTTTGTTACCTCACGATCAAAGTTATTCTATTATATTTCAATTACATAAGACAAAAAATGGTCTTAAAACAGTGACAGTCGAAATTCGTAAAATTTTCCAACTATGAACTAGTTGTCTTAGTTTCCAATTTTAGCTATTTTTAGCTACCAGACAATTTTAGCAGAAGTTTTAATTTTATTTAATCAGTGAAAACTGTAAAAGAATAATATAAAAATTTCTATTAAAATCGACAGGTAGACAAAAAATTGATCATATTGGTAATTTCCCTAGTGTTACTCATTACCTTTTGTTCAACAATTTCCCCGTACAATTAAACAGAATTTCACTTAAATGACACCATAACTTTTTACGACTAATATAATCGCATGCAAATTTCTTCATTTTTAACACTTTCCAACAAGGTTGAAAAGTGTTTATGACTTCGGTTTGTCTGTCTGTCTGTCCGCGCTCTAACTCCCATAAATATTTTAGGAATTTCTTGAAACTGATATATATTATTCAAGTTCACTATCGGATGTTTCCTATTGAAAATGGAGTTTATACCTCTACTGGTTTGCGTACAGGGACCCCTGAAAATATTTCAAAGCATTGTGTTCCATGAGAGGCATTTCTATAAACCATATTTTCATACCCTTACTGTACACAAATCTTAATGAAATTGAAATATGTTATTCAAGTTCACTATCGGGTGTTTCCTATTGAAAATGAAGTTTATACCTCTACTGGTTTGTGTACAGGAACCCCGCAAAATATTTAAAAGTATTGTGTTCTATGAGAGGCATTTCTATAAACCATATTTTCATACTCTTACTGTACACAAATCTTAATGAAATTTAAATGTGTTATTCAAGTTCACTATTGGATGTTTCCTGTATAAAATGAAGTAAATACCACCACTGATTTGTGTACAGGGATACACAAAAGTATTTCAAACAATTGTGTTCTATAAGAGGTATTTCTATAAATCATATTTTTATACCTTTACTGTACACGTATCTAAATCAAAATGAAACACATTATTCCAGTTCACTATTGGATGTTTCCTGTATAAAATGGATTAAATACCACCAGTGGTTTATATATACAGGGATACCCGAAAATACTTCAAAGTATTGTGTTCTATGAGAGGTATTTCTAGAAATCATATTTTCATACCTTTACTGTACACATATCTTAATGAAATTGAAGTACGTTATTCAAGTTCACTATTTGATGTTTCCTGCGTAAAATGATTAAATACCATGACTTTTTTATATACACGGACACTCAAAAGTATTCTAAAGCATTGTATTCTATGAGAGATATTTCTGTAAATCAAATTTTAATAACTTTACTTTCCACGAAGTTTTAGAAATTGAAATTTGTTATTTATATGCACAAAAGAATGCTTTGCATAGAATATAGCATGATTAGCATTCGATTTACAATGTGACACAAAAATATTCTGTTATATTAAGAGTTATTGATAAAAATTTGCTAGAATTGTACTTTCGTTTACATAAAACGTTTTTAACACTTTCTAACATTTCTTAAGTGTTAATATGATATCAATTTGTGTATGTGTCCGTCTGTCCGTCTGCCCGCGCTCTGACTCCCGTAAATATTTATGGAATTTTTTGAAACTGATATATGTTATTCAAGTTCACTATCGAATGTTCCCCATTGAAAATGGTGTTTATACCTCTACTGGTTTGTGTACAGGGACACCCGAAAATATTTCAAAGCATTGTGTTCTATGAGAGGTATTTCTATAAACCATATTTTCATACCTTTACTGTACAATATCGTAACGAAATTGAAATATGCTATTCAAGTTCACTATTCTATGTTTCCTATATAAAATAGATTAAATATCACCACTGGTTTATGTACAGGGACACTCAAACGTATTCCAAAGCATTGCGTTCTGTGTGAGATATTTCTATAAATCACATTTTAATAACTTTCCTTTCCACGAAGTTTTAGGAAATTGAAATATTTTATTTATATGCACAAAAGAATGCTTTGCATAGAATATAGCATGGTTATCATTAGATTTACATTGTGACACAAAAATATTCAGTTATGTTAAGAGCTGTTAATAAAAAATTGTTAGAATTGTACTTTCGTTTACATTAAGCGTTTTTCACACTTTCTAACATTTTTTAAGTGTTAATATGATTTCAATTTGTGTATCTATCTGATTGTTCTTTTGTCTGTCTGTCTGTCTCTCTGTCTGTTTTCTGCGCTCTAATTCCCGTAAATATTTATGGAATTTCTTTAAACTGATATATTTTATCCAAGTTCACTATCGGATGTTCCCTATTGAAAATCGAGTGAATACCTCTTCTGGTTTGTGTACAGGGACACCCAAAATTATTGGAAAGCATTGTGCTCTATGACAGGAGTTTCTATATACCATATTTTAATACATTTACTGTATAGAAACGTTAATGAAACTTTAATATGTTATTCAATTCCCTATCGGATGTTTCCTATGTAAAATAGAGTACATTTCTAACTGGTTTGTGTACAGAGGCACTTTAAAATATTCTAAAGTATTGTGTTCTATAAAAGTTATTTTTATAAACCAAATTTTAATAATTTTATCTTCCCCAAAGCTTAATGTAATTGAAATATATTATTGGTATGCACAAAAGAGTGTGCCTTCTATGTAATATAGTATGGTTAGCATTAGATTTACAGGGCCACACAAAAATAATCAGTTACATTAAAAGGTATTAATAAAAATTTGCTGGAATTGCACTTTTGTTTACAAGAGCGTTTTAACACTTTCTTATAGTTTTAGTGGGAATATGATTTCAATTTGTGCATCTGTCTGTCCGATTGTCTACCTTTCTATCTGTTTGTCTCCAGCTCCTATCATCCTTGAATATTTTGAGAATTTTTAAAAAATGATACACTCATGTTCCCTATGGAATGTTCCCTATTTAAAATGTCATTAATAGGTCCTATACAACTAGTTTGTTTACAGGGACAGCAACAACAACAACAATAAAGAAAAGCCAATGCATTACGTTTTAGGACAGAGTTTTTTAAAAGTTAAATTTAGAAGACTTTCTATTGTAAAAATCATAAAAACATTGACATTTATTATTGATATTCTAAAATAATCTTTTGTATAGAATATGATATGATTAACTTTCAGATTTACAGGGCTACAGTAAAATATTCAGAGAGATTAAAAGCTGTAATTATAATCTAACGGCTGCTGTTTCTTTTGCATTAAACCTTTTTAACACTTTCCAGAATGCCTAGGAGTAATTTTAAAACCAATTAGTCTATATGTATATTTTTCAGTCCTTCTGTCTGTTGTGTGATAACGTAGGCAAAGAATATTAAAAGTTATTCGGTACAACAATTGCGTACAGTTGGAAAGTGTTACTAATCAATGCGTACTGCATTATTTTTCTTTCTTGTTTCATTTTAATGGCTGTATATACTGCTAAGAACATTTGCACGCTTTATTATTATATATTGCTCCTTTCCTATATATATATATATATACTTTTTTTTTTAAACTAAATTTTGAATAAAAACATAATATATGTTTTGTTTCTACATCTACGTATTCCTGAGTGTTAGTCTATGTAAGGCTCCTATATATATGAGCTGGCGCATCAGACATTTTGTTGCCTTAGGGTTGCCACGTCTACCCAGCGTGTTTCTCTGATAAACAAACGAGAAACATTTTTTTTTTTTTTTTTTTTTTTGTCGTCTTACGTTACTTTAAAGTAACTTGTTTTATTATATTTCATAATTTTAGCTAAGTAAACGATGATATGGAAGTTTGTTTAGCGATAAACTGCTATAATCATTCAAGAAGTGAATATAAAGTGTTCTGCAGACTGTGTATTTGAGTTTTGGCGACATTTTGTAAAAGAAACAGAAACCGCCCTAACAACACATCTTATCCAGTTCATCCATAGGATATCCTCAAAATAAAATGACATCCTGAGAATGTACTGTGAAAAAAATGTGTTTTTAGGAATATTATTGTTGCTTATTGCTCTTATTTTGACCGGATTAGCTCCAGATCAAGATTTCTTAAAATCATTAGGGAAGCGATAAGAACGCCAAGCGGGAATGCTGTCCTCTTCGGAGGCAAAAAAATGGCGGTGATGCGCCGGCCTATTATTTTATTTAGGGGCTCTAAGTCTATGGGCCTTTTGGTAAATGACGTCACACAAATATACAGGTACCTGTAAACTGTATCATCCAATTAATGATCTGTCTAAGTTCATATACTTGTGTTCACTTTAAAACAGATCATGTACATAAACAGACATAACGAATGTGTAATATGCCTATGTACTTGTTCATTTTTCTTTCATAAAGTTATGTGTAAAAAAACAGAAGAGCGATTTTTCGTCATAATTGATAGTCTACTCATGATTTGTAATACTGGAAATATACAACAGTATATATATGTATATATATATATATATATATATATATATATATATATATAACCTTAAAAGTAAACAAAAATGCAGAATTAAATGTAAATGAACTTCCTATGGTGAGTTTTGTGATCTTGCATATATTCTTATTGAAACGTAAAAAATAAATAAATAAATAAATAAATAAATTATTTTCATTTTAAGAAAGCGTAGTAACGTGATTATTAGCGTACACTTTCAATGAACATAATTTATCTTTATCTCATACAATAATTAATAACAAGAAATGTTTTTAAAACGCATTTTGCTACTTGTCATAATAGATTATTTCATAATATATAAAGAGGGCATGCATAGAAAGTAGCAATTACAAAATGAATAATGTATTAAAATAAAAATTCTCTTTTAAGAAACATAAATAAAATAAATAAAATAAAATAAAAAGCATTCAATAAATTCCTTCTAATCTGTGAAAGTCTCCACCCTAATCTTTTCCAAAGTAGGAAAAAAAAAAAAAACGGAATTGCTATTTAGTACCTGAACTACATTTTCAATATCCATAAATCATCTTTATGTCAGAGTATTTACTTTTATTTAATAAGGTGGAAACGAAATTCTAAACTCGGCGAAAAATTATTAAAATATACGACCATTTTATCCGATGCTTTTATTTTATCTGGGAAATGAATTAACCGAATACATAAATGTAAATTAATTGATTTAGCTTTTGAAGGTAAATAGCGATTTTTTTTTTCATTTATATTCCGATAAAAATAGATTACAACATAATATATGGAAATTTTATTCTAATTAAATGCTCTCTGAAATTTACATTTTAGAAAGAATATAAATAAATGTTTTTAAACATAAAATTTTCTAAAATCTTAAAAGGAAAATCAAATCAAAATATATGTAATGTTTCGACCGATAGTATATATATATATATATATTATATTACCTGAATAACAAGAAAAGAACATTTTAGATGAAAAGTACAAAAATTGGATTATTTCTGCCTTAGTTATCATCAATTTACAAATTTTAACTTTCAGATGGTTTTCCATCAGACACCGAGAGGCTCTGCCCTCTAAGCTGATACACTGTAAATTTCAAATCCGTGAAAAAACGGAAGTCGTACGGCAGCAAGTTACCACAACTTCTCCGTTTTTTTTTTTTTTTTTTTTTTTTTTTTTTTTCAACAGATATTTTCCGTTTTAAATATAGAAGTTTTAAGGATGGATATTTTCTGTTTTATAAACCAACTTTTTCCGCTTTAAGCACGTGTTTTCTCAGTTTTATAAACGTATATTTTCTGTTTTCAAACGGAAATTATTAAATAAAAAAAAAAAAAAAAACCACGGATGTTTTTAGCATTACAAACATACATATTCTGCTTTATTTAGGGATATTTTAGTTTAAAAAAATGAAATTACTCTATTTGTCTTATCTCATATCAAGAAGATGGTAAACATTGTAAATCGTTTTTATAAATTGCCTCTTTAAATGTGTGAGAGTTTAATTACATATATATTGAAATATAACAGTATTAAACATATTATTATTTTTGAAAAAGAAATTCATTTTAATCTTTTAAATTTTTTGAATTTTTATAAAATATCCTCTGTTAATCAATTTTTAAAATTTCCCCCTCAATTTTATAATTATGATGACAGTTTGACAATATATTTTAAACATATCTCGATGTTATTTTGTGAATTCACTGGTAAGTTTATTCTTTTAATTATTTTCTTGTTTGAATGGTAAAATTTAATGGAAGTATTTAACATTCATACATAAAATAATAAATAAATAAATAAATAAATACCAACGGTTCCACAAAGTAGTACCCAAATAAGTAGAATATATTTTTAAGCTATTGTAAAGTAAAATAGAGAGAAATGATAAAAAATAGTTAATAAAAACAATTAGTTAAAAAAAAAAAAAGTTTTTTAGAAATTTTTAATACGTTTAATTTTGTTTTATTTCAATATATATGTATTCAAATTTTCATAAATCTAAAACGATATTTTTAAAAATCTATTAATAACGTTTCTCTTACGCAAAACCCTTAATTCACATGGCCGAATGAGTAGCATCAATTTGTACACTGTTAAAAATTTCAACAGAAAACTCTGTGTAATCTATTATCTTAAGCCTTACGTAAAATTACAGAGAAATATAAACGGAGATGTTAAAAGACTCATTTTATACATTCATTTTAATAACTAATATTAATTTAATAATTTATTGTGAGAATATATTTTGGACTTGGAATGCTTTTTCTAAAGTAGAAACAGTCATTTTTAATTTTAAATAAAAGATTAAATAATAAAATTACGTAAAAATACAGAATCAAGATTGACAATCTCGGTTATTCACTTTTAACTAGGAATTACTGTAAATTTACAGAGACTCTGGAAAAATATTTACATTAAATTTACAGAAATTTTTCACAGTGTAGAAAAAAAAGAAAAAAAAGTGTCCTTATACAAGTAAAAAGCAGAAATGATAAGTTTATAATGTTGAAAATATCCGTATTTTTAACATTTTTCAACAAAGTTGAAAAATGTTTATGACTACAGCTTGTCTTCTGTTCGGTAAAACCCGAAAACATTCAGAAAATTCCTTGAAACTTTTATGTTATTTAAACTTCACTACGGAATGCTCCCTATTGAAAAGAAATAAATATCACTAGCTGATTTGTCTACAAGGACACCCGAAAGAATTTCAACGCATTGCGCTCTGTGAGAGGTATTTCTATAAAATATTTTAATGCCTTTATTTGCACAAATCATATTGAAATAAATCATTCATTAGCAAAAAATAAATAAAATAAATAAATAAAATGAAAATAAATATATTTTGTAGAATAAGATTTATAGGATCACACAAAAATATTCATGATACTTTTAGGACTGTAATCGGAAATGGCTGCAATTACACCTTTGTTTTCATTGAACATTTCTAACACTTTCAGCCAATGTTTAAACATGATTATAATTTGAGTTCGTCTACCTGTCTGTCTTCTCGCTTGTCTCTCCGCTCTAGCTTTCTTCAACATTTCAGATTTCTTAAAAATAATATATGTTGTACAACATCAATATGATATGTTCCCTATTTAAAATGGTATGAATAGGAAACTGGATTGTGTACAGTGACACACAAAACAATGCCAATTTATTTTGATGTATTAGAGACAATTTTATAAATCATATTTAAAAAATTTTGTACAACCAATCATAATGAAACTGACATTTATTATTTATATACTGAAAGAAATGTTTTCTGTAGAATATGGTACGATTTGTTTTAAGATTTACAGGGCTACAAAAAAATATTCAGCTATATTAAGAGCTATAATTAGAAATATTATATGTATGTGTGAGTACCTGTATTAGAGGATTTTTTTATTACAATATTATCTGTTTTTATAATTTTCTCTGTCGAAATTCACCAATTCCCCCCCCCTCCCCCGCCAAAAAAAAATTAAATAAACTCACGAATAAAATATTTTTAATTATTAAAAATCTCTTTTTAGACATCCAATAAACAAGCACATATTTATTCGATTTTTTTCTTTTCGTTTTTTGTAAAAGTAAAATTTCTTAATGGCATATTTTTTATATTCGATCCAGTTTTTTTTTTCCCTTCCTTCTTACTCTAGAACCAATTGGTTTTCTTTATAAAACGGTACGAAAAAAAAAGTGATACAGTTTTTAAAAAAGCAAAAAAGAGTAAAAATGTGTGATTATTTTTAGTGACCAGCGAAGCGAGAAAAGCCTGCTAGTATTAATAATAATAATAATAATAATAATAATAATAAAAACAATAAAAACACGCAGATAAACTAGAATTAGGCTACGGTTTCAAACTTAGGTCACGAAACATCTGAAGAGTGAACATCCTCTTTTAAATTTGTGACTGATACCTCCCGTTTTACAAATCTAATAGAGAGTTACTTTATCCCTTCAAAAGAGCATAGGTAAATTCGGGATCAAATGTTGGTCCCGAATTTAACTATTGGATTACTTGACTCCCCCCTTTTGATCCCGAATTTACCTACACCCGTTGTTTGGTATTCCATTATACCCGACTATTCCTTATTCCTCACAATTCCTTCTTCTATATTTTTTGTTTAAGTATGTCAAGTAATGCAGTAAACAATAATTTTCTTTGATTTATTTAAAAAGGTATCACAGTTAAATGAAATTTATGACACACTAAAACATAATTAAACATTTTCTTTTTAGTTCTGAGAAAAGTCCCCATACATATTTTTTCAATAACATGGTAAAAAGAGTTGTTGTTTAATGTGTAGATTTAGTTTTCTATAACAATAAATTTTTGTCAAAATGGTAAGTAAATAGCGACCATAGAACAATAAATAAATAACGCATCATGGTAAAAATTAATTTGTAAAATAGCGCAACAAATCATACTTAAAAATTTTCTTCCATTCCAACAAAGTTCTGATAGAAATCTTTTAATAAGACATTGAAAAAGAATTATTTTTAATACGTAGATTATATTTTCTATAATCATAATTTTCTTTTGTCAAAATGTCAGCACTGTATTTAACAGTTTGGAGTTTTAAGGTTGTCTTTTAAAACTTATTAAAACTTGTTAAAATTCTTAATTTTTTTTTACCTCTAACTTTTAGTAATACTTAGTTATGTTTATTATATTTATACTGTTAATTTTATATTATATTTTACCTACTTTTCATTTTTATTATAAATTTTAAAAAACTGTATCTCAAATTTGTAAAAATATCAAACGGAACAGTAAGACAGCATCCCCCCCCCCAGACAATTATTAAAAAGTAATATTGTTTGCTGGGTATAGATCAGAAGTCGTTTCGCTTATTTAAAATATTTAGTTTGATTTTTTTTTTCTCCCAAGTCCGGGAAAAAAAAAAAAAAAAAAAGAAAAAAAAAATGCTTCTTTCTTTCTCATAATATTATTCTAATCGTCTCTATAATTTCACAGAGGTTTTTAAATTATTAAAATTAATATATATACATATATATTTTCTAAAACTGAAAATATCATTAACCTCCACAAATTTAAATGGTCCAAAAAATCTTGTTCTTCTTACTTCCCCCTTCAAAAATAAATAAATAGATATAAAATTAAGAAAAAAAAAGTTAGAAAGTGTAAGAAAGAATAAAGATAAATAGAAGAAATAATAGAAAAAAAAAAATTGAAGAAGTGAATTTTTCACATAGTTCTTCCTGTCTTTCATTAAAAAATAAAAATAAAAATAAAATAAAAAAATCTGATGTGGGCACCACATGATTTCCTTATAGACTTTTAGAAATATACATAACGTTAAAAAACGTTAACATTGGACCTCAAACAGTTGGCTAAAAATATTTTTAAAAAAAATGAATTATCACCGTGTTCTGCGCTTTTCTGAAAGTTAGTTAAAAACCGATTGCAAGATTTGTACTGGTAACGCTGACGAAGGCAGCAGAGACCCGAAAAAATTGGCTAAAAGTATTAAAAAAAGGCATTTTCACCGTGTTCTGAACTATTCTGAAAGTTTCAAATGTCTAGCTAGTCGGGAAGTTAGTTAAATAAATTTTCTGTTGAACCATATAAATGCTGCCGAAGACAGCAGAGACCTGAAACAGTTGGCTAAAAGTATTAAAAAGATGCATACCCACCGTGTTCTGAACTATTCTGAAAGTTTCAAATGTCTAGCTAGTCGGGAAGTTAGTTAAATTAGTTTTCTGTTGAACCATATAAACGCTGCTGAAGGCAGCAGTGACCCGAAACAATTGGCTAAAAATATTTAAAAAATGCATTGTCACAGTGTTCTGAGCTTTTCCGGAAGTTTTAAATGTCTAGCTAGTCGGGAAGTTAGTTAAAAATCGATTCCAAGATTTGTACTGGTAACGCTGCCGAAGGCAGAAGGGATCCTACACAGTTGGCTAAAAGTATTAAAAAAATGCATTTTCACCGTGTTCTGATCTAGTCTGAAAGTTTCAAATGTCTAGCTAGTCGGGAAGTTAGTTAAATAAATTTTCTGTTGAATAGCATAAACGCTGCTGAAGGCAGCAGGTATCGAAAAAAGTTGCCTAAAAATATTTAAAAAATGAATTGTCAACGGGTTCTGAGCTTTTCTGAAAGTTTCAAATGTCTAGCTAGTCTGGAAGTCAGTTAAATTGCAAGATTTGTCTAAACCGTTTTTGAGTTATTAGCGTTTTTTGATACATTATGGCCAAAACCTATGTATTTTTGTCATTATGAACCTAATTTTCCTAAATATCTCTAAAACGGAAAATCATACAAAGTCCAAAGAGGGAGGTGCACAACTAGATGTTAAAACAAACCTATGTACCAATTCGCAACTTTCTATGTCTAACCGTTTTTGAGTTATGCGACACACACACACACAGACACACACACACACATACAGACGTCACGAAAAATCGTGTAAAATCTCTTATATTTCCAAAACGAGAGCTCGTGTTGAGACGACACTTGAAGGTGTGCAACTAGACATCATGACAGTCACATGTATAAATTGGCAACATTCAGCGATCATTCGTTTTCGAGCAATGTGAAATACAAAATCCATTTCGCAAATCAGGATTACTATACTTCCTTATACTTTGTATAAGGAAGTAAAAAGATCTGAGACTTTATCATTTTTACTTTTTACTTCCTCTTACCCATAAGGTAGAGAAAGTATTGTTTTTGGGTCAAATTTTCGAACGCGAGATTTTGTTATATTTACACGTTTTGAGGTCCCCTAAATGCGAAAAATCATGTTTTTAGCAAATGATCTGTGTGTATGTCTGTGTGTCTCTCTGTGTGTCTGTGTGTGTGTGTGTCTATCTGTTATCAGCATATCTCAAAAACAAATTATGGCAGAAAGTTCAAACTTGGTATTCTAAATGTGTATCATATAGGGATGCTACAGTAAGCTTTTCGTTAAGATCAAGCAAATGGTTCGTGTACAGGGACAATCAAGAGAATTCTAATACATTATGTCTATGGGGGAAATTGCAGGTAAGTAGAGTTTAACGTCTATAGTTTGCACTAAACCAAATGAAACGAATATATATTTTTTTGTAATAGAGATAGTTAACTGGGAAAAAAATTTTGTGTATGTAGGAGCCTCGCCTCTCCCCCCCTGGGGGGGAAGTCCCCCCTCGAGGGGAGTAAATTTTCATGATGGGTATCTTTCAAAAGAGCTCGCTAATACCTTTAAAACGAATGGTTGAACCATCGATCTGCGATAATTTAAAACAAAGTTATCGATATTTTTTACTTTTAACGAAAAAAAAAACTTAGAAAAAAAATCGTTTTTTTTTTTTTTTAATATTGAGAATACAATGGACTTTTTGTGGATATTTGGTGTTATACTACTTCTCTAATATGGAAATCGTCTGCATTATCATAAAAGATAATTTTTTTATATCATATTTTTAATAAATTATTTTTTAAAAACAGAATTATTTTTTAATAACCGAATTAAATTCTATATAAATGTAGGTGCATTAATGAAACGGGGGTTGAGGGGGGCGGTAGCCCCCTCACACAGAACTAATTAACATATAAAACTCTTCAGAAGCCGAATATGAATTGTTTAACACAGATTTACATAACAGTACTCGTTATCTTACCTTTTAATCTGCAACCTGTATTTACAGTAATAAATTTCAGGGTAAGAGAAAGTCGTGTGAGTGACACACCAGTTTATTTCAAATCAGAAAGTAATAATTTATATAGTTTATTGATTTCTAAAATACTTGTTATTTAAAAGAAATGCCTTTCTTGGTATTTAAGTGCGTGAGTACATTTATTAGGTTTTTTTTTTTTTAATGATAATCTGTTTTTTTCTTCCTATTCAGTATATATATTTTTTCTCAATTGTAATCTTTTCCTAACCATGTTATATATATATATATATACATTACTTTTTCTTATCAATAAGGTAGGCAAAGTATTGTTATTTGGTCAAATTTCCGAAATTGAGTTTTTGCTTACCCGTTTTGAGGTCCCCTGAATCCAAAAATCATGTTTTTAGCCGTTGGTCCGTGTGTCTGTCTGTTATCAGTATATCTCAAAAACAAATTATAGCAGAAACTTCAAACTTGGTATTCTAAATGTGTATTACATAAGGATGCTAAACTAAACTTTTCGTTGAGGTGAAGTAAATGGTTCGTGTACAGGAATACCCAAGATAATTCAAATACATTACGTTTATGGGGGAAATTGCAGGTAAGTAGAGTTTATCATCTATTGACTGCACTAAACCAAATGAAACGGATATATATTTTTTATATTCGTAAAAACATGTTTCACATGTAGAATATGGTATGGAAATCTATCATTGTTCGTTTACAGGGCTATACAAGATAAGTAGATTGTAGTTTGACAACGTTTGAGGTGTATTTAAGGTTGTGCCATGTATTATTAATATAGGATTATATTTATGTGCACCATGTTGTGTGTACATAACCTTCTGAAAATGTAGAGGGATGACAATGTTTAAGCCATGTCGTTCTTTTTTATTGTTAGTGAAAATGCTTTACTATATTATTCTACCATGTCTAGGAAAGCTGCTCAGAAATTGAAATTAATTCCTAATAGTCATATGGTAAAAAATGTATTTTTTTTAAGTTAAATATTCATCGCTTGGTTTTTTGTATATTTACACGTTTTGAAGCTTCCGGAATACCAAAGTCAAATTTCTAACGTTTGATATTTGTCTGCGTCTCTTAGAATAAATTAAAAACAAATAATTTCAGGCGATTCAAATGTTGTATTTGAAGTTAATACGCTTGTTTGTAACTAGGAAAGTTTGATCAAGATTGCTAAGTTTCAAGGAATGTTGCGTGGATAATTTTAAATGAACTTTTGAAGTTCCCCCCTCACACAAAATTATTAGTCGAATAAAGCTGTTCTGAAGCCTAATTTGAATTGTTATAACATAAGTTTACATAACAGTACTCGTTATCTTATTCTTTAATCTCCAATTTGTATTTATAGTATTAAATATCAGGGTAAATTAAAGTCGTGTGAGTGACACACCAGATTATGTTTTATTAATATTCATGTATTCGTATTATCGAATTTCCGCCTTGCTGCATGTAATTTTTGCTTATTTATTTTATTTTATTTTAATTTACTTTTTTTTTTTTTTTTTACAATTAATTACGGTGTTTATAAACATGGTATCATAATGTGAATAGAATAATAATAGAATAATATGCAAATAGAATAGTATGCCTTTGAGAAAAGCAATTTTTCCTTTATTCCTAATCTGTAAAAAAAAAAAAAAAAAAATGTTTTCATATAGAATTTTTCAAAGAAAGGATGCGAAAATGATGTTTTTTATTATTTTTCTACTAAGTTTTAAAGTAAACATTAATCATCTACTTGTCAAATTGAAAAAAAAAAAAAAAAACAAGAAAGAAAGAAATAAGGAAGGAATTTTTTTTTTAAATGGTTAGAATTTTGTTTATTTAGGTTCGTTTATTTTAGGTGTGAAAATATCAAATAGTTCCAGAGAAATTTCTAGATCAAAGTATACTCTCTTTTATGTCAAATGCTGATGATTTTTTTTTTTTTTTTTTTCAAAAGTTGAATTTATTTCGCTTTTTGTTTTTAGAATACAACTTTTTTAATATTTTTTTAGAGATATAAGAGTATTTATAGACAATTGGGGAAATATTTATATTCGTATTGGGCATAAACATTTTAGTATTACGAAACGTTTTATGATTATTTAGAATTATTTATTTCTTTTCCTTCAACAGATAAATAAAAATACAATTTTTACTAATTTAAGTTTTTCTTTTTTTTTTCTTGAAACAGGTTTTTTTTTTTATGTATTCTTTTTTTTTTTTTTTTTTTTTTTTTTTCTTTAGATAAACTTTTGATAGTATCTTCTCTTTTAAACGGTAAAATAAAAGTGAACATATTTCACGAAAAAATGCAGCTGTTATTTTAAATATTCAATATACTAACCCTTTCAAATAAACTTTTTACCTTGTTAGTGAAATTTGTATTTTCTCTTTACCTACTATAACTTTAGAAATATAAATTAAATCAGTTGAGGAAAATAAAATAGTATCTTCCGATTAAAGACAATGGAATATTAATAAATATTGTCTGTCTTAGTGAAAGAAACTATCAATTAATCCCTTAAAAAAGAATCGAAGAAAGAAATTAGTTTAAACTTATACATCTCTATTTCATTAATTACGTCTTCTTCATACAGCAATATTTAATTAAGTTTGATACTAGCAGGCTTTTCCTACTTCGCTGGACGCTATATTTAAATGAGTTATCGAAATTCTATATCATTATTAATAACCTAAGTTAAAGTTCCCACTGTGTACGGTGGAGGTTTATCTCGCTCGCAAAATGAGGAGTCCGGACTTCGACAGCAACTTACCCGCTTCTTACTACCCCTTCCCCAGCGAGTAAATTCGAAGTTTTGCGGAATCCCACCAAAGTATTGGATGAGTGTAAAAGCTCTACCCGTTTTTATTACTCATAAAGAAGAGCAATAAACGCAAAACGAACAGTACCTATTATTGTGCATAATCCCCATTGCTATCTATGACCACTTACCATCTTTCTGGTAGGAGATGAATCCCACGGCAATAAAACTCCGGCGGTTTCGAGTCAAAAAAGTCTTTGACGACATTTTTCACAGTATCAAGATCATCAAAGCTTTTCTGACTGAAGTAATTGTTCAACGCATGAAAACTGTGATAATCAGTTGGTACCAAGTCAGGAGAATATGGAGGGTGAGGTAAAACCTCCCAACCAAAGCCCAGTAACTTTTAGCGAGTTCTGACAGCAGCATGTGGCCTGGAGTTGTCGTGATGAAGGATAACACCGCGACGATTGATGAGACCTGACCGCTTTGCTAACAAATTTGAATGCAGCCTGTCTAACTGAAGACAGTAGAAGGCAGCATTGATGGTTTGGTAGAGTGGCAGGACCTCCCAGTGAATTATTCCCTGCACATCCCACCACACACTCAGTAACACCTTCTTGAAATGAAGTTCAGCTTTTGAAGTCGATGCAGACGAATCAGAAAGACGGATCATCCCGTTGATTAGCTGTCAGGTTATGTGGAACCAAATGATACAACTTTCTCGTAAAACCCAACTTAACCAGCAGTCTCTCGACTGTTGTCCGGTGTACGTTAAAGGTCTCCGCTAATTCCTGATCAGTTGGTTTCGGGTTGTTTCTTATGGCATGGTCAATATCGTCGTCTCCAACGTGCGATGGCCGTCCACTCCTAGCCTGACCTTGGCAGCTGCTATCTCTTTCCCTTAATTTACGAAACCATAAATGACATGTGCTTTCGTCTATTGCATCCTCCTCATAAACTTGACAAACATTGCGACATGCTGCGGCTGCCGTACTCTTTTTATCGAACTCATATAACAAACAATGTCTTATATGCTATTTCTCGCTTTCCATGTTACACCCTCTGATTTTTTTGAAGTGAAAACTTCTTTAGGCGCGTTGAGCACTTTTGGGTGAACAAAAATCTTTGAATTCCCGTCATCGTCAGCTGACGCTTTCCATTTGAAGTGAAAACTTTTGGGTGAACAAAAATCATTGAGCTCACGTCATCGTCAGCTGACGCTTTCCATCCTTGTATGATACAAATAATGTATCATACAATTAACCTGCTAATGCGAAATGTTAATTATTATATACTGTATATTGTTTTAAAATCTGGTGCGGCTCTACACGACTTTTCTCATCCCCGGGCACTGTCTCTTGCAGTTAGACCTCACAAAACCGAGAGAAAGGCCAAAGCCGCCCTTTTTCTCATGTTTTTACAATCGGGTGCGGCTCTACACGACTTCTGTCATCTCTGGACACTGTCTCTTAAAGATTGCAGCCGGAAACGTTGCAGTTAGACCTCACAAAACAGTGAGAAAGGCCAAAGCCGCCAATTTTCTCACGTTTTTACAATCTGGTGCGTCTCTACACGACTTCTCTCATCTCCGGGCACTGTCTCTATTGCAGTTAGACCTCACAAAACCGAGAGAAAGGCCAAAGCCGCCATTTTTCTCATTTTTTTACAATCTGGTGCGGCTCTACACGACTTCTCTCACCTCCGGACACTGTCTCTTACAGATTGCAGACGGAAACGTATCAGTTAGACCTCACTGAACAGTGAGAAAGGCCAAAGCCGCCATTTTTCTCATGTTTTTGCAATCTGGTGCGGCTCTACACGACTTCTCTCATCTCCGAACACTGTCTCTATTGCAGTTAGACCTCACAAAACCGTGGGAAAGGCCAAAGCCGCCCTTTTTCTCACGTTTTTAAAATCTGGTGCGGTTCTACACGACTTCTCTCATCTCCGAACACTGTCTCTATTGCAGTTAGACCTCACAAAACCGTGGGAAAGGCCAAAGCCGCCCTTTTTCTCACGTTTTTACAATCTGGTGCGGCTCTACACGACTTCTCTCATCTCCGGACACTGTCTCTTAAAGATTGCAACCGGAATAGTTGCAGTTAGACTTCACAGAACCGTGAGAAAGGCCAAAGCCGCCATTTTTCTCGCGTTTTTGCAATCTGGTGCGGCTCTACACGACTTCTCTCATCTCCGAACACTGTCTCTATTGCAGTTAGACCTCACAAAACCGTGGGAAAGGCCAAAGCCGCCCTTTTTCTCACGTTTTTACAATCTGGTGCGGCTCTACACGACTTCTCTCATCTCCGGACACTGTCTCTTAAAGATTGCAACCGGAATAGTTGCAGTTAGACTTCACAGAACCGTGAGAAAGGCCAAAGCCGTCATTTTTCTCGCGTTTTTACAATCTGGTGCGGCTCTACACGACTTCTGTCATCTCCGGACACTCTCTCTTAAAGATTGCAGCCGGCAACGTCGCAGTTAGACCTCACAAAACAGTGAGAAAGGCCAAAGCCGCCATTTTTCTCACGTTTTTACAATCTGGTGCGGCTCTACACGACTTCTCTCATCTCCGGACAATGTCTCTTAAAGATTGCAGCCGGAAACGTTGCAGTTAGACCTCACAAAACAGTGAGAAAGGCCAAAGCCGCCATTTTTCTCACGTTTTTACAATCTGGTGCGGCTGTACACCACTTCTCTCATCTCCGGACACTGTCTCTATTGCCGTTAGCGCATTAAATGAAATTGTAATATAATTTTTGTAATAGTAGTTTATATTAATGAATAAAAAAACAATTCATTTAAAAGTATTTCCTGCATAATAAAATATTTCCTGACGATTCAAGAAATGCACACGTAATTGTTCACGTTTTCACTTCTGTCGGCACTCCCGGAGTGCAAATGCTTTTTTTTTTTTCTTTTGAGATGATTAACTTTGTGAGGCAAGATGTATTTATATATGAACATCCACACGTTTGATTGGCCGACGATTTTCATCATTACAATGTCATATGTGACTTCAATTCCAATGCAAATTTGCATATCCAAAAACGGGTAGGCCTTTCGCACTCACCCAATACATAATGCGCACACCTAATCATCAGCCAAAAGCAAAAATTCGCCATTCTAAGATAATTTAAGGCGAATTCAAACAGGAAAACGTGTTTTTACACATATTTATTCCGCTCCCCGGTTCGAAGGGGGGGGGAGGTAAGGGGGGGATTTCATAATATCCCGTTACAATAAGTTTCGGATACATATAAACAATTTACGCACCAAATTTCGTGACCGTAGATCTCATAGAGTTCCTAAGACGAATTTAGTGCTAAAAGGGGGATCTCCAAAGTGCTACTTCATAACCACCCCTCCACTCCCATCCGAAAAAAATCGAAAATCCCCAAAGAACAAAAATGTCCTTTTGGAAATATCCTAAAGAATACAAATGGATGTTTTCAATACCTTTGTACCATTTTTTATTAGAGCTCTACTCAAAAATCCGGAATTTCTGAAATTTCCCCACGAAAAACAATTTTCCCCCTCTCTCCTTTAAGAATCAAAAATTTCAAAATCGTACATATTGTTTTATTTTTACTCAAGTGTAGTCTCCTCATGTGCAATTTCTTCACTTTGAAGTAGTTTGGGGCCGATTTATGCTTACAAGCCTTTTTTGCTTCCTGCACCCCATGGGGGAAAAAGGGGGAATTTCGATAAATCCCGTTACTTTAGATGTCAGATACATAAACAATCCAAGCACCAAACTTCGTGACCGCAGCTGTCATAAATTTCCCAGAACCAATTTAGTGCTAAAAATGGTGTTTCGAATTTGTCCTTCGTAACACGTACCCCCCTCCCCCCTCAAAAAAAAAAAAAAAAAAAAAAAAGACGCATGGCTGTTTTCAACACCTTTGTTCCATTTTTGGTAGAGTTCTACTCAAAAATCCAGAATTTGCAAAATTTCTCGTCAAAAATTGATTTCCCCCCCTCCCCCCTTAAAAATCGAAATTTCCTAAATCTCAGATATTTTATTTTATCTCATGTGTAGTCTCCCCATGTGCAATTTCTTCACTCTGGAGTAATTTGGAGCCGAATTATGCTTATATAGGTGTTTTTGCCTTCTGTCCCCCCAAAGGCGGGAACGGGGGTAATTTTGATGAATCCCGTATTTGGATTTCGGATATATATCCAAACAATCCAAGCACTAAAATTCGTGACCGACGCTCCCACAGATTTCTCAGGACAAATTCAGCGATAAAAGGGGTGTCTCGATTTTGCCCCCTCGTAACCCCCCCCCCCAATGATAATAATAATAATAACAATAATAAATAAATAATCGCAAATCACAAAAAAACAAAAATGTATTTTTTTAAACATCCTAAGGAAATCCCATAGCTTTTTTCAACATGTCTATCCTATTTTTGGTAGATTTCGACTAAAAAATCCGAAATTTGTGAAATTTCCTGCCAAAAATCGATTTCCCCCCGCTCTCCCCTTAAAAATTGAAAATTCCTAAATCGCTTATTATGTTTTATTTTATTTGAACTCATGTCTAGTCTCCC
>OZ005654.1:106888977-106966977 GCA_963930645.1 Salticus scenicus | reverse complement strand
CATTTGCAATTTTTTTGCTGTGAAGTAATTTGGAACCGAGTTATGCTTGCAAACGTGCTTTTGACTTTTGTCCCACACGGGGGAAATAAGGGGGGGGGGATTTCTAAAAAGTTGATAGGTATAATTTTAAGTTGGATAAAGACCTAAATTCCTGCCTAGCAAAGTTGAATTCCGTCCAGCTGTTCTCACGTGATACCCGGACAAAAATAGCGTTACAGATATACAGACACGATGACACACACACACACACACACATTCAGACAAAATTTTCTGAAGTCATTTTTGGCTTTCATGGCGTGTGAAACATGAAGATATAGCAAAATTTTTTTATTCTGACATATTTACAGACAAAAGTCTGATTTTATTAACCCCTTGAACTGAAATGACGAATCCAGCTCGTCATGATACACCGCTTCAATTACAAGCAAAAATCTGGTCCCATTTACCTGAACACATCCCACCGGCCGCTAATAAACATCACCCTACAAAAAGATACCATGTATGCGCTAAGCATAACATTAGGAGTGAAACAAGCTGGCAATGCAAACGATGCCAAATAGCACTGCATCTTACAGAGTGTTTTGAGAAGTACCAAACACTTGAAGTTTATTAGTACTTTAAAATTAACCCGAATATAAGTTAGGATAAATATATATACATATTTATATTGTTTGTTACATTATGTTCAAACACGTACTTTTTTTCGTTTAAACACTATGTAGAACTGTAATATCTTTGCTAGACATTACTGAAGAATTTCCCGACACTAATTATGTTCTTATATGCATATATAACAATAAACAATCGTATAAATGTGTGAAACAAATATTATTTTTAATAATAACAAATTATTTAAGCAACAAAACCGTAAGTTTCTGTATCAATCCCTTCTCTTAAAACTAAGAAAATTAAATTGTCTGCATGAGCATTGCTGACTGAAAATAAATTGCAGTTCAAGGGGTTAGATGATGAAAACGAATTTCTTCATTCCGTGATTTTTTATTTATTTATTTATTTTTATTAATTTATTTTTATTTTTATTTTTTATTTATTTTTTTCAAATTAACAAACATTTTCAGGAACTGTATTTTTAAAAAAAGGAAATTTACGTATTGATGAAATAAGTGATTTGATTAAAAATAAATTTATTTAAGTAAAAGGATAAAGGCTATTTTTTTTTCGTTCCACAAAACAACAATATAAATTATATATTCAATTTTAAATATTTCTTTACATTTTATTTTTTAGGGCATTTTTTTATTTAGTGATTTAAATAAATAAAATAGATCATTCTTAAGAACTACAAAAATTACAATTTTTTGAATACATTAACTTTTATAAAACAAAATGTGTAAAGGAATGTCAGATGCATTCCAAATTTAAATATTAATATTTCATATGTAAGTGACTTGTTTTACCCTCATGTTTGAACAACGAAGCTAAAATTTAAAATTCATTTACCCGAAATGCAAGATATTTTTTTACGTTATAGTTTATCTCAAATATTATTGTCATCTATTTATTTTAAATGTTACCTGTAAAAAAAGTTCTTTATATTTACTACTGCAATATTTTTCCAGATATATATATTGGCGTTCAGAATTAAAGGAATATGGTGCATTCCCATTTTCTTCTTTTGCATGTAAATTTTAAACAAATAAAAATATGAACATAAAATTTAGATGGCAAGTTCGTTATCATATCTTTTATCGTAATTTATGTAATTTTAGCATAAGTAATAATTTTTAAACTATTAATTATTCAACTTTTCTCAACAGTAAGCGTTGGAAAAAAAAATAAATAAATAAAATGAAATTTTAGAACAGAAAACTTACAAGGAAACATTCAAAAGGTGTCGTCTTCAAACAATATTGAAAAAACATATATATGTGATTCTACTCTTCATAAAACACCAGAAAATGAAAAAAATATCCGCTGAAAGAAATTACAGCGACCACAAAAAATATCAAAATTAAGTATATTTGACGAGTTCACACTGTTAGGCGATTGATTTTGAGTACTTGGCGGAGAAGCAAAACACGGTTCTGTTCGTGCATGACAATCTCAGTGCTAGCAAACTTATCGCCTGACAGCGCTAAATCGCCAAAAATGTTTAATTTTGATAATTTTTGTCGCCTCTGTAATTCATTTCAGCCGCTAATGTTTTCACTTTCGGGTGTTTTATGAAGAGTAGAATCACATATATTTTTTTCAATATTTTTTGAAGACGACACCTTTTGAATGTTTTTTTGTTAGTGAAAAATGGTGTTAAGGATGAATTACACATAGACGAAGACGCACATGCTTTCAAATGTTAAACTAAATCCAGATTTTTCTTCCTGTATTCATTTTTCTTTTACTTTTATAACAGATTTTTTGAAAAAATATAATGACTAATTTTTAAACTATAAGTATCACCAGAGAGAAAAAAATATCGATAAATAATTTTATAAGGAACGCCTTATACAATTTTCTAAACTTTTATGTATATTTTTTAAAAGTTATTTACATGCGAAAAAAAGAAAAGAAAATGAGAAACAGAAAAAACGAATACAGGAATAAAAGTTTCGTTTTTAGAATAAAAATTAAAAATTAAAAAAATTATTTTTTATCCGTTGCACATTTTCATCGTACCTTTACGGATTTTTCTAAAGAGAACATTTGTTTTTTTTAAATTCATTTATATAATTATTTATTGGCCAGTAGGCAATATTTACTTTTTTTCCTACCGTCTGAACCTTAAAGAAAAAAAGAAAATGAAATAGACGTAAATATTACATAATATCTATAAATGTTTTAGATATATTAAAAAGTGACTTAAAAATTTAGAACTTTCTTCTATATCGTTCTACATATCATCGTCACTTTCTGTTTAACATGCACAAAAGTGCAATAATAGTTTTTCGCAATAAGAAGTTTACATATAAAGTTTGGTGCAATTTCAATCAACAGATGCTGAGATGTAGCAATGTGAAAAATCACAGAAAATAAGTAGTAGCAGTTCCACCTGTCAGTCAACATATACCCAAATTAAATGAGAATTCGTTTCCCTTATGTTTATCTCTCATATAAAGTTTGATGCATTTTTATACCATAGAAGTTGTATTTAAGCACAATAGCGCAACTTGTTGGGTAATATTCACCGAAATTTAACCAGCATGTTGTTTCACAGTGACCCTCTTATATTTAAACTTTTGTGGAATTATAAAATTTAGAATCCGAGATATAGCCTTCCCATGCATGCGGAAAATTGCATCTTAGCAACACCACCTATCGGTCGACATACACTAAAATTTAATAAGCACAGTGTTTCATTATGGTACTATTAAATATAGAGTTTTGTTCGATTTTATTCAATAGAACCTTAGATATACATTTCCTTTAAAAGGGAGAATCGTGGTATAGCAGCACCACCTGTTCCACCGAAAGTTGATAGTCACTACTGTATGTCAAGATACAACTGTACATAAATTTATGTTTAATTCTGTGCAGTAATTCCTGAGAAACAGTTGGAACAAAATTTTTGTCTCTCACACACACACACTTATGGCAGGACAAGGTTTAATAAACGTTCATGTTAAATGTATTTTTGAAACTTATTTTGTGTATCGCTCTTACATATAGAACTCTTCAACACAAACTCTGTAATAAAGCACAAACTCTCAAGTAGAATACTAAATACTATATGAGGTACGCATATTTTTCAAGTAAAATGCGATTAAATATTTTCTATTTTAAATGTAATAAAAGATTTGGAAATTTGCCATGGATTTCATGAATCAACTGTAATTTACGACTTCTATATAACAGACTAAATATTTTAAAATTCCTAAATAATTTTCTTATGGAATGTTTCAGACATATTCAACGAAAGTGATATAAACTAATTTTAGTTTATTAGAAAAATGTAAAATTTTTAATTGATTGCGCGATGTTAAATTTATTTTTAAGAAAAAGAATACAAATGATACAAAAAATATTTTATTCAAACAATTTCTCAAGAGAAATAATTATTTATTTTTCTGCCTGAATCAAAGAAAAAGAAAATTTATATGCAAATATTGCTTAACATCATATTTATGCATACACTGTAAAAAAAAAAAAAAAAAAAAAAAATGCAACTTTGCTGCCAGAAATTCTCTGTAATATGAGAAAAAAGTCTTAAATTACGGAAAAATTACGTTGACAAAACGTATTTTTTTTTTTTTTTTTTGTAATTACAGAGAATTTCTGGCAGCAAAAATGTATTTTTTAACAGTATATTTTAGATATGAAAAGCTTTGAAAGTGCATTTACATATTTAAATGATCATAAATAACCCTTTATATACGTATAAGCTATCATTAGATTAAAGATCACATAAAACAAATAATTTGTGAAAGAATAGTCAAAGGTCACTTATTTTTGCATTCCTGTTAATAAAATATTAGTGTTTCTTTAGGGGCTCAAAGGCAATTAATTGTCTACGCGTGAGACCTACACTTGAGTAGAATTCCGTCCTTGGGTGTTTAAGATGTTCTTATTTTAAGATGTTCTTGTACATATTCATGTACACTGCTAAAAATTTCAATGCTAAGTTGAACCAAAATTTGGTATTACTGTACACTGTTAAAAAAATGCAGAAAAAATACAGAAATTCTCTGTAATTTCAGAAAAAAAAGTCGTAAATTACGAAAAAATTACGTAGACAAAACGTATTTTACGACTTTTTTTCTGAAATTACAGAGAATTTCTGTATTTTTTCTGCATTTTTTTAACAGTGTAGTTGCTATAATTAAAAAAAAAAAAAAAACTTGGTACTACATCAGCTGCAACCATGCCCTGGTAACAACTTCTACCGTGATTTAATGCTTCTTGTTGAAAATAAAAGAATCAAATTATGGTAAAATATATCACTATCTTATATGCATGCAGCTACCATAGTATCAAGTTTTGGTTAAACGAAGCACTAATTCATGGTGAAAGGTTTCACCGTTTTATGGTTGCAGCACTATGTACCATGTTTTGGTTCAACCTAGTACAAATTTTTAATAGTGTATTTATAAGACTCGAACGTATCTATTTTAATTTAATCTCACTCTGTGACACTAGACATTATATGAAGTAGTTTTTGTTTAAGAAATTACTTATTAGCTTGTGGTCACACTGTAAAAAATATGTCCTATTTTCTGCCAGAATTTCTCTGTAATTTGAGAAAATACGCGTGATTTACGAAAAAATCACGTTTTCAGAACTTATTTTCTCAAATTACAGAGAATTTCTGGCAGCAAATAGGACATATTTTTTACAGTGCACAGTTTTTAACTGCGGCTTTTAATAATTTTTGCCTGTTTGTTATCATTAATTTATATATTATCTCAAAAATCTACCACCAATCTTAGAAAATATATTGATCCAACGATGGCCAAAATATTTTATACATATCACTGTAAAAAATATGTCTTATTTGCTGCCAGAAATTCTCTGTAATTTGAGAAAATACGCGTAATTTACGAAAAAATTACGTTGTCAGAACGTATTTTCTCAAATTACAGAGAATTTCTGGCAACAAATAGGACATACAGAGCTGTCAACCTAATCCGGCAAATTCTTTGCACCGCCCCTTTTTCTACACCAATATAATTTTAGAACATTTGTTTTCTTAATTCATCGTAAAAATATTTGAAGAGAATTACTCTAAAAATTAAGTGGTGTAGAAAAAGGGGCGGTACTAACAATTTGCCGGATTAGGTTGGCAGCTCTGAACATATTTTTTACAGTGATATACATACTTTACAGTCCTAATCTTGTTTGACTTCTATACACCAGTAAGTACATTAAACTATCACTTCATTAAATCTTTATTAATTACTGTGATAAGTTGGCGTGCAGAATTTCTATTTCTTATATCTTTAAAAATTTTCTGAACAATCTGACTACCACTGACGGATATATCCGGTCACCGAGCCTTTTTTTTTCCACAATGCATTTATAATTCAATATTTTATAATTATGAACTTTTAGCATCTTTCTTAAGTTTGAAGATCTTAAAGAATAAACATAACGATTATAATCATGTACACAGTTGCATTTCTAATCTCACGTTGAAATAAGCATTATTTCATTACATTTAAAAACCTGTGTAGTGAAAACAACATTACAATTTTGCCCTTTTCAAAGGCCCTCAGAGAGAGTACTTCAAAAATCTATTTGATTAACGTTTTTTGCATATTTCATAACGTGGTTACTGTTAAAAAAAAAAAAAAAAAAAAAAAAAAGCAACTTTGCTGCCAGAAATTTTCTGTAATTACAGAAAAATACGTTTTGTCAACGTAATTTTTCCGTAATTTACGACTTTTTTCTAAAATTACAGAGAATTTCTGTCAGCAAAGTTGCATTTTTTTAACACTGTAAACAAAGACTCTAAAATGTGAAAGATTTCATTTTTAAGAAAATCTTACAATATTATGTAATAATGTTCATATATATTTAAAAAAAAAAAAAAAAAAAACTATTATAATATAAAGTAAATCTTAGTAATGTAATAATGATGTCTTTATAATTTTATCATCTTATTTTCACGTATTCTGTGGAAAATAGTTTGTCAAATTTTAATATTAATAAAAAGAGTTGTTTTAAGAAGCACCTGAATTTAATTAAAGTTATTCTTTGTATTTAGAGTATAGTAATTTTACAAAGAATTTATCATCATATTATTGCTTACATTGCGAAATCGTATTTAAAGTTAAAAGTTTTTTAATTAGAAATTCTGTTAACAACTAAATCTAAACAGACATCTTTGTTTTTTTTTTTTTTTTTTTTTACATTTTTATTTAATTAAAAGCAAATAATGCTGATAGAAAAATTTTAAAGTCATTTATGCAATATTTCCATTACCTATGATGGTCAAGTAAAAAAAGTAAAAAGGTAGAAACTTATAATGAAAATAACCTCATTAATAGGATTTACTCAGTCAGTGAAAATCATATAATAGATAGTCATACAATGAAAGTCAATACAGCAATAAACTTCACTACACTTTTAAAAATTTTGTCCTAGGTTGAACCAAAACATGGTACACTGTAGCTGCAACTATGCAATGGTGGAATCTTTTACCATTATTTGGTGCTTCGTTAAACCAAGGAATGGTACCGCAATAGCTACACTGTAAAAAATATATCCTATTTGCTTCTAGAAATTCTCTGTAATTCGAGAAAATACGTTCTGACAACGTAATTGTTTTTATAAATTACGCGTATTTTTTCAAATTACAGAGAATTTCTAGCAGCAAATAGGACATATTTTTTACAGTATACATCAATAAGATAAAGAAATCTTTTACCACAGTTTGGTGCCTTTTTTCAACAAGAAGCACCAAATCATGGTAGAAGGTTTCACCATCGTATTGTTGCAGCTACAGTTGTACCAAGTTTTAGTTCAACCTAGACAATTGAAACTACTGTACACTGTTAAAAAAATGCAGAAAAAATACAGAAATTCTCTGTAATTTCAGAAAAAAAGTCGTAAAATACGTTTTGTCTACGTAATTTTTCCGTAATTTACGCCTTTTTTTCTGAAATTACAGAGAATTTCTGTATTTTTTCTGCATTTTTTTAACAGTGTAGTACCAAAATCTGGTTCAACCTTGAACTGAAATTTTTAACAGTGTACGTAAAATTTTAATAGTCAAAAGTGATCGGTTAGGATATGATTCAATGGTCTAAGAATATGAAATTGTAAATATACAAGTGTACACACATTTAATACATTTTATATTTTACTGTACACGCTTTATATTTTACTGTACATATCAATGCTTCTATGCTCAAACACTTTCATTTTCAAGTATAAATGTCTGATCATAATGGCTGTGTCCATAGGTTAGATAAAAATAATTTTAGTCATAAATTTCAACAAATAAATTGTGCAAGGCAGGTTTTTACAACTTGAAGTAAAATGAAATAAACAATCGGTGATGAAATATTAAAAAATTAAACAAATTCCATAAATTAGAAAAGAACCAATAGTTGTTTTAGGTTGAAATTATCAAACAAGAGCCTTCGTTGGATAAAATGTAGGCACCAGTGAAGCGTGAAAGCAACAAAGCACTGTAGCTGGTTCGAAATGGCATTGGGACAGAACTCCGAAGATAACTACTGAGCTATTAACCAACAAGAAAAATTATTTACAAGGAAAAAAAAAGTGTATTTTATGGTTGTTCTATGCCGAGCTCACAATATTCCATAAATGTTATGAGTAGTGAAGTTTATTTTATTTTAAATTCTTAAGAGAATATCGAGAATACGGTTGCTACTTTTTTATGCATAATCACTATTTTATATATATTATACTACATGTATAATATTAAATTACATATTGCATATTTTAAGTATATTGTCCTTACATAGTAGGGTTTTTTTCTTTTTCAAACTTTATAATGCATTATAAAAGTACTGTTTAGGAATTGATTCAAACATCAAAAAATGTCCTTTTTTAAAGAAATGTTGAACTTCAAAACGAAATCACATAAAAATACGGCAAATATTTAAAACCGATTTTTTTGTCCTTGAATTGTAAGTCAGAGTTTTTTTGTTTTTTCCATGCATAAGTTTTATCTCTCTTCTTTTGTCTTACTATCAGTTCACGTTTTAAAAGAATTCTTATAACCCAAGGATATATAACTGTTATGGTATTTTTTTTCCTGTCAGTTAACAACTTCAATTGTAAAACTAGTTTGAGAGAAATAGGAATGAATAATGTATCATATTAAAAATGCATTTTTCGCTTAAGTTTTATCACCGTTCTTTTGCCTTACTAATATATTTTTCAATAACTCTTATAACCCCAAGGTATTTTTTTGTTGTTGTATATATATATTCGCTTATCAGTTAATAACTTCTATAATAAAAGTAATTTTCTAGAAATAAGAATGAATAAGGTATCATATTAAAAATGCATTTTTCGCATCCCTGTTCTTTAGTTTTACTATCAACATATTTTTAATAGATTCTTATAACCACAAACTATTTTTCTGTTATTAAATATTTTATTTTTCTCCATATTATTTAATAACTTCAATCGTAAAACTAGTTTAAGAGAAATGAGAATGAATAATGCGCTGTATTTAAAATGCATTTTTAAGAAACCCGATATAACCATGTTTCAATTATCTATTCTGAAAATATACCGTTTCAAAACTTTTTGGGAAATAGTGAACAACAAATTTTAATTAAATTTTTTAAATAGATTTTCTTATGATTGTGAGAATATTATTTATTAGTTCATTTTGCAATGTAACTTATGAAAGACAGAGACCTTTTATTGACTAGTTAAAAATCTTTTTAAATTAAAAAAAAAAAAAAAAAAAAAAACTCATATGATGTGGCCACCCACATGACTTTTTTCTATATAATTTTACACAAAATTTATTTAATACAAATTGTTTATTAAATTATAAAATTATTTTTGATTATATAAGTGCAGACGAATTTTATCTGACAGAATTATATCAATAAATGCCGATAGAAAGTCATTTTTTTTTTTTTTTTTTTTTTTTTTTTGCAATTATCAGAAGAAATGCGATTTTTTTTCTAAGGTTTTTTTTTTTTTTTTTTTTTTTTTTTTCCATTAAAAGTAAAAAAAAAAAAAAAAAAAAAAAAAAATCGATAACTTTGTTTTAAATTATCACAGATCTATAGTTCAACCATTCGTTTTAAAGGTATTGACGAGATCTTTCGAAAGATACCTATATTGAAAATTTACTCTCCTTAGGGGGGAAGTGATGCCCCCACATGCACAAAATTTATTTTCTAGTTAACTACTACTATTATCAATAATTTATATCAATTTTACAATCACACGATTAAAATAACTCTCATTATGTACGTTTATACGAAATTTTGTCCTATACTGACACGTTAAAAATTTAGAAAAAATGCGATCACAGCGCCACCTCTTGATCGAATGATCCCTAAATCTAATCAGCACCAGTTTATGTCAGGTTCCAACTAAATACCAAGTTTGGTTAAATTACGTTCATTGGTTCGTGAGATACAGCATGCACAAAATTCGTGACACACACACACAGACAGACTGGCAGACAGACAGACATTTTCTAAAAACAGTCGAATCGTGTTCAGAACATCCCAAAACTTGCAAATCCATCGAAAACAGGAGTTTCACGAAACCAATACTTTCTCCATATATGCATATAGAAAAAAGTAAAAAATAAAATAAAATATTTAAGTTTTTGACAATTTTTAAAAAGTTGAAAAGTGTTTTTGGCTTCGGTTTGTCTGTCTGTGCTCTAACTCCCGTACTCTGTAAAAAATTTCAACAGAAAGCTACTGGTAATCATTTATTGTAATTCTTATGTAAAAATACAAAGATAAATAAACGGAGATGTTAAAAATTGTATGTTTACATATACATTTTAATGAGTAATATTAACTTAAATAATTTCTGGCGAAAATATATTTGTGGCTTAGAATGCTTTTTCTAAAATAGAAACAGTCTTTTTTTTTTTTTTTTTTTTTTTTTTTTTTTTGATAAATAAAAAAATTTAAATAACTAAAAATACAGAATGAAGATTGCGAATCTCAATTATTTTTCTTTTAACAAAGAATTATTGTCAATTTACAGATTTTTTTTTTTTACAGTGTAAATATTAATGGAATTTCTTGAAACTAATAACTGTTACTGAAGTTTATTATCGAATGTTCTCTATTGAAAATGGAGTAAATATCACGACTACTTTATGTACAAGGGCGTACGAAAGTATTCTAAAGCATTGCTTTCTATAAGAGGTTTTTCTTATAAACTATATTTTAATACTTTTCTTTCCCCATTTTAATGAAATTGAAATATATTCTTTAAGTTTACTATCAGTTGTTCCTCATTGAAAATGGAATAAATTCCACAGCTGGTTTGTGTACAGGAATACCCAAAAGTATTCCAAAGCATTGTGTTCTATGTGAGGTATTTTTATAAACTATATTTTAATAACTTTACTTTGGACAAATTTTAATGAAATTGAAATATGTTATTTATATGCACAAAATGCTTGCAGCAGTCACAACAGGTTACGTACTGGGACACCTAAAAATTGCCAATGCGTTGCGTTTTATGGGGGACATTTTTATAAATCACATTAAAATGACTTTCTACTGCAAGGGATCTGGTCATAATATCGCGGGACAAAATCTCGCCGGACAAACTATCGCATCAAGAAAATAGTATGATCTATTTGAAAATTTGATTTTGTGTCACGTGTGGTCTTTGTCAAAGCTGAACACTAATCACAAACTTGAATTAAAAATTTTAAAATTAATAAGCACGATGGAATTCATTAGGACTAATTTTGACAAAAGTTAATAAATATAGTCTTTAAACTATTTTAAGTAAAATTTATAAAAATTTTTGTTGTAGGTTTGTCAGAATGTCAGTGGTCTGACCTAGGTATGTGTTGTCATGAAATTTTATACAACATTACTAATAATTACCAACTCATTTTTGCTTTGTATTCATTTACGTTGGCGATATTTTGTCCTCGTGATATTTTGTCCCGCGAGATTTTGTCCCCAACCCCCACTGCAAAAATCATAATGAAATTGGCATTTATTGTCAATATGCTAAAATAATATTTAGTATACATAGAATATTGTATGCTTAAAGTCAAATTAACAGGACTACACTAAAATATTCAAATACATTAAAGGCTACAATTGAAAATTGCTGGAAATGCGTTTTTGTTTGTCAAAAATATGTTAAGCATTTTTAAAACTTTACAACAATGTTTACGAGTGATTATAAATTCAATTAGTCCATCTGTATGCCTTTGTTCTTCTGTCTGTCCGTTGTATGATAACGTAGACAAAGAACATTGAAGGTTAAACGAGGTTAAATACAGGTGGAGCATGTTAGTAACCCATGCGTACCGCATGATTTTTCGTTTATGTTTTAATTTAGAAATGTAATAACAAAACATAGAAAATTATACTATAATGATTTATTTATGTAGATACACTGTAAAGAATATGTCCTATTTGCTGCCAGAAATTCTCCGTAATTTGCGAAAATACGCCTAATTTACGAAAACATTACGTTGTCAGAACGTATTTTCTCAAATTACAGAAAATTTCTGGCAGCAAATAGGACATATTTTTTACAGTGTATAGGATGTATTAACAAATGCAGTGAAATACCATTATTGTATGATGAAAAATTAAATTTTCGAAATCAAAAAACTATTCACAAATTATTAGAATTTTTTTCTGTTTTATATGATAAAAGGTCAAAAATATTTTATTGGCAGTTCTGTTTATCTAGTAGCAATTATAAGTTAGTAAGCTTTTTACTATGATTTGGCATTTATTGTAAGCCGTGACACCAAATAGATTGTATAATGTTTCGCAGAATAAAATGTTGCAGTAGCTGAAAACAAAGGTTTGATTCCATTTGGTACAATTTTTTTCATAGCATAGTTTACAGTCATTAAAATTACCCTTTAAAAAATTACTTGTTATATTATGCTGATACACGTGCTTTTTTTATTTATTTATTTATTTATTTTTTTGGCTTGTTTAATTCATTGTCCAGTTAGTCTGTAGCTTTTGGTACTCAAGAATCGCATATAATCACAATGTAATAAGTTTAAATATGCAACTTATTATTATGAATTTCTAATCAGAAGCTGCCATTCCATATCAGAATTCATAAACTACGGGAAATTAAGTATGCGATGACTACAGGAAAAATTGCAATTAAGAAGAGTTCTTTGATTTGACGTGTGTGTGTGTATGTGTATTTGTTACCTACAGCTCTAATGTGTACGACTAGACTTTCAACATTATAACTTATTAAATATGTCTATACTTAATTCGAAGATATCATTCGTTTCACTTTCTAAAAGAGAAAACTCGTTCTTTAACCATTTTATGGGCAAGAAAATTTTGCTTACTTAAAATGAAAAGGCACAAAATTTTATGAAGAATGTTAGAAGAGAAGAAATAAATGAAGTGTTTCCTGAAAGTTATAAAAATAAATTTTATTAAAAAAATTTCTGGGTGTGTTTTTGCATCTGGAAATAAAACTTAGCGCCCTTGAAACGGTTAAACATTAATTCATGCGAACATCATTGATAATTTCAAATCCGATTTTACGCAAATGATTTAAGTATGTCGCCTTCATTTCTCAACTTTTATATTTGAGATAGGGAAACATTTTGAAAACTAATGACGATATTCACAAGAATTTATATTTAGAAAACAAATTTTTGCTTTTAGAAAGCGAAACGAACGGCGCCTGCGTATAAAATATGAACATTTTAAACAAATTATTGTTTGAAAATACTTTTGCACACTTTAGAAATATGAATATTACAAAATAAATAAAGAGCCGTTTTTTAAAATTGATCACATTTACCAGATTTTTAATTCTGAACTAAAAAAAAATATCTTTTGCGAGATTACAGTTTCGCTGCGCGGAGAGGAACACCAAACTACACCATGACTCGGGCTTTACATTGGCAGAGCTGCCAACCTAATCCGGTAAATTATTAGTACCGCCCCTTTTTCTACACCACTTACTTTTTAGAGTATTTGTTTTCTTCATTCATCGTAAATTTATTTAAAGAGAGTTACTCTAAAAATTAAGTGGTGTAGAAAAATGGGCGACACTAACAATTTGCCGGATTTGGTTGGCAGCTCTGCATTGACTTGATTAGCCCCTCTATACAATTATGAAACAAGAAAGGTAAGTTATGCGATTTGCATAGATTATAAATCACTTTTTAACTGTATTTAGTCATTACATTGTTTACTTATGAATGTATTTTGACTTTAAATTATCATCACCTCCCCCTGCCCTGCCCCCCCCCCCCCTAAAAAAAAAAAAAAAAAAAAAACCTCACAAAAATTTATTTTTATAGCAATAATTTTATAGGAAATGTCTAAAAAAATATGAAATTTGTGTAGCTTTGTATACTGTCTTAGTTCGAAAATTTCTGAAAATAGTAATTTCGATCAAAAATTGTCAAGAGTTTTACCTTATTATTCACCAATTACTTTTTACTTCCAGGTAGTACTATATATTTGCAAAAACTAAGTATTTCTCCATACAATCTAAATCATTTTCGGGACAATATATACAAAAGCATAAAAATGCATTAGTAAAGGTCTATATAGGACAGTTTAACACGACCAAAATATTATATATATTAAATATATATATATATACGTTAATGTATCCAAATTCTTTTGTGCTCCCTTATAAAACTATTTTCAATAGAAAGCATGTTATGATAATCTATAATGACATCTATAAATCTTTGTAATAATTGAAGGATATTTACTATATTCGAGGTATGAATGAATTGACAGTTCAGCAGATAAACATACCATTCACGAATGAACCGAAATTTAAAAGCAATTTTTAAATGAGATAGAAAAATATTTTATAAAAAATGAAGATAACAGTATTTCCTTTAGCTAAACAAAATAAAAATTATCACATGAAATTTACATGCGTTTTAATATATGATGTGTCACATTCATTCAAGAAAGATAAAGAAATTATTAATGAAGCTGCACTTTCTGCAGTACTTTACGTTAGAAACGTCGGAGAAGAATTTAATCTTGGGCAAAATAATTTTTTACGCATAAAAATTCATCGAACCACGCAAATGAGCTATAATTAAAATTTTATATAAGCGATAATTAAAGCGCGATGCTTTAATTTATGCAATAAAAGACTTCATTTATTATAAATTATTTACAGGCTTAGTTAATATGCATATATTAACTAAGCCTATATTAGCATGTATATATATATTCGCTAAAATCTCGAAAGTATAATATATGCAGGGATTCATTAATCAATCTCAAGAAAATTTATTATTAAGGTATTTTTTATTTTTAAAAGGAAAAGAAAAAACCTATATTTCATAATTTAAAATTAAAAACAAATAACTTCAGGCAATCCAAATTATGTATTTTGAAGTAAATACGTTTGTTACTAGAAAAGTTTGTTCAAGACTGATAAGTTTCAAGGAATGATGCATGAGAAAGTTGTCTGAATAATTTAAATGAACTTTTGTACTTAATAACAGTTTTGAATTCTCTATAAATGTAGGTACAATGATGAAACGGGGGGGGTTGAGGGGCGGTAGCCCCCTCTCACATAGAATTATTTGTCAAATAAAGCTGTTCCAAAGCCTAAGGGGAATTGTTTTAACACAGGTTTACATAACAGTACTCGTTATCTTAACTCTGAATCTCCAATCCGTATTTATCGTATTAAATTTCAAGGTAAGAGAAAGTCGTGTGAGTGACACACCAGATTATTTTTAAAAAATAATATAGATAACATTTCAGTTTTAAAAATAATACAGATGATAGCACACCCTTTTCGTTTTGGTACAAAGCTTCTTCGCTTAAATCTTTCAGTATATATATAAGACTAAATAAGACTAAATACTTAAAATTTATTTATTTTTAAAATATTTATTCATTTTATAAAAAAAAAATATCATTTTTTTTAAGTTATAATTATCAACAATAAATAGCTGAATATTCGCGTTTTCTCCATGTTGTAATCATTTTGACTGGCTTAGATTGTACGTTTAACTGTTAGCTGTATTAGTTCGTATTTTTTCATTTGTTCCATGTATACGATTTTTAATTTATATAACTCTTCATTTATTTTCTTATTACCTTCTTCATACTATTTAATGGTTATATGTTTTGTTGTTGTTGTTGTTGTCGTGATAATATAACTATGGTTTGGGTATTGTTGAATGAGTTTATTGTTTCAGCATTATGCACTCTTGACATAAAAAACAGTAATTTGCATGCTCTATTCCTCACACTCCCTTGATAAAATGGAGAATTCATCACATTTTTATTGTTTTGATTTAGACTTATTTTGATCATATTCATGTATATATATATGCAAACACACACACACACACACATATATATATATATATATATATCATCATAATCATAAATTTCCGCCTTTATCACATACTTGCCAACACCCTAATTAATATTCCGTAGTCTTGTTAGACCCGCCCTTTTTTTCCCACCAATAATTTTTTAGAGTAATATTCTCCAAATGCAATTACGATTAAATAAGAGGAAAAATACTCTAAAAAGATACCTGTGTGAAAAAGAAGGCGGAGCTAACAATACTACGTAATATTTATTAGTATGTTGGCAAGTATGCTTTATCAATCTACTGCAGGAAGAAGCCGTATCCTAGGTGATTCCACACTGCCCTGTTTTCTGCAATTGTTCTCTATTCTGCTCTTCCAAACTTCACAATTTCATCTCTCCAACGACACAGTGGTCTCTTCCTCGGTCTTTTTTTATCTTTTGGTATCCGAAATTGGTGGTTTATTTATCATCATTTCTTCTCGCAAGGTGTCCAGCTCAGCTCTATTTTACCTTCTTGATTCTAGAAATAACATCAGTAACTTTGGTTTCCTTTCTAATCCAAGTGTTTCTCTTTCTGTCTCTTCGGGTGAATTCTAACATACATCTCTCCATGATTCTCTGGGTTGTTTATAGTTTTTTTTTTTTATGGCTTTACATGTTAATTATATGTTTTGTATAGCTTTACATATCCAAGTTTCTGAAGCATAAGTTAAAACAGGCAAAATGCGCTGACCAAAAACTTTAATTTTCAAACAAATTGGGAGGTCGCTTTTAAATATAACGCTATTTCTTCCCAATTCTCTCCATGAAAGTTTAACTCGGTTTATATAAGTATATATATATATATACATATATGTGTGTGTGTGTGTGTGTTCATATATAATTTTCTCAAGATTATTCTTTACTCCTACAGTTATAAATTTATGACACATTCTCAATCTGCGCTTAAAATTAGTTGAATTCAATCACTTTCATGAAATACAAGTTTGGAATTTATGATTCATCAAATTCATGTACACTGTTAAAATTTCAGTTCAAGGTTGAACCAAAACTTGGTACTACGGTAGCTGCAATATGCTAGGTTGAACCAAAACTTGGTACTACTGTGGCTGCAACTGTGTGATGGTGAAACTTTCTACCATGATTTGGTACTTCTTGTTGAAAAAAAAGCACCAAATCATGGTAAAAGTTCACTCCCATCTTATAGTTACAACAACTTTGGTAGAACATAGTACCAAATCATGGTAAAATGTTTCACCATCTCATGGTTGCAGCTAATGTAATATCATGTTTTAGTTCAACCTAGAACAAAATCTCTAACAGTGTACTCTATTTTTTTTAGTAAAAATATTTCTTTTTCCCTTTAAATTGTTTAATTAAAAAAGTATGTTCTACTTAAGACTCAGTCAGATTCACTCTTTCTCCCTCCTCGTGTAATCGTGTAGAATTTTTGTTGTTTCATATTATTCCGATGTATCTTAGTGAAAAATGAAGTTTTTCAAATTCTGTTTTTTGAATTTCACTTTTTGAACGCTTCGCTTTTTAGCTTATAACTTTTTAGTGAGCTCTTTTTTTTTTTTTTTTTAATGAAATAAAATATTTATTTTAGAGACTGAAGTCTTAAGTTTACTTATGAAAATGATACATTTACAATTATTATTATTATTATTATTCAAAATCTTGCTCACTAATGTAGAAAGACGACATATTCAGGAAACAAATTTCAAAAAACTTCATTTTTGAATGAGATATTCTTATAATACAAAGCAACAAAATTGCCATAGAATAACACGGGTAGAAAGAAAGGGTGAATCGGATTGATGCGCAACGTTAAGAAAAAGTCTGTCGACATAAGTAAAAAGATTTGGTTTGGCAAGAACTTTTTCTTTTTTTTTAAATCTTTTTTATATTTATGTATGGAAATACATGAAAGCACCCATGTTGTTACGAACAAACATCATATTATGCAAAATTATTATTAAGTCAGGAATAGATGCCATAAAATGAAAATCATCCAACAACTTGTTTCGTGACAAGATATTTAACAAAAAAAAAAAAAAAAAAAATACTCTTCGTTAAGAAAAGAAAAGAAAAAAAATAAGTATACTTCTCATTAAGGGGGAAAAAAAAAAAGTAAGCGTGTTGCTGTTTTCCACAGAGTAAAAAACTTTGGCGTATCGTTTAGCTTTATCGTTTAGGTTTTTTATGGTATTGTTTAACTTTAGAGACGATAACGTATATATCTATTGTATACTAATTGAGATGTTATATGAGAAAAAGTTTGTTTTTTAATATTAGCTTTATTTACCAATTTATTTCCAAAGTTTTGAAAAATAAAAGTAAATTTCATAACAGTGCATACATACATCATGAAACTTGGAATTGACTACCTTCCTCTATGTTGAAATCTGTTAAAAATAAACATTATTCAACATCCTCTGAGTTATTACCTCAGTTATTTTATGTCGTAAACACTATTCAGACATCTTGGAAAGGGTTCAAACTATGTATTTATCCCTTTCAAGTACACTTTTGAAAATTTACAGAAAAAGTGCTGCTTTTTTTTTTTTTTTTTTTTTTTTTTTTTTAACTGCTCTAAAATTCAGATTATTATTTTTAATTTAATTTTTTTTTTCAATTTAATACGTCGGCGTTATGTTTATGTAAGGGCCAAAAAGGAAAAAAAAAAAAAAAAAAAAAAAGGAATTCAGTATTTAAAAGTTTTACGAAAGATAAAAGTTATTACATTTATGATGCGTAATCATCTTTATATATATATATATAATGGTAAATTTTTAATTAAATGTATGTAGTATATATCCTATTAACTTGCAAATATTTTCAAGATATTTTTATTCGAATGATGATTTGGTTATTATATCAAAGTTTTTAGAAGTAACAACTACTTAAATGTTTGTTTCACTCATTTTAATAAATAATAATAATTGCAATAACTTTTATTTCTGTTTGACTTTTTTGTTGAGTATATATGCATATAAAATTAAGGGGATACAAACCTAGATTGTCATGGTCATCGGAAGCTCATATTATTCTATGAGTAAAATTGTTTATACAATTACACATTACCTAATAGTTATTTTTTAATTCCATTTTCACATTCTGGAAATACACAACTGTTAAATTAGTACTCATTTTCAAAAATCATATTTATTTATTTATTTACTTATTATTTATTTATTTATTTATTTTATTTTATTTTTACTTTTAATTTCGAGTTTAAAAATGGAATTTTCACTAAATAGCATTTTTCTCATTTTTTAGCTGTAAAATGAAACACTAAAAAAATTTAATAATAATCAATTTTTTTTTTTTTTTTTTTTTTTTTTTTTAACGGGTACTTTTTTAACGGTTGTGAATTTTCTAAATGTGAAAATAGAACTTAAAAATATCAATTAGGCAATGAGCAACTCTCTAAACAAATTTCACTATAGACTTGCTATACATGGGATTTGGTGAATAGAGAGGGGGAAATCGTAAGAGGAAGTGAACCAGAAAATTATAAATTATTTTACCTCGAATTAGATTTACAATCAGAAAAGAGAAAATGTAGTTACAACAAATGGATTGAGAATTATGTTTGGATTTTAAATGACAGGAATGAAAAAATTATTAGTAAAAATAAGAATGAGTTGGTTGCTTTTAGAATTACAGTAAAATGAAACTATTATAAAAATTATCTTGAACTACATTTCGATTTTTCTAGTCATGTGAGAATTGCTGATATTACAGAAAATAACGGTTGTTTGGAAAAAAAAAAAGGCTAGTATTAAAATATTAATAATAATAATATAATAAACAAATAACATAAAATTAAAAACATACAAAATCTTGTTACTTCATGAAATAATTAAGAAATTACCATTAATTAAGCGAAAAGAAAAAGTTAAGCACTCGCGAAGCTATGCTGTTTTCTAGCTGTGCTTGTGCCTATCTTTTTCCTACTGGAGAAGTGTTGTATATAAATATTTCGCTCGAAACGATTTCCTGTGTGTATTTGCAGTTTATCGTGTTCGATTATAAAGACCTATTTAATCCTAATTCGACATCAAATTATATTAGGTACATTTTACTGTTATATTCAACTTGTGCCAAAAGCGGAAACCTGTAAATTCCTCAGAAATCGATTTCTTTTCTCTCTCTCTTTTTTTTTTTTTAATATGACGGGACTATATTTTCAACCAGACATTTCGCGTTCGCATCATTTGTTGTGTTCTAGTCTAGTCCAGGTAGAATAAAACAAATAATGTAGAACACAACACACTGTTAAAAAAAATGCAACTTTGCTGACAGAAATTCTCTGTAATTTGAGAAAAAAGTCGTAAATTACGGAAAAATTACGTTGACAAAACGTATTTTTATGTAATTACAGAGAATTTCTGGCAGCAAAGTTGTATTTTTTAACAGTGCATCTCAGGATGTCCGTCAACATCGAGTTTTACCATTTTATTTCTTTACTTATCTTAAAATGTAATACGTCGAAATTATATTTAAAAAAAGAAAAAAAAAAACATAGTTCAAAATCGACTGTTAACTATGTATTGATTGATAATTAGTAAAATAATTAAATTAAAGAAAGGTAGCTTATTTCTTAGAAAAAAATTCCAACCGCTCAAAAATTAGATTAGCATCAAAATGTTCTAATTATTCATTTTTCTTAAATGCGTCATGAATATTACTTCTGGTGTCATTTTCATAAACTGAAGTCTTTTGTAGACAATCAGATTCAAATTTATGGAGTAAACTATTTTTCTTACGTTTCTCTTACGTTTTTATATACGTTTTTCTTGCGTTCAATAAGTAAATAAATTTGAATTCAATTTATTTGGTTTGTTTTCTGTTTGGTTTTAATGTTAGGGTTAAGACCGACTGATTACACAAGGATCTAAAGCCTGGATGCTGTACCTTCCGTCGGGGGTTTTCTATATTTACTATTTGAAGCTGAAGTATATATATATGTATATATATACATATATGCATATATATATATATAATATTTTAGTAATGTACATTTCTAAAATAAATAAATACAATTACTTGACTCTTTTAAATTCTTACAGTAACCATTCCTACGGAAAGCAACATTATAATTTAAAAAGAAAAATGAAACTATTTCCAAAATCTATCAAGATCAACATACCAAGTTTGTAGCATACAAAATAGTCCTGTCGTACTAAATTATATTCTGTCTCTGACAGAATCTCCCCCCCCCCCTTAATTAATCTCACATTTGAATTCTGATTTTATTTTACTTTGTTTATTTATTTTTATTTTATTTTTTAACCAATGCTGCATGCGAACCAGTTGTGAAAGGAAAAAAATACATAAAATGATGCTCCCACACCAATTTTGCTCTAACCATCATATAATATAAAAGTTAAATGATAATGTAATAAAGTTAATGTACATATTACCTTTTTGAAATTATCTCCACATTAAAATTTGTAGTAACTTTAAACTCCTTATATAAACGATGAATTTGGACAAAATATTTTTAATTGATGAATAAAATTATATCCTCATTCCAAATTTGTTATCACATGGACGAAAAGTTTTGTAATTAAAAATACTGTAAACTTTTATCTTTTTGTAATAAATTATTTTTTCATTTTTATTTTCAATATTTCCTTTAAAACATCTAACATGTTTATAATTAAAAGTAGAAAACAGTCATAATAATTTTTTTTCTACGTTTGTTGGCGTAAAATATATTTTAAATAAATCAAGACGAATAAATGGGTAAATTTCTACGTTAATTGGTGAATAAAAAAAAAATTAAAAGATAAATAAATTTCTGCACTTATTCGTAAATCAATTAAGTCAAGAGATAAATAAATAAATAATTTACTATGCCTGTAGGTAATTCAAATAAATCAAAATATAAATAAATAGATAAATTTCTACGTTTATTGGTAAATTAAATAAATTAAAAGACACATAAATAAATAAATTTCTACCTTCAGTTGGTAAATTAAATAAATCAAAAGACCAAAAAATACATATTTATACTTATTTGTAAATTAAATAATTCAAAACTCGAATAAATAAATAAATAAATATTATTTCAAAATAAATAAGTTATTTGCAGTATGTTATTTTTAAATAAATTTATGAAATTAGTGTATTGAGAAACTTTAAGTTTACGGCAGATGGTTTAAAACAAGCATTATTAAATATTTTAAATTAATCAGTTTGTCAAATATTCTGTAAATCTGTTCATAAATCAGTCAGTCAATCGGAAAAATCTTTCCTAAATGAAATATTGTATACATTTTAGTTATATTTATATCTCATTGAGAAAGGAAAGGAAAAAAAAAAAATCTAATCCATTTCTATGCCTACTGAAAAAATCAAATCGATCGCAAAATAAAAGTATAAAAACTAAAATAGACTTTTATAGTCTCAGATTTCTTTAACCTCCTTCAAGGATTAAAATATATTATTTTAATTTCTAAATAAATCGATATATCAATCAGTATGTCAATCAACCAATTGGAAAATCTTTTCTGAATGAAGTATCTTATAACTTTTAGCTATATCTATATTTTCACGAGCGAAAATAATATTTAAATCATATCTATGCTTACTGAAAAATCAAAGCAATCAAAAAATAAAGATATAAAAATTATAAATATACTGGTATATTCTCAGATAGTTTCATGTTTGTCAAATGCTTTAAAATAGCTTTTTCAAAACTAATTTATCTATATATTATTTTGTCAATAAATTCGTGTACCAATTTGTCGAATTAAAGAAAAAAAAAATAGAAAGAAAGAAATCTCTTATAAACGAAATATCCTATAACTTTTTCACACTACTTTATTTATAAAATAATTTTCCCCAATATATAAGTGCGATAAAATACGATAAATTACTCTTTAAAGAAGTGGTATAATATAATGATGGGGCTGAAAAGGCTCCGGAATAAATTAAAATGACGGCAACTCTTTATATATATCATATAAAAAGTGAAATATAACAATGAAAATTCTATAAAAGTTTCTATGTTTATTAAAAATTAAAAGCAGTCAAAAAATAAATAAATAAAAATGCATAAAAACTAGAGATAAAACAGTATATTTTTATATATATATATATATATCGTATTACAGGTGATATATACTGATTATAATATTACACATTCCATGCATATTTAAGAAAAAAAGAATCAAATCAATCAAAAAGTAAAAATATAATAAAACTAAAATTAATTAAAGTAAAGTAAAATATAGTAAAATAAGTAACATATTGTCCAGAAAACAATTAATAACTTTCTAATTTTAAAACCAATCAATATATCCACCAGTATACCAATCAATTCAAGAAAGAATCAGTCGATTAGAAAATCTTTTATAAACAGAATGTCTTCATTTTTTAAAAAACATAATTTTTCACAAACGAACAGCACAGTTAATATACCCTAGTAATAATCCATATATTATTGTAATTTAATATATATATATATATATATATATATTACATATATGTAGTATAATAACTAATATAAATGAATAATAATAGTAATAATTTCTATCGATATTCGAAAATCGAACCAACCCAAAAGTAAATAACTAAGTAAAAGCTGCAAATAAATTGTTACTGTTACATTGCGAAATTTTATGTACGCGCTAATGTGATTTAAATATTCTTGATTTTTTTAGGTCAATCAATCAATCCACGAGTCTGTCTGTTAGTTCATAAATCAATCTATTGATTGGAAAAGCTTTCATAAACAGAGTATCCTGTAAATTTTTAAAATATTTCTTTTCCAACCAACGAAAATAAAAAACGGTATGAAATTTAAAAAATAAAATGAATGAAGAAAATAGGTCATATCCAGAATTGAAGAAATACAAATATTTCTTTAAAAACTAGCATTATTTTAGCATAAATATCTCTTCACTATATCCGCAAAGTACTATATTTAAAAGAAACATTTTCTTCGGAAACATATGCACTAGACGTTTACCCCACGCAATGAAAACTAAAATGTGCTGTACTCGCTCATTTCCCAAGTCTGCTGGATAGAAGAAAAGTAATGCTGCAAGCGCCATCTATCGTACATTACGGACACAATTCTTCCTTCAGTTACAAAATTAATATACATGGCATCGATTTTTCATTGTTTATTTTCCTTTAATTTTCTTTTAGACAAATTGATTTCGCGTCTTTCATTTTTATGTAAATATGAGAAAATATTTTAGAGAATTTCTGATTTCTTTTAAAAATCTAGATTTATACATTCTATAAAATATGTATGTTATTTTATTCAATAATTAAAATCTCTTATGAAAATAAAGTGTATTCATATAAGGTATATCGCATTACACTAGCTTATGAGACTTCTTTAAATTAATTAAGTTTTAATTTTGTTATTTAATTTTCATAATGATATAAATTTAAAAGAATAGTCCTGAAAAATATTTCAATGTGTAAAAATTATAAAATGTAAAATGTCATATGCAAAAACGTATGTTTTGTGCATGGATGAGTGCAGTGGAATTCATCTTGAAGTAATAGATGCGGTTTTACTTTAGAAAATTCAACATGCATTTAACTATGCTTGTATTTCAATTTGATAATGAGTTTAATGAATCAGTGGTGAAAGTAATTTTATGGAAAATTAAAACTTTTCAATATTAAAATTAATTGTATGATAAATACTGAATTTAAAAAGGTGAAATATAAAAATATGTGAAATTACATTTTATATTTTTCTTTTCAAAAAGTCATTTCTTTTCGGAAATTCAAAATAAAATACTAATATAAATTTATTTTTGAAAATATGAGAAGAATGGCAGATTTTGTTATTATTATTATTATTTTTTTTTTTTTTTTATAATTACTAGTTAGTTTTAAATAACGATTAGTTATTTGTACATTTTATGAATCGTTTACCAGACACTGTTGTTGGATTAAAATTTGACTTTTTATTTTTATTTGTTTATTTATGTATTTATTTAGTTTTCAAATTCATTGCAAAATTATCTTTAATATAATACAGAACTATGGTCTATTGAAAAAAAAAAAAAAACATGCAGTTCCGATAATTTATAAAATACTTTTCAACTATACTTACTCCTTACATCCACTTCAACTTCAACTTTTCAATTTTGTCGGAAAATGTTAAAAACCTGGAACACAACTATAAAATGCACTTGTGTAATTTCTATGCATATATCCCATAATGTGCCAAAATAATTTTGAATGGCTCTGTAAAACAATCACTAATGTTAATCATACTATCATACTATGTATTCCATAGAAAATATTCTTTTCTGCATCTTTAATTTCGTTGTGCCCTATACAGCGTAGGGATATTAAAATATGCTCGATTTTTAATAACAAACATTGTATATTAAACTAGAGAAATCTGAAAAATATATATCATTTTCAAGGCTTCTAAAAAATTTTAAGGAAATAAGAGTGTGAACAGACAGACAAACAAACAGACAGAAAGGCAATCAAAGCCAGGTTACTAATACAGTTATGTGAATTTTTAGTTAAAAGTACTTATTGATATTAAAATTTAATATTTGAGTCAAGATTTCTGCATAAAGCAATTAAAACAGCAATTAATTTAAGTTTAAATTTGAATTCCATTTTTATTTATTTATTTATTTATTTTATTTTATTATTATTATTATTATTTTAAGTATCGATTAGTGGAAAATAAAATGTTTAATTTAATTTTTTATAATATCCAGCAATATAAAAAATAAATAAATAAATAATCTCCATAAGCAACAAAAGGTCGATCGTTAAAAGCTGAAATACTAGAATTAAATTCTCAACAAAATTACAGAATAAAAGCTCTAGATTAAAAAATTTAATTTATCATTCTTTTATTATTTTATCATGTTTCTCTGCTATTTAATTGGATTAGTCTTCGTGTTTTCATATTACTAAGGCTGAAAATAGTTTCATTTATATCTTTGCTTAAAAAATGTATACGAAAAAAGATTTCTTAGAAGCATAATTTAAAAGTATTTTATATTCATAATGTAATTATAAATATAGCTAAGCCTCAAATAAATCCTTCTGTAACAACATTACATAATATTTTAACACATTGAAAGAAAAAAAAATCAGTAAGGCAAAAACGTTATATAAATTGAATTTTCAAATATATTATCATGTTGAAAATAAATATTAAAATCTTAATTTTTTTCCTTCCTAAGTTATAACAGAACTTAATTTAATACCTTTCATTCTATGGCCATGAAACATTTCTTAATTTCTTTTTTCATATATAAAATTTTGAGACGGTTAAATTTATATATATATATAATCATGTCATTACGTACATTTCCAGTACCAGACGAATCACAATTCTAAATTCAGCCATATGACGTTTATTTTATTTTATTTATTTATTTTTTAAGGGAATTAAATTAATTTTTGCCATTCTATTTAAATCACTAAATTCTTTTCAGAATTTCGAAATATTACTGACAGCAAAACTATATATTTATAAAGGGCGAGATTAACTTTCGTTTCTCTTGCCCATATATATATATATATGTGTGTGTGTGTGTGTGTTAAAATATTATTTTTGTCGAATTTTCTAAAATGAGTTTTTAATATATTTAAACATTTTGAGGCTCCCTGAATCCTAAAGTCATGTTTTTAGCGTTTGATCTGTGTGTGTCTGTTATCAGCATATTTCAAAAACAAATAGTAGCAGGCAGGAAGTCCAAACTCAGTATTCGAAATACGTATAGCAGAGTTGCCAAGTTTCATAATTTATCCCAGAGCATTGTTAGCCCCGCTCTTTTTCATACCAGTAATTTTAAAGAATGATTTTGTTCTTATTTAATCATTGTAACATATTGCAGAGAAATACGCTACAAAAATTCTGGTATGAATGAAAGCGGGGCTAAAAATACTCCGGGATAAATTACAAAAGTTGGAAAATCTGCATATAGCGGTGTTACACGAAACATTTCGTTGAGATGAAGGAAACGATTCTTGTACAGGGATATCGAAGAAAATTCCAGTATATTACGTTTTATATATATTACGGAAATTTCAGGTAAATACAGTGTAAAATATGTCGGCTGCCTTAAACAAAATGGAATGAAAAAATGTTTTATATGCATTAAAGCAAGTTTTGTGTAGATTTTCATTCCTAGATGAATCTTAATTCTTAATCTAGCTGTATGCTCTTTAAAATAGTAACCGCAATCACGTAAAAATCAGTCATGCTGCAATGTCCTTGTTTCAATCCAAATTACACCTCTTGGGGTAACCGAAACCGGGGTGCCATTCCTTCCGTGGAGGATCAAAATTGTGATGGCATGTCTCCAAACCACCCTTACTGGTGAATCCTACCATAGCCTCCTAAACTAGATGCCTGTCGCGCGGCTCGGAAACTTGGCAACAGTTGAAACGGTAGACAGCGCCACCTGGTACAGATTGCGCGACTTTTTTATTCAACAGCCACCAACAATTTTTAAAAGTAGGATATGATATACATAAAAGGCGAATAGAATCGAAGAAACGTCATCATATATCACTTCTTAAAATTATTGGTGACAGTTGAATAAAAAAGTCGCACATTCTGTACCAGGTAGCGCTGTCTACCGCTTGAACTGATGCCTAGTTTCCGAACCATAGCGACAGGCGTCTAGTTTAGGAGGCTATGATCCTAGACTATCACCAATCGTCCATAATGTAATACTATTATGATGTAAAATTCAATCAGTCAAAAAACACAATGGAATTTGGTTTGCCATTCTAATTTAACTGACTGAATTCTATTCGAAATACTACTTATAGTAAAATTATATGCTTACCAAAGACAAGAATTTTCCTCCCTCATATTTCATTCCTTCGACTGGCTCTCATTGTAACGGAAAATAATATTGTGGAGAGATATTTGCGATATTTGTGGATATAGTATTGTAACGGAAAATAGTTAAAAACGGAATTCAAAAATATGCATTGGTTAATGAGTCATAATAGGACAAATCTCCCCATAGTAAAACATTAGTTTTGACTTCCGGTTACGATAAGTAGAGAGCCCCCTTAAATAAAAGATAATTCAAATCTAATCTTTTAATTTTTAACATGTTGTACGTTGAATTAGGAAGATAATCAGACAGCTTCTCAGACATCTGTAAATTTTATCGTTTTGATAACAATATTAAAAAAAAATTGCAAAATTATCGGGAAACGTTTAAATTCTAATCTTGTAAATACATGATAGACTTTTGTAAAATCTGCTTCAGCGACTGCAGATTAAAGTTTATCAAAGTTTTATAACTGCGAATTAAAGTTTATTTTAGCAAATGCATTAAAAGCTAAAAGTGGGCAATATTCAGAAATATTTTTATTTATTTTTTATTTTTTATTTTTATTTTTATTTTTTGAAGGGAGAAGACAGATTTTTTTTAAAAAAAAAGCAATAAATGATATTATTGTTCTAAAAATATTTTATTTTTAAAATTTTTATAAAAAATTAAAATCTCTTTTATATATATATATATATATCTTTTTAATGTCCCAATTCTATAAAAATTATCTTTTGTTTATTCTATTTTAGTTTTTTACTGATTTATGAGTTATTAAAGAATAGTTAACAAAAACTGAAAGTAGCAAATATTACTTTTCAAACTACTAAGTGTTTAATACATTCAGATCCATTAAAATTGCATTAATAGATAGAGGAGGTCTGTAAACCTAGGGCCATCATGTACCTAGGACCACCCCCACTTTATTTAAATAATATTCAGTTTTTAGATTTACTACTCAATTAGACGAGTAAAAACACCAATTGCTATTTTCACAACTATTTTGAAATCTTTGAGGAGAAGAGTTTGACAAATTATAAGTGGAAAACGAATTCATATGGTCTGGAGTAAAATTTTGTAGCTCATCTCTTTTGCTATTTTACAAAGGAAAGTCAAATAACATTCTGTCATTTCTAGTGCATAATTTTGCTTGTTATATTGAGTAATAAATAAGATATTTAATTAGTCTTATCTGCAAGTGGGTTTTTTAGTGGAAGAGATTTTCAATAAAGTTACCTAAACTTGCACCAAGGGCCACATAGCCACCTTTTATCTGAGGCCATGGATGGCCCTAGGTACAATTGTAATCATATTCTTCGTATTGTTACTATTTCACTGATTTTTTTATTATTATTATTATTTTATTATTATTATTATTATTATTTAATGGAGGGACATTGTTTTAACTATCCGAACCATTCCGATATAGCCATGTTTATTATTATTAATAGGTGTTATTTAACCGTTAACGCCCAACTTAATTAAAAGCATGAAAATAAGTAAAATTCTTTTAAATTATGTTTAAGACAATATTTAGCTAATTTGGAGAAAACCAGTCAGAACCTATTTTTTGGTGTAGAAATGCATCGCAACTTGACAGGAAAGTACAAAATAGAAAGATTGGAAAGCGATCTTTTTACCTACGGAAGTTAAAAAAAAAAAAAAAAAAAAAAAAAAACTTTTTTATAAATAGAACGCTGAGCGCTAATGGGTTAAATGGGAAATGGTACACATTTCATTCTGGACTTTCAATGTGCTTGACTTATAAAAAGTATTTAAACTTGAAAACTTCTTCATACACCATAAAAATTAAAGAAAGTCGGCAAATCAAAACATATTCACTGAGGAGGAATATTTAAGTTCAAATGTGACCGACAGACCATATCTCTCTATAAATAGCCAAAACATTATTTTTCTCAGGAAGAAAGTGAACCAACAATGATGGAACTGGATGTCTCTGTTTTATGTCCTGTTGAAATTTCGAAACCTTCAACATCTAACATCATTTCGTGTGCCACGCTCGAACAGGTAACGACTTTTTCCTAAAGCAAAACCTCGTACATCAATGAAAAGAGGTGGACAAAATCCAGGGTGATCTAGAATTCTAACAGACACTCCTGAAAATAAAGAAAATGAAGAAATACATTGGCGAAAGGAAAAAGAAAATAGTGAAAAATTCCGTTTTTCAAATTAAGGCAACATTAGGTACAATGAGGTTTGGCCCTATGTACAATGAGGTCTAGACCTAGGTACGATGAGGTCTGGCCTTAGTAAAATGAAGCCCCTTTAGTTGCGAAGACTACTCGATACAAGTGAGAGGAATTATGGAAGTCTATTCATTGCAGCTGATAGAAGGTATGGAGAACCACTACCAAGTTTAACGTGTGTTTACTTTTATATCTGTATAATTGTTATTAAATTTACCCTTTACAATAAGAAAAATAATCATCATTTTTTATAAAATTAGATTTATTGATAAATATTAAGTAAAAGTTATTTAGATGAATAATTAAAATTAAAAAGAAATAATTAAAATTGTCATTTATACGATGACATGTCGTTAAGCCACAAGTTAAATCCTCAAAAACGAAAGGTTGTACAGAGATGGGAATTGTTTCACATAATGGGATAAATAACAAAAGTATTTCAATACTATTGCTGCGTTAGAACCTGTTAGTACAGTAATATGATACTGGCAATTCTCTATTAAATAAATAACGCTTCCAACTTTTATCTCTTTGCACGGGAAACAGTCATATCTCTGACCGTATGACAGTAAAACACTAGATATCATTTATTAGAATGAAAGCTATTCTTTTAACAGGAAATGAATGAGTGAAATAATCTCACCAGCTTTTATAATCTATATAATATTTCACTAACGTGGAGGAATTTCAATTAATTTTTGTTGAAACGATACGATTGTGGTGAAATTATTAAAATACGCGAGGATATATATATATTTTTTTAATGAACAATATTTAAGCACGCGGACACAGCTCAATGATCTAATAAGAAAACGTGACGACATTTGTATGACGGCATTATTTTATGGGAAATGTATTTTTAAAAGTTATTTCTTCAGAATCTTTGCAAGCGTCATTTTAAACCTAGCAATATTTTAAAGATATAAACAGAATATGAATTATTATAAATTGACTAAAAAATTCAATCATAAAAAGTATATCAAAATAGGTTTTTTTTTTCCTTTTTTCTTTTCCGTTTTTTTACAAAAAATTACGCCAAAATAAATAAAATGTCATTGCATTCTTGGCGATTAAAATTTAAAAGGCGTCGCGGGGGTCCTTTACTAAAACTGTACTGCCTGCGGAAGTATGATAACTGAGTCATCAATTATTATTTTTAAACGTTTCTCTGAATAACTCTGCTTTCACTATTGCACAATATTTGTTTGGATCTAATAATAATTTGGCTTTCTGGTAAACTAAAATTTTAATTAGGTGGTGAAATTGGTATAATATTTATGAGTTTCTAATTTTAAAGGTAAATAAGAAAAGAAACAAAGTGCGAAAATTTCACACGGGTTTGCTAGTACTTAATAATTTCGAAAATTTTATTCACTAACGGATAAAAAAAAATCCGCACTTGGGTATTTTCTTTTCTCTTTCTGTAACCGCCAATTTTATCGTTTAAAAAGCAAATTTTCAAGTAAATTTTATTACGTCATCCTCCACGTACACTTTAGGATTGAGCTCAGTGTTAAAAACAAATTACGATGGCCAGGAAACTTGTAATTTTAGAAAATATTTTAAAAAGGACAAGGATAAGGTAATTACTGATGCCACAAAAAGTATTAACATTAGAATGAAAATTAAAAAAATATTTTAATACGCAAGATGGAAAAATAATTAAATGTTGACGAAATGTTGGTGAGAAGGTTTTAAGCGAGATATAAAATTGTTTTGGCTGTTTAAACTGGAAATTTGGTTTTAGGCGGCCACATTGCTCATCCAAGAAAGATGACTGCAAGTTAAAAAGAAAATGTTTAAAAAACCGTTTCATATCATGTTCAGAACTTAGAAAAGATTCAAAAATGTGTTTAGCAAAATTATTTTTTCAAAAACAGTGCAGCAGCAATTAAACAAAGCAGGTTAAAAAACAGAAGATCTGCAAAAAAAGATATTATTAAGGAAGAGAATTTAGAAAATGTGGACTTAAAACTAAAAAATATATATATTAGTTAATTATTGGGCTGATCTGGCTTTCTCTCATGAGTCAAGTTTAATTTATTTTGAGCTGATGAAAAATTCTAGTAAGACGGCAAAAATGTGACCGATTTAATGAAAATTGCTCTCTTAAAACAGTGACACTTTCTCGGTACATTATGGAACGGAGGTATATAGCTTTTCAAAGAGTCGGGCAAATTTCCATGCTCAAGAGAGTAATTAACTCGGAATAAAACATAGCCATTACGAAAGTGGTGCCTGACCGACTATTTTGAAGATATCTTAGACTTTTCTGCAGACAGCATTTCAAGATGATAATGCACCTTGCTACTGGGCGTCTGTGGTACATTTATTTGATACAAATTCTTAAAATTATCTGTCCATTCCCATGAGCACCTATAATTCTAGAAGTAATCATATCTTTTTTCACTTTAGGTTAAATCCCACAAAGAATATTGTAGAATTTCTTCTTCACCAGACCTGCAAATAGTTCTAATCTTAATCAATTCGAAAATAATATTTAGTCTATTAAAAGGCGGGGGGAGATGGGAAGGATTCGAAATTTGCAGCCTACAACTCTGCAAGAACTAGAAAAAAATATTTCTGTTATTTGTCACAGTGAAATTTCTAAGATTTATATTAAAACACTGTATAATACTATGCCATTGCGCATTAAAGCAGTAATTCCATATAAAGGCGGAATTAACCCAATGCAGAATACATATTTTTATTAAGTAATTGTTCAGATCTAAAAAATAAACAGTTTTATATGTTAAAATAAAATATAAATTGTTTATTTTATATAACAAATCAAAATAGAACACAAAGTATATGTTTATTATATTACGTTTAAAAAGAAAGCTTAAGTATTTTTTTTTTTTTTTATATAAAATATTTCGTAGAATGTAATAAAGCGAATTACTACATCGAAAATGTATGTATAGATATCATTTCATGTCTTTGGTATTATGCAAACATGACAGTTCTATTTGTTTCAGCCATTAGTTTTGGAGTTATTACAAATAAACAAGTAATATAAAAAGAAAAAATTTTAAGTCAATTCCTACTTACAAACACTATTGAAAAAAAAAAAAAATGATTAATAATTTTGATTTAGGAAATAAAAAGCACACGTGAAAAATGAAATAAAAATAATTATAAGATTTAAAAAAAAAAAAAAAAAAAAAAAAAAAACTTTTTATATACCATGTTTTAAATTTTCTGATGAATCATAGAGCATCAATGAATCAATGTGCATAAATTTTTTAAAGTGATAATGACGTCAATTTTTGTGATATGCATAATTTAGCTTTTTATAATTTTTTTAATGTTCACGTTTAATTAAATGTATTTATTTTTATGTCGAAAGAAAATGAACTCGTAATTTTTTTTCGGCAACAATTAAATTATAGATAATATTTTAACAGCTATTGTAACGCTATTAGGATGTTATTATTTTCATATTTTAATTAATTATAAGAAAATTAATCAAAAATTCAAAAATCGGACTTTGAAGTATTGTGTTGTCACCGTGTTCTGAGCAATCCTGAAAATTTCAAATTTCCAGCTAGTCGGGAAGTTAGTTAAAAATCGATTGCAAGATTTGTACAAGATATAGGGAGAGTGTGAACTAATAGTAGGAATTGAATAAGGTATAAGTCAATATTTCTGCAGCGCGGCTTTTTTTTTTTTTTTTTTTTTTTTTTTTTTTTTGTCCCTTAGTGTGTGTGTGTATATATATATATATTGATAAACGAAGTGATTGCAATAGGTTGATTTCTAAATAAATCAACCTAAAAAGTAATTATTTGTAATAGAAATGCACACTAAAAACATGCTTAATAAGGCGTTACAGATTTTTCTTTTTTTGTCCATTAGTATATATATATATATATATTGATAAACGAAGTGATTACAATAGGTTGATTTCTAAAGAAATCAACCTAAAAAGTAATTATTTGTAATAGAAATGCACACAAAAAACATGCTTAATAAGGCGTTACAGATTTTTTTTTTTTTTTTCTTGAGTAGAATTTGAGTAATTTATTTGAAACAACATGATGTGCCCCTAAATGATATCTTTTGAAGATTTTTCATGAAAAAAAAATATATATATATATATATATATATATATATACATATATGTGTGTGTGCGTGTGTGTATATGTGAGTTTAAATTACCACGTTACTGTGAAAACTATCATAAGGACAAATATTTTACATATGAAAAATTTCGTCTTCATTTGAATGTAGCTAAAAAGAAAAAATCTTGCATGTGAGAAGCCATTTTCGCATCTCTCTTTCTATCACGGATTTTTCAAGCTTTATCCATGTTTCTTAAGGCAGCTTAAAGAGCAACTTGACAGTCTTCCTTCCTTTAATCCAAAGAGTTATTGTTTTTAATATTAATCAGATCTTTCTAATTTACTTTCTTAACTATTTATTTTATTCAGTGATTTTTAAAACGAATTTAATATTTTAAAAAGTCTGGTATGAATTAACCACACGACTTCCATAACCCACTGTTACTTATATGAACTTTTGGGAGATAATGTGATCAGTAGAGAAAAAATTGACATAAAAAAGTAGACACCTAAAAATTTTCCGGTAAGAGAAAGCTTATGCACATGTAAATACATGTAAAACAGAGTTTACTTAGCGAGTTAAAATAATAATAATAATAATAAATCGGTAGAGAAATTTTTAGAAATACCATTTTCCCAGATCTACTTAGTCAGGATGACTGTTAATTTTCCTGTAATAACCACGTAATATAAGAGAAAGGATTTCTAAAATGGGTTTACGTAATAAATTTCAAGAAAATAGTTAGAGCCGTATTTGATATACCGAATTTTACCAAAACTGGGCATACTCAAATGTTGATCGTAACACAACAATAAAATACAAAAAGATATTTAAATAATCTGGTGTCTCACTCACACGACTTTCTATTACCCTCAAATTTAATGCTATAAATAAAGGTTGGAGATTAAGAGGTAAGATAACGAGTACTGTTATGTAAACCTATGTTAAACAATTCAAATTAGGCTTCAGAAGAGTTTTATGTGATAATTTGTTCTGTGTGAATGGGGCTACCGCCCTCCTTAACCCCCCGTTTCATTAATGCACCTACATTTATATAGAATTTAATTCTGTTATTAAAATTAAAAGTTTACTTAAAATTATACAGGCAATTTTCACACGCAACATTGCTTGAAACTTATCAATCTTGATCAAACTTTTCCAGCAACAAACATATATTAACTTCAAAATACAACATTTGGACCTCCTAAAATTATTCGTTTTTAAGTTACTCTAAGAGACAGAGACACAGATCAAACGTTAAAAAACTTGACTACGGTAATCAGGAAGCCTCAAAACGTGTAAATCTACAAAATGTAAGTGATGAATATTTTGCTTAAAACATACATTATTTACCATATCTCTATGAGGAATTTATTTACAGACAAAAGTCTGATTTTATTAATATAGATACTTCCAATTAAATCATTTAAATTTTGTCTTCAGCATTCAATGTAGTAAATGCCATTGACATTTATGTATACCAGTGTCACATATAGAGTCATATACGAGTATGCAAACTACTTCTTTTAATACTGTTTCTGCAATATAGAGGCGGGGCTTCATTTCTTTTGGAATTCTTTCCCAATCTCTTGCCTGCATTGCGATAATTTTATAAAAAAATAAGCTAATTTTTATAATAAACATCGAAATGTTCCTCAGAAAACAATTAGAATAACAATTTTCATAATTCAAAAAATGTTTTTTTATCAAACGTATGCTTGGAATATGTTTGGGTCACTTCATTCTAACGCATTAAAAAAAAAAAAAAAAAAAAAAAAAAAACAGAATTTGAATATACTAATTTTTTGGGAAGATAAATGAATGTTTGTCACATTCATTTAACTTTAGCATCCCCAAACTTTGACAACTTATAACTCCATAAAAAAATTGAGCAAAATATATAAACTATACCATTTTCCGCGATGATTTGATCCAAAGAATTCAAATAAATTATAAAAAATGGGGGTTACCATTGAAAAAAATAATGTTGATGACAGTTTTAATATGTAGACAACCCTCTAAGCAAAATGTAACTATACCATTATAAACTGCACGTTAACACAAATCGATTGGTACCAACCACATGTTTCTACGACAATTTATGGCGAAATTAAGTTGGGGGGTGGCGGTTTCTTTTTTTTTTTTTTTTTTTTTTTTTTGGTGACTGCACATATGAATGTAGTTTTAAAAAAAAATTCAGTTTTTTTTATTTTATTTTATTTTTTTATTTTTATTTTTATTTTTATTTTTATTTATTTATTTATTTATTCTTTTTTTTTTTTTTTGTAACCGCTATTACTGTTGTCAAACAATGATTTTAAAAATAAAGCAAGGAGATATATCGTTAAAAAAAATGAATATGTTAATTTAAAAAGAAAAGTTGGATACGTCGATAAAAAAGGTCATGAAAATTTTTTTTGAGGTCATGAATTTTTTTTCTGTCAAGTCAGTAGACACCCTGGTTATTCTATCTTTATTAGTTTTGGAGATATGATAGTTAGAAGATTCCACACACATATATACACACATACTGATCAATTGCCAAAAACTACTTTTTTGGACTCAGGAGACCTTAAAACATGTAAATCAGGCGGAAACTTCCTATCGAATTTTTGCACAGAATACAATATTTCCATTACCTACGGTAGTCGGGTAATGGAAGTAAAAAAAAAAAAAGGGGGGGGGGGGTTAATGAAACTTATTTTATAAATGTATTAATATTTAACTTATTTATTTTAAAATTTTATTTATATTTTATAAGAAGGAAAAACCAATGGCTTTATGCCGGTGGATATTGAAATGCTTTAAACGATATTTGTTCAGTGCGTAACGTTAAGTCAAAATTATAAGACTAAATGAAAACATCGTTAATCAGCGCACTATACCTCTCAGCACGAAAGCGTTCGAATGATTTGAGTTACAAATGTTTTAATAAGGGATTTTCATATTTATATTATCTTCCCACAAGTGTCCAAGCGGTTCTACGCTCAAAGCTGGAAAACGGGAAGTTCCGAGCTCGATTGCAGATCGTAAACGTCGATCTAGCCGTTGGGAGTTGCGTAAATACTGCCTAAGACCCCTTAAAAAGAGCCCCCATGGAGGGCATTTCAAATATAAGCTTACGACCCTAGTGTAGTCAATCGTCCTTAGACCACACAAACAAACAAACATATTTATTATGAGTAATTGTTATCAAAAGAAGTAATATGATATAGTGCTATGAATTAATTATTACGAACCTGTACTTAGTTAACATTATTTAAACATGAACATTCTAAAAATCAGATAAAATTGCTTCTGAATGTTTTCGTTTGAGAACTGCATCTCCACGATTTGGTTTTTTTTTTTTTTTTTTTTTTTTTTTTCTTTTTTTTTTTTTTTTTTCCCGGACCCCGCAATAACCGCCAATTTATGTTCAAAACATTTAAATAAATAAGATGAAACCCTAAAAATATAATTGAGATTATTAGAATAAACTTAAAAGAAAATAGTCTTACCAATAATACAAATCAATATTAATTAATTAATTTTAATTAAAATAATAAAATGGTTGAAATAAGTTTATATGATAAATACTTTACTAATATTAATATATATATGTATACAGAGCTGCCAACCAAATCCGGCAAATTGTTAATACCGCCCCTTTTCCTACACCACTTAATTTTTAGAGTAATTCTCTTCAAATATATTTACGATGAATGAAGAAAACAAATACTCTAAAAATTAAGTGGTGTAGAAAAAGGGGCGGTACTAACAATTTGCCGGATTAGTTTGACAGCTCTGTGTATATATACGTCTGTGTCTGTATGTACGTGTTATATATAACAAGAGAGTATTACAAGCGAGCATTACGAAATAAGCGAATATAACTTATTACACAATGCACTTCTCAATCGAAATATTCTCGGAAAAGTAAATATAAATAAAATTAAAATTTTGTCTTATAAACGAAACCCGTTTTAATAATAAGATATAGTCTTCAAACTTCGTGAAAACTTTAATTATGTTCTCTCGAAGAAACCTTCGTTGGGGTTATTCATCTTGCTTTGATTTTTACTTCTTGTCTACACTTTAACTCCTTTTATTATGCCTTAAAGAACTCAATATATGAAGAAACAGCATGACTAAAAAAAACCAGTAAGGAATTACATTAAAAAAAAGTATTTTTAAAGCAAAAATAATAAGGTTATTTAGAAACATGGATAAACTGACTTAGAAAATTATAGCAGTATTTCAAAAATTTTGTTACAGAAAACTTAATGCTTTACGAAATATTATCATTATTTTTGTAATAATGTTTTAACAGCCATAGGACAATTTCTTCATATATGTAATTTTGGGCGAATTCTAAATTTGTAAACCATTTGACCGTAAATAGAAGCATGACCTATGTCGTCACAGATAGCCTAACACCCCATTTTTCTTATGGAGAAATATATTTGTAATCATAATTACACTTTATATTTTTTTTTTGTTGTTTGTTTGTTTGTGTGTTTTTCTTAATTCTGTGTTCAGATTCAGAAAATTCACCACATATCATGTATTTTAAAAATTAGTAACTTTTTTTCCCCAATAATTATTTATTGTAAAAAACATAAAGGGAAAAAAATAGTTGAGTAAATTTTTACCTTTTATAGCGCTTTATACCAGTTGACAAGAGGTTCTACTATATTACTTACAAACTTTGAATAAACACCATAAAATGGAATAAACTCGCAACAATTGTTTTGGGTCGAAAAAACACACGGCCCTTCATCAGGCGAAAAAAGTTAGCACGAGTGCTGCAGTCAAAGCAGCTTTGACTGCAGCACTCGTGCTTACATTATTCGCCTGATGAAGGGTCGTGTGTTTTTTCGACCCGACACAATTGTTGCGAGTTTATTCCATTTTATGGCGTTTATTCAAAGTTTGTAAGTAATATTTTTTACAACGCCAGTTTTGTGGTGCTTTTTTATTAAAAGCGGTTCTACTCTCGAGTCTGGAGACAGAAAATGCCCTAGTCACACTAGTCCACCTCGCCTTTCAGAGTTTACCGTGGTTTTCTTCACAACTCGTGTAAATACGGGCAAAGACCCTTTACTAAAACCTCTCCCCAATGAGGGCATTATACCCAGACCAAAGACCTAAGTGCAGTCAGTCGATATCAACTCATACACCAACACTGCTCTTTATAGTTCCAAAATAAAACAGTAAAAATTAAAAAAAATCAACTTTTGGAAAACAAGAAATAATTTAACAGTTGTGAGCTTCCCGAATGTGAAAATAAAAATTTAAGAAATATATACAATTAGTAATTTATAATTCTGATTACAACTTTCATCTGGAATCCTGCGTGAGTTGAGTAAATTTTGCCCGCACACGGCACGCAAAGTGGCTTTTGACCGGCAATCCAACCCAAGCCCATAACTTCCGACCAGCAATAAATATTGTTAAATTTAGGTCATATAGGAAATTGAGTTAAAAATTTATTACACAAAATACAGTTACATTGAGCATATCTTTCAAAGAATTAAATATTACATAAAATTTACTAAGTACATAGACATAGTAAAATTAGTTTATAATTGCAATTATATTAAAAATTACTAAGGTAAAAGCACCAGTAGTGGACCCTGTACTAGTAGTGGACACTTTTAAATTTAAACTCGAAAAACAAACTTTCTAATACTTCTGAAGGTTCGGTCAATGTTCAGATTGGAAGTAATAGTCATTTACTATTAATGTCCATAACTAAAAATAATTCGGCCATCAGTTTTAGAATAACATTAGTTTAACTAAAAAAAAATATGCTCTTTTTGTGATTTTTCCGTTTTTTCTTATCATTTTGAATAAGGAAATAAAATTTTGTTTGCTTTACCTTTGCTTATTGTTAACTGATTTCTACTACCTTTTCCTTTCATATGACTATAAAATAAGTATACAGAATCCATTTATTGTTCTGTTGTTCAAATCTTGTATTAACACATCCTTTTATGGGTGTCCACTACTAGTACCAAAAAATGTCATCATGACCAGTAGGGGACAGACCTGTCCGCTAATGGCTCATTTGACTTTTAAGGTCTGATCCAGTACTGGATACAGTTCTGTAATCGGCGAAATTTGGAGTTGAGGTGAGTATTTTTAATGTCGCACTAAAGCTACGCATTGAGCAATTGGCGACGGTTTCGGACTCACTCCTAGGAGTGGTAGTGAGACATGCCATCACAATTTTGATCTTTTGCGGAAGGGATGGCTCCCATGATTTCCCAAATTTAGAAGGCAGAACAAAATGGGAATTCACTTGGATCATGAGATAATCTCGAGATATTTTAGGTTTTTTATTCGTAAATCTTTTCTTTGTCCCATATTGGACTGGTTGGTTAAGTTCGGTTCCTACTGAAACATCGACATTTAAATAGCATAATTTTGGTCAGTATTTAGAGGATTGGGGATGAGTGGATTTTATGTCGCACTAGCGCTACACTATAGACAATTGGCAACTGTTTGGATCTGACCCTTAAGAATAGTCCGGAGACATTTTGTGACCCAAAAAGGTTTAATTTTGATGGGAAAATGGAGAACATTTGCATTTAGAGAGTTATATCTCTCATGATTGCTTTCAGGGCCGAAACTAGAGGGGGGCGAGCGGGGCATTTGCCCCGGGCGCCAGATGGAGAAGGGCGCCGAAAAAGGCTGGTTTGTTGCCTTATTTACACATTTAAAAAAAAAAAATTTTCAAAGTTAAAAAAAAAAAAAAAAAAAAAAAAAAAAGAAGAAGGAAAGAAAAAGAATAAAAAAGTCAAATTCTTTTAGTCAGGGCATTTTAACAAAGAAAATAAAAAGTAGAAACAAGATTAATAGATAACAGAATTCATTTACAAGGAAAAGAATTGTGGATAGAGTGTTCTCCAAGACTAACAATTTTCTTTTAAGGTTAGTGAGTGTGGTTGAATATTCAATATTCTCACAATCGAAGAAGAGTCATTTACAAGTGGTCCCTGACTTTCAGCCAAGGTTTTTAAAAAGTAAATGGTTGGAAAATATGTAGTATATTTCATTAAACTTCAGAAGGCTCTTTAGAAATTATGATTCATAAGGAAGCAAAAAAAAAAAAAAAAAAAAAAAAAGAAATTCGCTCAGGGCGCCGTCGTGACTATTAAAAGTACGACTATTAAAATATTAAAATAAGTATGTAAAAATAAGGCCATAATGTTATAAAACAATCCAGTGCACTAAAAATAAAAGGGCAAAAAGAATGCAAAATAACTAGTTAATAATTGAGTTAGGAGCTATCATTCACAAGGCTCACCAAGACCCTATCAAAGTACTATGACAACTAAAGCCACCCCTACCTCCTAACATGTATAATTATAAATATTACGATGAAATAAAATGTCTATACTTTTACTATACTTTTTACTTCTTTATTTAAAGCATAAGAAAGTATTGCGAAACCAATTTGCGGAACGAATTTTGTGTATCGCATAGCTCATAAACGAATGGTCATAGAGAGTTGCAAATTTATATTTGGAATTGTTATTTACCAATTTTGGTCTTGACATGAACTCCCGCTTTTGTGATATCTACGAATTTATGCGATTTTTTGTGACGTCTGTGTGTGTGTGTATCTCGTATAACTCAAAAACAATTAGACGTAGAATGTTGCAATTTCACATCTAAGTTTGTTACAACAGCTGTTGTGCATCTCTCATTTTGGTGTTTCTGTGCGCCTTTCCCTTTTGGAATATCCACGAATATTATATTCACGATGACCAAAAATACAAATTTTTTTGCAATTATGCATAACTTTCCGTCATACAGATTTTAACAGAAATTAATATTAGCGTGAATATTGTTAGTTATAAAATTTGTTGACATTCTTGCACGTAGAAAGTAATTCGTAATGACTTGTAGGTTCTAGATGAATGCATTTTATTTAATGAATATTCTGGAAACAGCTGAATAAAAGTCAATAATCAATGATTATTCTTGAAGCAATCGAATAAACCAGTTTTTCGTACTCATGAACAGCATACACCACAGAACAGGAATTTTACTAATTCAGAACAATGACCAAATGCTTAAAGTTTTTAGAGATGTACACTCAGCTTGCAGCCCAAGCAGAAACTGAACTCATCCAGTCTTGCAAGTGATTTATAGAATTCTCGAGATAGTTCTACTCTAGAAACTATGTAATGAATTAACCTGGAAAATTTTACAAATCGGTTTCTATTGAAGTTAGATCTTCTAAACTTTGGCTACCCTAAATTACAACTTTTCACCGAAATTGGGTGCCAAATTTCCAAATCTTTCGTCAAGTCGCAAAATGTGCCGCTAATGCCCATTTCCGTGGAAGTGAAGAAATCTGCCATCTATTTCCCTTTTAACTGTAATACCGTGTATAAAGTAATACGTAAAGAAATAGACAGGCTCTTGTCAACAATAATTATAGTAATGACTCTTTCCTTTTTATATTTTCATTAGTGATTTGTAGAACTTTTGATGAAGTTAGTTCTGCGCAAGAAAACAGTAGATCATGCCAGCTTCCAAATTTCGGCAATATTAAGCCACTATTTTTCACCAAAATTAATGCCAGGTTGCCAACTTTGCCACCAAAGCATTCACTCTGCGACAAGTTGTCATTGGTGATGAATTTAGTGACATCACGAGATTAGCGATCAAATTTGACAGAAAATAGTTCAGGATTGCCAAAATCAGCAAGCCCTTCCTCAGTTTTATCGGAGTTAATTTTTTCTATATATCATGCATTGTTTCTCGCAGCTAATTGTTTGTCAAAAAGTGCAAAAGTAGGCTGTATCTGCACAGGAGCGAATTCCGTTGAACTCTAAGCTATGCATTTGCCTAGGAGAGATTCTGTAAAAAGCTGTAGAATATTATTTCTGAACAAATGATATTCTTATTTTGTGGTGTATATAATCCTATTACCATGAAGTTAGTGGTTCTAATAATAGTCTTCTTGGATTGGTTCCGAGAATATTCATAGACTAGAACCTGCCTTTCTATTTTATTTTCTGAAAATGATTTAAAAAAAGATTATCTACAAATGGCACTGCTCTGCATGAAAATCGACCCCAACACCGTTTTTGCAAATTCTTATGTAAAAGAACCCCCTGAATACGATTATGACGCCCATTTTGCCCTATCACCCACCATTATTTGGGGACGCTCCCCTATTTTTATCATTTTCCGGTATTTTTATAGCTATAAATTTCATTTGAAGGGGTGAAGGGATTGTTTTAACTGTTAAATGTCTTTTGAGGGGCTACAGAAATGAAAAATTCTAAAACATGAACATTTGCTGAAAGGAGAAAATTTAGGGGAGGAGGAGGATTTGCCACTGAAATTACAAATTACATTTTTTATATTTTATTAATCAATTATTACTGTTATTTATAATAAATTATATATTTTTATTTTAAAGTATTAAAATAATTCTTTTCCATTCTCCAAATCAAATTTATGGCCATAAAACTACCAAACAGTAACAGAAAGGGCGGCGTCTCGAGAAAACGGTGGGTGATTGGGCAAAATGGGGAGTCATATTCGGCTTCAGGAAATTATTTTACCTGAGAATCAGCAGGAATGGTATCAGGGCTCGAATTTTTTTTTTTTTTTTTTTTTTTCAGCGCAGTGTATTTAGACAGCTAATGGCTAATTCGTACTTGGTGGATATGAGTTTTTAGATACTTGTTTAAATCTATTAATTTATGCATCTTGATTATATTAAAACTTAAATATTTGTCTGTTTATTTCTCTGCAGTATAGTTGGTGTAACGACTATAATATTCAAAATATCATTTTAAATTCACTCAAAATGATGATATTTTCAGTTTAAAAGTAATTGAATATGAAATTTATATTCTCTTGTTTTAGAATTGTCATTTATAAATACCATTAATTTAATAGAGAGGAAAAAAAAAAGAAATTGTCATTAAACCAGTAAAAATAAATAAATAAAAATAATAAATGTAGCTTAATTTAAAGCTTTCTCTATAATACGCTTTTCTTCTTCCCCCCCCCCCCCCTAAAATAATGCTTTGATTCACAACTTCATTTTTTTTTTTCAAGAAATGTTATAAAGATAAAAATCGGCTGGTTGTAGCTCTGCCTGTGCTTGTACATTTTTACGCCTGGCGAAGTGTCATGCTAAGTTTTTCGACACGAAACACATGTTGCGATTCTGTTTTGTTTTGTAAATTCTGTTTTTCATAACAAGCATATAATGTATAAAATTTGTTAAACTCCGTCCTGTAGATGCTGAGATATAGCTATAAGAAAACGTGGCATAAAAGTGCTGCAAGTCGAGCGATATATATCAAAAACTAGACATCACCAGTTTATGCCAGAATTCAACTGCACACTAGGTTTCATGAAATTCCGAACATACAGTTCATAAATTAGCTACAGTATTTGTGTCCCATACAGACACACACACACACATCCGTTAAATATAATCATAATACATTTCAAAATCTGTAAATTTATCAAATATTTTAATTAAATTCAATATTTACATCTTATGAATGCAGTTGAAAATAAAATGGCCATAAAAACTTTGTAAAATTTCCTTTGAAATATTAATTTCTGGTTGGAGGGGGGGGGCGCCAAAATCTCTCCTTGCCCCGGGTGAAAACAATCCTCATTTCGGCCCTGATTGCTTTACATAGAGTCCGAGAGATTAGCGTGACGTATTCTCGTTAATTAGTTATATGCTTCATCAAATTGTCAATTCCACATGAAAGATGCCGTGGTGCAAAAAGGGGAGCCAATCCTTCCGTATAAGATCAAAATGTGACGGTTTGTCTCTGGAGAATACTTAGGGATGGCTCCCAAATCATCGCCTATAGCCAACTAGATACCTATAGTACGACGTCAAACCCACTTAACGTCAATATCTCTAAATTGCTGAAATTCGAATTATGGGCAGTCTAAGATATTTTCACCAACAAATTCAGCAATTACAACCCCTTAACGATTTTGTATAATAAATGTTCGAATATTAAGGCGACCAAACTTTTTAAAGAGAAAAATAGGGACAAATTCAGTAATTACGATCCCTTCACATCTTGAATAATAAATGTGCGTACACCAAGGCGACCAAATATTCTAAAAATAAATGTGGGAACAAACTGTGCAATGTCCCCAATTTCAGGAAAAGAAGTGCGACAAAATTTGTCGAAAAAAATAAAGAAAAGCAAAAGAAGAAAAAATCATATGAAAAGAAAACAATATTTTACAACTTTTAAAACATTTCATTTTACTAATGCTGAAATAATTTATGTAAAAATCTTTGAAGTAGTAAATTTAAAGAATACGATATACAACTGTAGTTTTTGTAGCACAAATTATTAATGATTTGAAACATAGATATGTAAAAAAAAATAATATGTCATAAATACAGTCGCCAGCAAAATTATTAAAGCACAAATCCACATTTTTATTTTTATTTATTTTTTCTTTCTTTCTTTCTTTCTTTCTTTCTTTCTTTCTTTCTTTATTTATTTATTTTTCAGTTTGATCGCTAATTTTTATGACCAACTTATTTTTTTATAAACAGCATAAGACTAAGTTCGTGACTCGACAGATATTTTGTTATAAAATAGTATTAGGTGCACATCTTTTAAATACGAATTATTGCTAGAGCTTCAACAATTTTGCTACCGACTGTACAAGATTAATATAGTACTAAATTTGCATAAGAATAACCAAGTAGATAATTCAGAGTAAGGAAAGATGTTTAAAATAAAAAACACATAGATTTCGTCAATAATATTAAACAAATTAATAAAATGTCATTAAAATCTATTGTTTTAAAGAAGTGTGAAAAAATGGAGACAGTTGAAGAGAATTTTTTCTGAATGTGGTCCGAGTTGCGGCAACCTGATCGTAGTCGGTAGAGCGCCGAGCTTGTAATTGGAAGGTTGCGAGTTCTGTACTCGAGCCGGGTGAAGACCGTCCTGTACAGTAATGCTGGCTGGTGCACGTAAAATGCGTCGCAAGCCCAATATCCTCCATTTTCTCACCTAAATTATACCTCTGGAAGTCGCAGAAGCAGAGGAGCCATCCCCCATCGTGGAGGAAATTGTGATGACATATCTTCTGACTAGATTTATTAGTGATTCCCAGACCGTCGCCAATTACCCATAGTGCACTAGTGTGTGCATTAGCACTAGTGTGACGTAAAACCCTCTCAAACTTCAATCCTAAATGTGGTCCCCAACGAAGATTCATGTATCAGGGGGAAAACTGCTAAAACGGTATATACTCAAGAAATGGGAACGTTTGGTCACCAAATTTTAAAGCAAAAATTTCAAGAGGTCCACAACTGGGTTTTAGTGTGTCCACTACTGGCTCATTTTAAGTTTTCAGGATTTTTGTTTTTTTAACATATATAAATACTACAATTAGCAAGTTTCGTAATACACTACAGTCATATGAAGAAAGAGTTAATAAAGGTGTGAAACATTAATTATTTTTTGAGTCTCTAAAATTTAAAGAATTACACAGAAAATTGTCCACTACTCGTGCTCTTATCCTACATTATTTAAAAACAAAGTCCAACGTATAACAAAATTTCAAATGTAATAAATCTTACTTAAAAAAAAAAATCTACTGTTTGAAGTATTTTCCAAGGTAGGAGCTCCAGTGATTGGCATGCTCCAGTAATTGACATCTATCCCGAAATAATTAATAAATAAGAAAAATAATAAAATCAAATATTTTACATATAAGAATTTTAACATTTTATGTCAAACACTGGAGCATAGGGTATAACAAAATTTCAAATGTAATAAATCTTACTTTTAAAAAAAAATCTACTGTTTGAAGTATTTTCCAAGGTAGGAGCTCCAGTGATTGGCATGCTCCAGTAATTGACATCTATCCCGAAATAATTAATAAATAAGAAAAATAATAAAATCATATATTTTACATATAAGAATTTTAACATTTTATGTCAAACACTCGAGCATAGGGTGCTGATAACTCGTAAAATGAATAACTAGCAGTGTGAAACACTGGAACATAGGGTGTCAGTTACTAAAAAAATTAAAAATTGACAGTGTCAATTACTGGAACATTGAGTGGGTGTCAAATAAAAATTCATAAAAAAAAAAAAAAAATTGTTATCGAATGTATATATTTTAACATACATGTGGTTCTGAATGTCTTTCATACCATATGTACTAACTTAAGACTTCTAAAAATATTTTCTGATTACTAGAACATTAAAAACATCAGAGATTGCTCTAAAGGTGTCAATCACTGGTGCACTTACCCTATAAAAAATTTAAATGAAGAAGGAAGTATACATTAAAAGATAAATATTTTTTTGCCTATAAAGGTTTAAACCTTGTGTATTAATACTTATGCAGTTGTAATTAAACTCATATTGTGTGTCACGTTTATTGATAACAAATATACATCAGATTTGTATGCTTGACTCGAAGTCCGCTTCTAAATCTTCGTCAGATTAAAGGTTGGTTAGTTGTTGGTTGGTTTTACGTCGCACTAGTGCTGCGCAGATGGGCAATTGGCGACGGTCTGGGACACACCCCTAGAAGTGGTCTGGAGACAAGCCATCCAATTTTGATCCTCCACGCAAGGGATGGCTCTCCCGCTTCGGTGACCCCCAGAGGTATAATTTTTGCTGGGAACGTGGAGGACATTGCGGCCACGACAGATTTTACGTGCACCAGCCACCATTAGTGTACAAGACGGTTTTTGGCCGACTCGAGTACCGAACCCGCAATCTTCCAATTACGAGGCCGGCGCTCTACCGACTGGGCTACCACGGCCCCGTCACATCAAAGGCAGATAGCATATGTCAGAATTACAATACGAAGAATCCGAAAAACACCCAGGGCCAACACGGGAATCGAACCCGCTCTCCGATGCTCAAAGGCGATTAGCAGTGTGATGCTATAACCACTCGGTCACGGAGGGCCCGTGTGTCATGTACACTGTTAAAAATTTCCAATTTTTTTGCCAGTAACTCTCTGTAAAAATTACAGAATTTCTGTCATTTGAGAAAAAAAAGTCGTAAATTACGGAAAAATTACGCTGAAAAAACGTATTTTTCTGTAACTTTCACAGAATTCTGTAATTTTTACAGAGCGTTACTGGCAACAAAATTGCAAATTTTTAACAGTGTAGCTTTGAATTGCTATGGAAAAAGAGAACATCTGAACATCCAACATCTTAATTCAAAAAATTATTTTACATAAAAAATAAATAAATAATTAAAATAAAATAAACTTTGAAAAAAAAAATTATGTTGCAAATAGAATAGTTCACGGGTGTTTTCGGTACAGTCGGTAACAAAAGTCTCCGAACACTAGCAAAAATTTCTATATAAAAAAAGTACAGACGGTAACGAAAGTGTCCGAACCCTAGCAAAAATTCCCATGTAAAAAAGATACGCTTAATACAGTTTTGCTAAAATCTTTGTCGAATCCTGTTCTTAGACTGACTAAGAACAGGATTCGACAAGGATTTATTTAACAAAACAGTATTAAGTGTACTTTTTTTATATAGAAATTTTTGCTAGTGTTCGGACACTTTTGTTACCGACTGAACACTTAATGCAGTTTTGTTAAATAAACCCTTGTCGAATCTTGTTTTTAGACTGACTAAGAACAGGATTAGACAAGGACTTATTTAACAAAACTGTATTAAGTGTACTTTTTTTATATAGAAATTTTTGCTAGTGTTCGGACACTTTTGTTACCGACTGAACACTTAATGCAGTTTTGTTAAATAAATCCTTGTCGAATCCTGTTTTTAGAATGACTAAGAACAGGATTCGACATGGATTTATTTAACAAAACAGTATTAAGTGTACTTTTTTTATATAGAAATTTTTGCTAGTGTTCGGACACTTTTGTTACCGACTGAACACTTAATGCAGTTTTGTTAAATAAATCCTTGTCGAATCCTGTTTTTAGACTGACTAAGAACAGGATTAGACAAGGACTTATTTAACAAAATTGTATTAAGTGTACATTTTTATATAGAAATTTTTGCTAGTGTTCGGAGACTTTTGTTACCGACTGTATACTAGCATCTTTTTCTTTTTTTTCTTTTTCTTTCCATCCAACTATTTTTCGGTTAATGTTTTTTCCCCTTTCTGTTTTGATGTTAGGTTAACCGCGGGTCAAAAGTTAATGCAAATTCGACCCTCACCCGATGAGATGCAAGACTATTTATAACAGAGAATAAAAATAGCATGGTATATGACTCTCGGTGAGGATAGGTAATGCGGTCCCTTTAAATGAATTTTTATATATGTGCTAGCTTGACATAAATTAGACTAGTATGCTGTGGCCACCACGAGACTTTCTTCTATATTTTCCTATACAAATTCACTCAGTAACAATAATTAAAAAAAAAAAAAAAAAAAAGTGGGACTTTGACAAAATTTTGGGTAAAATGTGAAAATTATTCTAAGTTTGTCAAAACATGGAAACCGTGGGACTGACAAAATTGGGGGAAAACTGCAAAAATTTGTTTAAGTTTGTCAGAACACGGACACCGTGGGAGTTTGATAGAATTAAAAGGAGAGATAAAAAAAAAAAAAAAAAAAAGTGGGACTTTGACAAAATTTTGGGTAAAATGTGAAAATTTGTTAAAGTTTGTCAAAACACGGAAACCGTGGGACTTTGACAAAATTAGGGGAAAAATGCAGAAATATGTTAAAGTTTGTCCAGACACGGAAACCGTAGGACTTTGACAAAATTAGGGGAAAAAAGCAAAAATTAGTTTAAGTTTGTCAGAACACGGAAACCGTGGGAGTTTGATAAAATTAAGGGGAGAGAAAAAAAAAATTCTAAGTTTTTTTTTCGTAAAAAGTAAAAAAAAAATCGATAACTTTGTTTTAAATTATCACAGATTTATAGTTCAACAATTCGTTTTAAAGGTACTGACGAGACCTTTCGAAAGATACCCATCTTGAAAATTTTTGCCCTATATCACCCTGTTAAAAATTTAGAAAAATCGGGATGGCAACGCAACCTGTAAGACGATTTTTACCAAAAGTTGATAGGCACTAATTTATGTCAAGGTGCAACTACATACCAATTTTTATGAAATTCTGTGCAGTAGTTCCAAAGATACAGTTGCCACAAAATTTTGTCACACACACACACACAGAGACAGACAGACAGACATTTTCTAAAAATGGTAAAATCGTGTTCTACAGCTCTCAAAACGTGTAAATCCATCAAAAACCCGAAATCGAAAATTTTTACGAATCCAATACTTTCTTCTATTGAAGATAGAAGAAAGTAACAAGAATTTTTTTATATAAATTTAGGAAAACTTTTGAGAATTTTCTTATCCTGGAAAACCAATAAATAACTTTGCTTGTTGATAATTTCTGGGACAATTCAACATTTTGTGTATTACGTTTTATAATTTTCCTTTTTGGCTTTCGGTTTTTTTTTCCCTCCTTATCTTTCCCCCCCTTTTTGTTTGGCCCTTCTTCGTTCGAATTCCCTTACTTAAACTATGAGATTTCCATGCTCTTATAGAAGCAATAGGTTTTAACCATTTTCATAATAATTTATAATAAAAAAGTCTAGTGTGAAGCAACCACACGACTTCCATGACCCACTACTTCACGTTTTAGTATATGCAATTTTTAAAAATGTGATCAGAAGACATAAAATTGGCCTAACAAAGTAGACACCTAACAAATTTCCTATAAGAGAAAGCTGATATATAGACATGTAAAACAGAGTTTACATAGCGAGTTAAAAAAAAAAAAAAAGTAGAGTTATTTTTTGAAACACCAATTTTCGAGATCTAAAAGCGACCTACCAAAGCAGGATGACTGTTAATTTTCCTGTAATAACCACGTAATATACGAGTAAGCATACCTAAAATGGATTTATGAAACAATTTTCAAGAAATCGTTAGAGCCGTTTTTGAGATACCAACTTTTACCAAAACTTGGCTTACTCAATTATTAACCGGAAAACAATAATTACATACAAAAAGGCATTTAAAAGGGAGTTAATATGGCGAGTTTGAAAAAAATCCGTACAGCCGTTTTTTAAAAGACGTACTTGCGAGACCTGAAATTGAGCTATTTATACAGGGTGCCTATCAATTTTCCTGAACTAACCAATTATAACATTCAAAAGGACATCTAATAGAGTGATGTCGCAAATTTGGAGAAAATCGTTAGAGCCGTTTTTGAGATACGGACTTACGGTCCCACTTCCAGTTTCCAATATCCCACTTCCGGTTTTCCAATTTTCTCCAAAATTTGGAAGATTCATCTATACACCAGTTCTGTCTTAATTCTGAAGTTCCGTAGCTCTATCTTTATTAGTTTCGGAGACATGATAGTCAGATGATTCACCACACACACACTGATCAGTTGCCAAAAACTACTTTTTTGGACTCAGGAGACCTTAAAACATGTAAATCAGGTGAAAACTCGACATCGAATTTTTGGACCGAATACAAAACTTCCATTACCTACGGTAGTCTGGTAATGGAAGTAAAAATTATTAAGAATATCTTCGATTAAAAATACAAAGAAGATTGTGTACAAAATTTGTGCGATTTAGATGAATAAAGGAGAAGGGAAAAAACTGTTATGCTAATAAAGGCTTCTGGCACTAAATTAAAATCTGTCAGTAATAATTTTTCTTTTCCTCAGAAGTGGTTAAAATTTTATATAAATTATTTCGTTTTTATTAAAATCCATCTCTTTTAATTTAACAACTTACTCTAAACATTTTTTCGAAGTTTGAAAAAAAAAATCCAAAGACTTAAAAAAAACGGGAAATCTTACGAGTAATTAAGCACAAATGAAGCAGACGATATTTTCTTTTTTGCTTTTATGTATACCAATTAGAAAAAGATATAATTAATAAAGAAATTATACCTGAAAACATACATAAATAAATTAAATTATTTTTTTCTCAAGAGAATATTTGTTAAATTAGTTTTGTTTTTTTCGTGTAACATTTAATTTAATTTGATTAAATAAAAGAATGAAAAGTGAAGTTAAAAACTTTATACAGGAATTTTTAAAAATAATATATTTTTACATATAATTTAATATTGTTATGTTACGCAATACTGTAATATAAAATTTCCTCTGAAATAAAAAATAAAAATAAAAATAAATAAATAAAGACTCGTACAAATTAAAATGTTATTTTATATTAGAAAATTATTGTAACACACAGAAGATGTATCAATCGTAACATTTTAGTGGATTTTTATTCATATACTTTATTTTATTTAGTCATTTATTTAAAATTTACATAAATCAATTTTATATAATTCAAATAGACATGTCTTTTAAGAAATACAAATTATATTTATATAAAATTTGCCTGAAAATGTTCATCTTTCTATTCATTTGTTTGTTAAATTCAATTATCATATTTAAACATCGTGTACATTTATAAATAATGTATATGTTTGTATTTTTCTGACTGTTTATAGTAGAAAATTTAACTATTTAAAAACATTTCAACTAAAAGTATTTCTCAACGTCAGTTATTTTATTCATGTAAGCAATATAAATTTATAACTAAACCATCTATCTACACAGTTTTTATATAAGCATAAAAGCATCTGAATGCATTTAAATAGTACACATATTTTATCCTTGTTTATTTTGCATTTCCTATTGAATTGAGAAAATTATTCAAGATATTAAAAACATTTGAATTAAATTGTATATGGTTTGAATATCATATTTTTATTTATTATTATTTATTTTAAGAAGTGTATTTAGTTCCATTAACAATACTTGTTTTAACCTCTCCCATATCTCGTCCAGACATGCTTTCAGAGAGTACAATACTTATCTTCGTCGTTAGCCAAAGCCCATGTTATTCTATGGGGAAATTCGTTTATAAAATTACTCATTACCTAATACATATATATTTTTTATTTCCTTTTAGGCATTCGAAATTCAATTTGTAGTCGTTTTCTAAAAATTCATTTTTTAATCTATATAATATTTCTGCAACGTGGTCCAGTTACGATTAAATTTTGTCGAAACGATACGATAGTGATGTAATTAATAAAATACGAGAGGAAAAAAAATAATATTTATAAATGGATAATATTTAAGCACGCGGACTCAGTTCCATGATCTAATAAGAAAAAATTACGACATTTGTCTGATGAGATTTTTTTTAATGAAAAAATAAAAAGTATCTTCAGAATCTTTGCAAGCGTCATTTTAAATCTACAAATGCTTTTAAAATATATACAGAATATGAATTATTATCATAATTTGACTAAAAAAAACGCAATCTTAAAAATTATAATCAAAATAGGAATTAGTTTTTTTTTTTTTTCTTCCCGAGCAAAAAATTATGCCAAAATAAACAAATAAAAAGTCATCGCCAACATGGCGACAAAAATTTAAATGTCGTCAAGGGGATCTTATACAAAACTGTACTGCATGAATGTTGGGTCATCAACCATGAATTTTATTTTGAAACCTTTTTTTTTTTTTAATAATTTTAGTTTCGCTATTGCACAATATTAATTTGGTTCTATAAATAATTTGGCTTCTGGTAAATTAAAATTTTAATTAGGTGATGAAATTGGTATAATAATTGTGAGCTTCAAATTTTAAAAGTAAATCAGAAAAGAAATAAAGTGCGAAAATTTCGCCCGGGTTTGTTAGTTTTTAATATTTTGCTTTTGAAAGTTTAATGAAACAATGAACGTAAAAGTTTATTTTTGTTTTACATTCTATCGCATCAGAAGTAATGTACTGTAATGAAATCTGTAATTTGTATGCATAAAACATGTTTTAAATAAAAAGAGGTAGTTTTGAGATTAAATAGCTGCTTGGTTGGTTTTAGGGTTTAATGCCGATTGACTACGAGAGGATCCTAGGCCTATAGGTGAAATGCCCTGGGGGCCTTTCTAAGAGGTCCTAGCCCGTACTTACGCGAGTTTCGGAGAAAACCACGGAAAACACCGAACTGCTAGGTCGATGAGTGCGACCGCGGTTCGAACCCGGCACTTCCCATCAACCAGATTTGTGCGCAGAACCACTCGGCCGCTGGTGGCAGAGATTAAATGCCCAAGAAGAAAAAATTACAAAATAATGCCCAACATTAAAATGCTCCATGTGAATTCTAAATTATTTTAAGTATTCCTTTTTTTTTTTTTTTTTTTTTTTTTAACTGTGCATTTCTTGTATGTAACTGAATATATCTGTGTGTTAACTTTTATATATATATATATATATATATATATCTTCATTACAGAATCAGTTACAAACGAAAGAAAAATGTAAAATTTGAAATCTTCATTAATTTTGTCATGCGATTGAATTTGTGAGTTCATAAAAAATGTAATGATTTCTTGATTTCAAAACGAATTTTGTGACAAAAATTTTGTGACTTTTAAAAACGTTTTTTAAATTATTTATTTATCATATTTTAATTGAATTTATGTGACTGAAACATATATTCCCTCAGATTTAAACACTACAAGATATTTAAAATGCTGATTAATTAATTTATTTATTTTAAATTATATGTATTCATAAATAAGTTTGTTTATGTGTAATCGATGTATGAATTTCATTCAGTGTAGATTGCATAGAAAATTTAAATACATAAAAATATTTCTGTATAACGCCGTTATTTTAATTAAGGTTAAATTTTAAATTTATAATTAAATCCTCTATCTAAACGTTTTTTGAAAACATAAAATTATTATTATTACAAGTGTTATACATTTTGCATTAAAGTTAGACATTTAAACAAGATTTTTTAAACATTTGAACAAAAAATGTAATAATAATATATAAGGATATAATTTTTAAATATTATATTTTTATTTTTATTTATTCGTTTTATTACCATAAACGTAAGTGATGAATTTATCCGTGTAAATTTTAATATTATAAAAACATCTGCGCTAAAAAAGTAATTTTTTTTATACTTTAAATTGTAATTTATTAATAATTAAAAATTTATAAAAATTTTTGTACAAAAATTATTTTTTTACGACACATGTTTAATTTTATTTTTTTATTCATTGATTTAATTATTTTGAATTTACCTGATAGTTTTTAGTTACATACTTTGAAATTGCCGAAACATCTTTAATGAAAGTTGTTTAACCTCTACATCTTTCGCTTTAATTATTAAATCATATATTTAATTAATATATTTAACTACAACGTGGATTTCAAGATTCTAGAAAAATGTAACGAAATTGTTTTAATGTTTAACCGATAGATGGCGGTGCACTACTCTTGTACTTTTTCATTTTCCTTTTAAAGACCTTTAACTTCGATCTAGTCAGTCTGGCAGCTACGTCTGAGCTAGAAGAAGCATCACTAACGTGTTCTTTTATTACGAAAGGAAATATTTACCGGCCTCGTATAAAAGCAAATAATAATGAAAACAGATGTATTAATTAATTTTTTTATACTGAAAACAAAATAATCTCAATAAAATTTACAATATGTGAAACTTATCAAAAAAGTTATTGTCCTTTTATAAATAAACTTTTCGGATGCTGTATTTTCTAACAAGGAAAAACAGTTTTTTTTTTTTTTTTTTTTTTTATTATTCTGTTACTCATACATTTTTAATATGAAAGCAAACATATTTTATCTGGGTTATTTTCAGTTTTTCATTTGTCTATCTGAAAAAAAAAAAAAAGAGGTGGGGGGGGGGGGGGGGGGCTGACTTCGATCTTATGGTGTACGTGATTAGTTGCATCTAAATAGTGGTGATCGAACGAAAATGAGTCTATGAGCATTTCTTTATTTATTTGGTTTATTAAAAAGTTATTTCTCACTTATTAAATTATCGTTTAAAGAATAACTAAATAGATTATTTAAAATACTTTTTGAACAATTAATTTAAAATATTTAATCTTTTAGTTATTTCTTTTACTACCACAGCCCAGAATTATAAAGATTTTTAATAATCCAATCTTTTTATGTTTTATTGAATGCTTAAAAAGTTTTTTAGATAATTTTGATAAAAATTGTAGTTTTGTACTGTTATTTCCTAATCTGTAGTACTATAAAAGTGCTTCTATTTTTAAAACGTGGTTTTGAACAGGATACAAATTGACATAAATTTTGTAACTGTACACTGTAAAAAAAAAAAAAAAAATCTGAATAGGTAAAAATTTGTAAGACGTTTGGGTAAAGCAATGTTTCAAATTGCAAGGTTCTGTTTATAGCCCAAGATTTCAACCTAAATTGGATACGAGACCAATTTTGGATAGAATTGTTTTGGGGTTTATTTTTTGCAGTGTACGTACGTATACATACGAAATGTTTGCATGTTGTTTAGATCATTTACGCATGTTAGATTTTTTTTTTTTTTTTTTTTAATAAGAGGTGAGTGATACAATATTTTCTACAACTTATTTATTATAGACAAAAATATAAAATAAGATAGTGAACCATACATAGCAAGTTTGTAAACTCAAAATAGATAGATTTTCTGACCCATTTTGGGTTATAAACAGAACTTTCCAATTTGGAACATTACTTTACCCAAATATCTTTACCTATTTTAGATTTTTTTTTTTTTTTTTTTTTTTTTTTTTTTTACAGTGTAATTTTGGTTTTTTTCTGTTATTTTTATTAGTAGTCAGTCGTATTTTTCTATTTACTCACAAGTATATACATATATATATATATATACATTTTTTTTCTTTCATTTCTGCAACTGCAATTCTGATTATACCAGTAATTAATATGCATTTTTATTTTATTTATTTAATCTTCTTGTTTCCCCCCGATTTCGTGCGTCACCGCTTTGATGTTGCACTTGTGTCTACTTTTTTTTATTTAGTGAAGTGTCGTGCTATTATTCTGACTCGAAACAATTGTTGCGAATTTTTGTCATTTATGTGTATAACATACAAAGTATTTTGTTTATTATTTTAACACCTGACTTGCGATGTAATAATTTTTCTGTCAAAACTGTGATGTAGGTATTATTGGTAGTCCAAGCATTGGGCCGATTATGTATGTCATATGCGACATCATTAATTACTATAAAAAGAACTAACAATAAATACCGGTACTCTGGTGCGAGTGGTCACAGGGGTAAATAAAAATTTAACTTGGCACAAAAAGAAAGAAAATATGTATTTCGAGCAATAGATGTAATTGACAGTGACTATATTCTGATTAATTGTAATGAATATCAATTCAAAAACAAGTTGCAGGGCTGTAGTTAATCAAAAATCAAAAAATCATGAGTAAGGTAAACGTGAGTGAAAAAAAAAAAAAAAAAAAGAAAAGAAAGAAAAAGAAAGAAAGAAAGAAAGAAAGAGACATAAAAATTACAATTGATCAGAATTTTTTTCAAGAAAATCTATTGATAATTTAACATTTATTTATTAATATTAATAATATTATTATTAATATTAATTGTGTAAAAACTCAGTAATATATGAACATCAAAACTAAACTCAAAAACTGGCGCACAATCAATAGAAAGAAATTAAAACTTCTTCACACAACATAAATTTTAAGTCAGCACAACCGGTTTCGAAAGGACGTAGCCTTTCTTCATCAGGTGAAAACACGTGCTACTGCCTTGGAGGCAAAAGCAAGACATGTCTTGCAAGAGGCAAAAGCCATATTGCCAGACATTGTCTTGCAAGACATGTCTTGCTACGTCCTTTCGAAACCGGTTGTGCTGACTTAAAATTTATGGTGTGTGAAGAAGTCTTAATTTCTTTCTACCAATATATGAACATGTTTGTATTCATTTAGCATAAAAGAAAATTTCGTGTTATTCAACAGATGGGCTTGAGTCCAAATCCCTTTTCTAAGCCCCCTGACATGCTCTTTAGAAAACTAACCGCCCACGAGTCAGTGAAACGACCAGAAAAAAATAATTAAATACTACTTTGCAAACTGAAGCCTATTTTTTTTTTTTTTTTTAAAGGAAAGCCTTTTAAAGAAATTTTCATATTTTTTAATGAATGTAGAGTAAAACGTAGGCATGATGTAAGCATAATGCTTAAAGAGAAAATCTCTAAAAGGTTTCTCAAATATTTAAATTCAATGTGTCATGAATTACAATAAAGATGAAATGAATGTATTATTAATAAAATAGTAAGTAAATTTTGACCGCAGAGTAATTTGAAAATTATTTAAATTTTAGATGATGCATAACATTTTCCTTTCTTCAACCTGTTAGAAAGCTCATGTTGATTAGTGAGACGGGATCAAGAGGTCAAATAGCTTGCGGGAAAAAAAAAAAAAAAAAAATCTTTTCGATTTTAAAAAGAGCTTTAACGATTACGCTCTTTATTTTATTCTATTTTATTGTTTATTTATTTATTTTTATTTTTATCTTTATTTTTATTTTATTTTTTTTCCATTTTGCAATCTTATAAGCGGGATTCCGTGTTTAAACTTAACGCGTACGGAAACCAGCCTCGTATAAATAAGAAGTATACCAGAGAATTTTAGTATTTTAATTTATTTTCACGGTTTATTTAAACTTTCACATATTTACTTTCACGGTTTATTTAAACAATTTTAGTCATTTCCTTAAGAAAATTGATAAATAAATAAAAGTTTAAATCGTTTGTGTTTGCTTTAGATTTTAGTTACCTCACAATGGCAAGTGTATCACAGTATCACAACACCATTGCCTTCCCCCCCCCCCCCCCCGTTACAACCTTTTTAAATAACATTCTCTTGAATATTTACTGACATACTCTTATTTTGACTATAACTCTATTCCGTCATGTCGAAAATTGGTGTTTTCTCTTTTCTCTTTCCTCTTTTTATTTTTTTATTTTTAGGAAAACAAGAGTATTACTTTCAGCCACTTGAAACAAATTTTCTTTTTTTCTTTCGGCAACAGGTTAAAAACATTTAAAAACAAGTTTCAAAAATACAATCAAAAATAAAGTTGAAGGAAAACGTACGAAAAAAACACAGTTAGTACATACCTTTATGTAGAAGAATAGATTTAAAAAAAAATAATAATAATAAATTAATTAATAAATAAAATAAAAAACTTAACTCTGTCGTATAAAATTAAATTCTGTTTTGTACAGAATTTTATGTCTGTTATTTAGAAAACGAAAATAAGCTGTTTCATTCTGTATTTGTCTGAAAAATCTTTCTGTTAAAACTCAAGGCCACATTTGTAGACGACGCTATAGTTCTTTTTCAAATTTCGCTCGGGACTACAACAATAGATAATAATAATAATAAATATATATAAATTAAAATAAGCACTAAAGTAAGTGCAGCTTTTATAAATGGTGTTTTAATTCAATACAATTACAATTTATGTTGTTCAGCAGAATGTACTATGGCGTGAATTCCCAATTTGTAACTCCAATAAAAAAAATTAATTGCACGATTCAAAAACGTGACGTACAATTACAAATGGATACGGGAATGCTTTTCTTTATAATGAATTGATGGTTTCCAGTTCAGGTTTTATTTACTTATTTATTTCAAAAGAAAAGTTTTGCAGTCGTGATTTTTCGTAAACGTTTTATTAGAGAAACTCCAAATTTCCAGAGTTCTGCAAACAGAGAAACTCCAAATTTTCGACTTTTCATTTGCAAATAAAGAGGATCTCACTTTCGCTTGCCCTTTTGAGTGAATCCTCGATGTGATATTAAATATATTATATTTAAAATTTAAAACAGTTAATGAATTAAAAAAAAAAAAAAAAAAAAAAAAAAAATGAATAATAAATGTGAATGAATAATAAATGAATAATAAATGAATAAAATGAATGTAAATGAATAAAAAATGAATAAAAAATGGATAATATAATAAATAATAATAATAATAAAAAAAATGAATAGTAAAAAAAATTGTGTAAAAGCCGTAAATTAAAAGAAAATCAGGCAACAATTACTTTACGTCGAAATAAAATCACGACTCTTCGTCAGGCGAAAAAATATTTGTTTGCCAAAGTATATGTTGCTTTGTTTTACAAAGTTTTTATTGTACTTTTCAATTTCAATTCTGGTCCTCCGGTGCATTTTTTTTTTTTTTTTAAGGACTGAGGACTATAAGTCTCAATCTGGGATTTTTGCGGTGTCATTTTTCAATTTATCGAAATCATTTTTCGATAGTTCGACATTTATGGAAATCTAAAATTTATCGAAAATATAATTGAATAATTTGAAAGCGATGTTATAATTTGAAAAATAAAATCTAATAGTACTCCGTACTAAACTAAATTCTGCTTTTGCCAGAATTTCATCAAAATAAAAAGAAAAGAAAAGAAAATTAATAATAATCAGTATCGAAACAAACACTATCGAAAAAGTTTTTTTATTTTTTATTTTTTTTTTATTATTATTATTTTTTTTATTATTGTTGTTATTTTTATGAATTAACGATTGGAAAGTATATTCATAAGACAATAAGTGAAATAATTCTAGATTTATTTCTAAAATTTTTAAACTATGTTATATATTGTAATGTTAGAAATTCAGCAGGATGGCAAATAGATGTCAAATCAAAAGGGATGAGTCAGATATACCCTCCTTCCCCATGTAATCCAATAGAATTTTTGTTGCTTTGCATTATCACATTATCAAGATATCTCATTGAAAAATAAAATTTTTTAAATCCTGTTTTTTGATCATCACTCTTTGAGAATGTCGCCTTTTTTCTTAGGGAGTTTTTTTTATTATTATTATTTAAGGTAAACGCACCAGTAGTGGACACTTTAAGGACATTTTCCGGCTATTTTTTGTATAATATCCTAAATTTTAGAGCTTCAAAAAATAATTACTATTTCAGACCTTTACTAACTCTCTTAACAAGATTGTATTATGAAAATTGCTAATTGTAGCATTTATATATGTAAAAAATCAAAAATCTGAAGAGCTTAAAATGAGCCAGTAGTGGACACACTAAAAACCCAGTAGTGGACCCTTTTTTGTTCCAGTAGTGGACCCCTTTGAATTTTTGCTTTAAAATTCAACTCTAAAATTGCTAGATTACAGAATTGTGTCCACTACTGGATCTGGCATTAAAAGTCACATGAGCCAGTAGTGGACAGGGCTGTCCACTATTTGTCATGGTGACATTTTTTGGCACCAGTATTGGACACCCATAAAAATACTATGTGTTAATACAAGATTTAAAAAATAGCACAATAAATGAATTCTGCATACTTATTTTAGTCATATGAAAGCAAAAGGTAGAAGAAATCAGTTAAAAATAGGCAGAGAGCGAGCAATTAAAATTTCATTTCCTTATTCAAAGTGATAAGAAGAAAACGCCAAAATCACAAAAAGTGCAAATTTTTTTTAGTTAAATTAACATTATTTTAAAACTAATGGCCGAAATTATTTTTTGTTAAAGGGTTTAACAGTAAAGGACTATAACTCCCTTCCTGAACATTGCTGGAATCTTCAGAATTTTTAGGTAGCTTATTTTTCGAGTTTAAAATTAAAAGTGTCCACTACTGGTATAGGGTCCACTACTAGTGCGTTTACCCTAAATATTTTATTTCATCAAACAAACTTAAAGGTCTAATTTTCAATCTCGAAAAAAAAAAGTTTCCCTTTTTTTTTAAAAAAAAAAAAAAAAAAAAAAAAAAAAGGCTTCTTAAGATAAAAAAGTGACATGTTTAAATAGTGAAATTCAAGAAACAGAATTCAAAAAACTTTATATTGTACGAGATATCCTGATAATACAAAGCAACAAACATCCCATTAGATTACATAGAGGAAGAGAAAGGAAGGTATCTGACTACGAAGCACCTTTAGCGTAATCTTTGTATTTTCCAACAATTTTCGTGCTCTAATCACAATTTCATAAATATGTGTATTTATTTAATAGTTCGTTTACAGAGTATGTGGACGTGTGAAAATTATAATAACTATTAGAATAATTGCGATTTTTTTTCTTCATTTTTCATTTATTTATTATTTTTTAAGCATGCAATAATTCTAGAAAAATAACTTAATATTATTCAATTGTATAAGAATAGTTTGCACTGAGAAAAAAATATATACCGCCTTCGTCTAGAACGAATAAGCGGTCATTTTCTAAATCCCTAAACTAGAAATATAGATGCACGTCAATAAGTGGAATAGACGAAATGATAATTTCTAGTCTATACATTTCTAGAAGGTGAAACAATATTATGAATATTATGAATCCTTTGCATTGTGAAAAATTCTTATTTGATTTTCTAGAATTAGGTCATAAACAAAGATTATAGTTGCTAAAATTTGCCTCTTGTGTTCGCATTTGTTTGCAGAGATTTTTAAATAAGTTTGACCTTGATAATATAGGCAAACCTTCTAGAATTCTAATAGGGGTTTCTAGAACTCGCTTTCGCGTTTGGACTTCAGTTCTTTTTCCTGTCTATTCATATTTTCATTTTCATAAATATATATATTTTTTTAATTTATAGAAATTTTTTTAAACTTTATTTACGCGCGATATCGCATAAAGTCCTACTACGTACTTTCCAAAACCATTGAAGAATAAACAAAACGCATAAAACAACTAGAAATACAACTCCAACCATTTTCCGTAATAAATCTGAATATTTTTACGTAGCCCTGTTAATTATTCATTTATGTTAATTACGTTATTTTCCATAGAAAACATTCTTTATTGCATTTGAAATCTTATGTTTTTTTTTTTTTTTTTTTTCCCCGGATGCTAATAAATAAAGTTTCCATACGCTCATACCTAGAAATTTTTGAAAAAATCACAGAAGACTCTTCTTATAAAGTTATGTATATTTGTTAAAAAAAAAAAAAAAAAAAAATCGGCGGGATTTGTATATATTGTCCATAAAAAATAATTAAAAAGCCCGTTTCTTAAATATTTATCGAAGAAATGGATTGATTAACTATTAATATTTAATTATTATTATTTAATTAGTTGATTGACAACACAATGAAATTTGAAACAACGCGGTTTTATAATAAATAATACCATTTTGCTATGCTGTTCACACTAAAATAACATAAGTAAGATTACTTCAAATAAACACTTTCATACATCGTTAATTATAAGTGTACAAAATGAAATGTAACGATCGTAAAAATAGTATATTAACAACCTTTGTTAATTGCAGAATATAGTAATATTAATCTTTTGCCGTCTCTAACTCTCTAAAGCGTTCAAAACATTGCTGCCAAAAATTTAGGAACTCATTTATTCTTCACACACTAATAATTTAGAGGAGTGATATTTAATATACAAATAATGGCCAAATAACCTTCAATGCGATCAGGCAACCGTTACTGTTAGAATTTAGTGATGAATATTGAATAAAAAAGTCCAACACTGACCAGAGGAGTGAAGTTAAATACGGCCGGCAAAGGGTTAACTTTAAAATTATTTAAGCTTCACATATTATATTTTGAAATAATATATATATATATATATATATATATATATATATATATATAATTATTACTATTATTATTATTATTATTATTTATACATAATAAATTTTAAAAACACGTAGTAATTTACTTATAAAGAAATACTGATCAATTATTGGACCGCTTTTGTATATGTGCGCATGGAAAACCAATTAACCCTTTGAGTACTGAATTATTGGAAGATTTTTAAGCCCAAGGGACGGATTTAATTTGTCGCTATATGGAATGATTTTGAATTTTTGACAGTAAGCTCCGCCTGAGGGCGTTATTCTCCCGTGTTACAATATTTCAGAACAAAATTTTCTGTATTCACATTTATATTACAAATGGATATATATACATTATAATTTTATTCTTTCCAATCAAAATATTTGTATCCATAGTATATTTCATTGTAAAATTGTGAATATTAATTATATATTTAAGAAAAAATAGCATATAAATTACAAAAGAAACGCCCACTGGTAGAGTTACAGATTTTCAAATGACTTTAATCTACTTCAGCGGTCGCGAAAGTGTTAATACGTAAAAGTAATATATTTTATTTGGAATATACTTATATTGATGATATAAGTATGGTTGTAAGATATCATAAAACACGTCAGGAAAGTGTTGCGATCAACGCCCACCGGCGGGGGTGCCGCAAACATTAACGCCTATTTCTTAAATTCAGATTACGAGTCAGACTCGTCCACCGTAACTTCGTCCAAGTAAGCATATGACGAGTCTGACTCGTCAAATGTACCCAAAGGGTTAAGATCCATTGATTTAGAGAAGAAAATATAAATTAATTAAAATGATTTTTAACGTAATATTAAGGCCCAATTTTTATCATAGAATACACATTGATATTGAAAAGATACAGTTTTCCGGTCATTAACTTTTTCTTACACGGGTTGGATAAAATTTACCAAAAAACGTTTTTAATTCTAGATACTAAATTACTTTCCATAAAGTTAACTTTAATAAATGTAATTTTATGACTATATTTTTGAGAAATATGTATCTGTACATCGTTGATTTATTCAAATTTTAAACTAGTTTTTAATGGAAAATCATGAAGAGTTAAAAGTTTTAAGCACACATTGAATTTAATTTATAGTATGAAGAAGAGCATCGAAGACCCTTGGATTAGCCATGTATGTTTCCTGGATTTTTCCTACTTAAAAAAAAAAAAAAAAAAAAAATGCTAATCTTCATTTATTGCATTTTCACTTTTAAAAAGAATAAAGCAATGCTACCATTTTTATTAAAGCATATTTTTATTATTCTGTTAACAGCAAGTTTCGTTTTAATAACAAGAAATACAGAGATTGAATTGTTATTTTTATTTACTTTTATTTTATTTTTATTCCAAAAAACTAATTTTTACAATCCATGGGCGCAGAATATGCATTCATACATATATATAATTTTTTTTTCTTTATTTTTTCTGGAAAAATAAGAAGGATATTGTAAGCCATATATGCAAGAAAAGGGAATGGTAGAAGCCAAGTCGCTCCGAATACATAAGTTTTTAACCACTCTAGCGTTTTTGGATATAAATTTTAAGATTATAATTACATAATCAGTAATTCACTTTGATATTACTTCAAAGATTTTTTTTTTTTTTTTTTTTTTTTTTTTTTAAGAAAATTTAATGTAATTATAAAAATGTAAAAAAATATAAAAACAAAAGGTAACAAATTAGATTGTTTCATAAAGTTTACAACTTCATAAAAAATATTTTATGATTCTACAATTTTAAATTAATATGCGTGAATTTTAGAATCGTAAATATCACGTTGTAAAGTTTTTCAGGATGTAACGTTGTAAATTTTACGAAAAAAAAAAAAAAAACTTTACAACATTTTTCAACGTTACAATGTTGTAAAAATATAAATAAAGGAAAAATAAATAAATAAATAAATAAAACACAGATATTTAACGGAAAGAGAACAGTGTGATTTCATTCAAAAGTTATTTACCGGTGATAAAAACGCCCTTATTAAACAAGCAGGAAACAAAACTTTCATGAAAGCGGCAAAGATAAGAATCACAAAAAAGATAAAGAGTAGCGAGTATTTGAAATATGAAAAAAAAAATGCTTTGATGAAAAAATAAATTGATTTTCTAAATTTTGAAACTGTATTTATTAGGATTTATTGAATATACATCCCCCCCTTTAGTTACCAGATATAGTACATAAATAGAAAATATGGGGGGGGGGGGGGGAGAAAAAAGAAGAAAATAAAATGGAGAGAGCTAGCCAATACAATAATAAAAAAAATGGTTATTTAAAATTTATTTATTTATTTTTAATCACTATAATGGAATTCTAGTAATGAAATGTAATGTAAATTTAATTAGTTATGTAAGTTTACTTCAGCGCATATTCAACAAAATAGTCCCTAGCTTATTTGCCAAAGGGGTAATACCTAAGTACTTCAAATTTACTACTTTTTTTTATTTTTTTATTATAAAACTCTTAATATTAGATTTTTTTTTTTTTTTTTTTTTTAGTACGATAGAACTATTTCTTACAATAGAAAACATTAGAAGATAAAAAATGCACGTGGAGAATGAAATACTATAATATTGGTTAATATAATTTAATTTCATGTATAGAGATGTCAATGATATAGAAAAAACTACTTTAGCCATTTTCTTTCAAATAATAAACAGAACGGAAAACAGATATTTTACCTGTGGAAATTTTGTATATTTAGACCAATTAAAAAATGGTTTTCCCCTTTTCCCCTTCTCGCATTAAGTTAAAAGATATTTAAACGAAATTTGAGAAAAACCGTGCTAAAGCAGTGAAACAGATTGGACCTGTTGGCGACACTGGTGCAGAAGTAATTCGGACGTTTCTCGCCAAAATCTTTCTTGGCGCGAATGCGATAGCCATTCTAATTCATCACCAAAATGATAACAGAAATTTAAAAGCCGCCAAGGGGCTTCTATGTTAAAGCTATGCCGAAGAAATATTAAGAAATAAATATAGTAACCGATGCTAGGGAATGAAACACACTTACTGCATACCTTCAGGTGGAAGAATAGATTAACATAAGTCCTGTCGTACTAAATCAAATTCTGTTTACAAAGAATGTAAGCAGAAATGTTTTGTAATTTTATTTTATTTTATTTTGTTTTTTAACACATTGATGCAATTCTGTTGCCACTTTTTCCCCTTATAACTCATCCTTCTTCTATTATTTTATTCATTCATCGTCCAAATTTATTCCTATTCATTTTAACACAAAAAATCTTCATTAATACGACACAAATATCGATTAAACATCTTTTTTATACCTTCCTAATATTTGCAATTTTTCTGCATCTGTTCTTACTTCTCTATCTTCTGTTATTAACTTTCTTAAATTTCGTTTAAAATTTCACCTTTTTTCCCTCACAATAATGAAAAATCACAGAATGAACTTAATTCAATCCATAATGCTGTATTTAAGTGCTTATAATATTGATTAAAAAACATTAATTTAAACGATTGTAATATATATATATTATATATATATTTAATTAACTGCCTATTTGCATGAACATACATTATTTAATTATTAATACCTTATACATATAATATATATCATATTATTATTCAAAGTTATATGTAGTCATACTTCAGATAAGTAACTAAAATTGTTGCTTACGGTATGCAATTGATATATAATTTTTCTCATTTCTCTAACATTTTTTTTTTTTTTTTTTTTTTTTTTTTTGTAAATGTATTTATTATTGTTGTTGTAAATAGTATTATTTAAACAAAAAAAAAGTATTATATTAAGAAACTTTTAAATTATTATTTTAAAATCAAATTACATTCTCGCTTATTTAAATTTGTAAAAATCAAAGTTGTTTAGTAAAAACTGTATTTATTGTTGTTTATTAAAAACTATGCATCTTTTCTTTAAACGTCGTTTTACACCAGTCATTTAACACTCTCGCGACAGTATGTTTTGTCTTTTCGACAGTAAGCTCCACCTGAGGGCGTTATTCTTTTATATTACATTATTTAAATCAATGTTTTCTGTATTCATATTGAAGATATAAATTAATATACATTACGATTATACTTTTTATAATCAAAGTATTTGTATCCATAATGCACTGATTACACAAATGTGAATATTGGGTATAATGTTAAAAAATAATCTAACCTATGTAACCTAAAGAAACGCCCACTGGCGGAATTGCAAATTTTTAAATGACGTAAATTCCCGTCAGCGGTCGTGAAAGTGTTAAAAGAAATTTAAACAATGCGTTATTTACAATATTTCTTGCATAAGTACGTACTGTAAATTCATCAAACACTGGAAGTGGAAAATTTTTTTTGCAATATTTTCTTCTACTGAATATAAAAGAAATAAAAATAGCTATTAATAGGTATGACGATCATTAAATACTCTCCTGGAGGATGTCAAACTGACATTTTGTATTATTTCTTAGAACTATTAATTCTCTCAAAAGCACAAGTGAATTTAGTTTATTAATATATATATATATATATATATATATATATATACATTAATATTTCATTTGTTTCGTACTTTTTCAGCAATTATATAGCTAGCATTCAATATATATGTCTATTTGTATATATACAGGGTGATCAGAAAATGAGTATACGTTTGAAAAATTAATATTCGCGAAATAATGTGGGTAGAAAGGTAAAAATTGACATACATGCTTGGAATGACACGGGGTTTTATTGCAACTACAAAAAAAAAAAAAAAAAAAAAAAAGTTCAAAAAATGGTCGACAGATATGTGATAAGAAAAGTAGTAATTAGCATAACAAATTATGGCAAAACAAAGACGACGTCAACATGTCGACCGTCATTCCTCAACAATAGTTATAGTCGTGGGACAATGTTGTGAATAGCACTGTACAGCATGTCTGTAGTTATGGTGAGACATACGCGTCGGATGTTTTCTTTCAACATCCCTATTGATGTCGGTCAATCGCGGTAGACTTGCGACTTCAGGTAAGCTCAGAGCCAATAATCACACGGAGGGAGATCAGGGAACATGGAAGGCCAAGCATGACGAAAGTGGTGGCTCAGCACGCAATCATTACCAAACGACGTGCGCAAGAGACCTTTCACACGTCCAGCAATATGGGGTGAAGCGCCATCCTGTATAAAAATCGTACGCTCCAGCAGGTGTTTATCAGCCAGGCTAGAGATGATGAGATTCTGTAACATATCGGCGTACCTCTCACCGTCAAGCTAACCGCGAACCAATACAAAACCAGAATCACGCATTTTCTCGAAGAAAAAAGGCCCGATGACGGTAGATGTGGCAAATCCACACCACACCGTAACTTTCTCGCCGTGCAATCGAGTTTGCACGACAGTTCTAGGACTTTCGGTAGCCCAAATTCTGCAGTTGTGGGAGTTGAAAGACCCTCGGAGTGTGAAATGAGCTTCGTCGGTCCACAACACATTAGACAACCAACCGTCATCTTCCGCCATTTTTTGAAACGCTCACACCGCAAATGCTCTCCGCTTCACAAAATCACCGGTTAACAGTTCATGATGACGCTGGATTTTGTACGGATAGCATCGGAGGGTACGCCTTAGTTCTCCCCAAACAGTAGTGTATGGAATGCCAGTGCGACGTGCGATTTCCCGAGCGCTAATTTCCCCATGTGTAGACGAGCCCGCTACAATCTCCATTTCGTTTTTAACTATCTGAACAGATTTAACACTCGTGCTCGGTCGGCCAGTACGGGGCCCATTGTCTAAACAACCCGTGGCTTCGAACTTCGAAACCATTCTCTTCACATCTGAACCTGTCATAGGACCTTTAACCGTTCGAATATCCTTCCTATGGTGATAGAATCGTAAAATTGCAGTATCAGATTCCCCATTCTGATAGTACAGCTTCACTAACAGTGCCTTTTCTGGTAGCGTCAACATGCTGCAATTGCTGGTGCATCTGATTCCCTCTCTCATTACAGTTCCTTTTATACACGATTCTCATGCAGCGTCACTGACGTTTTGCTGTCCAGCGCCATCTGTTGGCTACTTTCTGAACCTTTTCTTTTTTGATGTCGCAATAAAATCTTATGTCATTCCAAGCATGTGTGTCAATTTTTACCTCTCTACCCACATTATTCCATGAATTATTATTTTTTTTCAATTATATACTCATTTTCTGATAACCCTGTATATATAATTATTCATATATTAAGATAAATATAATGTTTCTCACAATGATAAAAATAATTTATTCCAAAACACTTTGTATAACTTAAACTCCATGAAAATATTGGAAAGTTTATTAAAATATTAGCTTAAACAAAAAGTTTTATTTTAAAAAATTGCTGTTTTCTAAACACAAGATAAAATAAATAATTAATAAAATATAAGTGTGAGCCTATGTATTAAATGCATGTACATAAGTCAACGAAAAATAAAGATGATAGATAAACATTCATAAAGTAATTTTAATTTGCTTTATCCCCTTTCTTTAATAGTTATTTAAATACAGAATCTAAAAATTGTATTTATTTTAGAACATTTCATCGTGCAATTCGAATTCAATTAACATATTAAAAGATTTTTCGTTAGAACTTTTACTTTAGCTGGACGTTCTGAATTTAAAACTTAGAAATTTTGTTGTTCTTAGTAGCAGAATATAATTAAATAAAATATAAGTAACGAAATGTAACAAGTATACACAATACTTTTATAACAAATGTACATAGAGACATCAATGAAAAATAAAGATAATAGATAACTTGATAATAGGAATTATTCTAAGAGGGAAAAATGAGAATCAATAAAAATTAATTCATATTCAGAAAGGAAAGGAAAAATTGTATTAATAAACTGGGTTTTATTAATAATAATTTTAATATGTTCTTTTTGTGAAAAAAGAACACAGAAGTAACAAATCTGTATGACTCAGTCGGAAGAGTAGGGTGATTACTTTGTTTATTACAATACATATATATGAAAGGATAAAAAGAATTAAGATTTTAAATTATTATTTTATTATTTTAAGTTAAAATTGAGTGATCACTTAAAGAAAATCCCATTAAATGTTCTTAACTTGAATTTAATTCTAAAGGTTGCCCTGTAAAATTAGTTTTGAGGCAAAGTATGTTCATAACGCAAAAGTTAGGAAATTGGACAGTTTTTAGAATAAAAAGTGCTGAGTAGTCTGCTATTCTCTATTTCTTGTGATTAAGTAATGCATATTAATTAATCCTAGATCTTCGGGGATAAGTTAAACTGTCAATCATTAAGTTAATAGCCAATAATTAATCAGAGGAGGAGTGTAAGTTTGCGCCAAAAATGAGCTGTATTTAAGCGAGAGCACGCAAAAATCGGCGCATTTTCGTGTGTTGTCTTGCTTTGGTAATCTACGTCAAAATTAACGGCCCCAGGAGAGGGTAAGATATGCGGGTCCGAAATGCGATCGTCAAAGTGACGGTAACGGCTTGACTCGGCCACCGATGGAATGGACCTAAAATGACTTGAAATAACCTGTAAGATATCCAAGAGCTCCAAATAAACGACTGCATGAAACAAATGGATTCGTTACTGAGTGAAAAGCCTCTCTTCGTCTTGGATAATATGCGACAGCAACATTCGTCAAATATATATAGATATAGTTATAGATATATGTGTGTGCGTAAAAACCTTTTTAAATATTTCACAGGAAGAAATGAAAAATATCACATGAAGAAATAGAAGATTTAACCCTCGCTTTTCCAAGATGGGGTCATTTTGACCACATTTTGAAGTTGAAATTTAGTTAAGCCTTGATCTTCGGAAAGCGAGGGTTAATTAAAGCAGAAATAAAAATCAACATAATGAGAACATACAATACACAACACTATGTCAGGGGCACTGATTAAATATTGTATGCAAAAGTAGATGAATTTCTGTCTATCTGTAAACATAGTTAGTGCCAGAGTGTAAAGATAAATCATTTACATACAAAAAATAATATATAAACTTAAGGACCATTCGTAACAAGTTTAAAATGCTTTTTCGTTGAAGGTAGAAGTTAAAATATTGCAATTCGTAAAAAAAATAAAAAAATATGCTGAATTGATATAAACTTAAAAATTAATAATAATTAGTTTTGTAACTGCTTTATATAATAATAAAATCAATTAAAAAAAAAAAAAAATAACGATTTTAATATCTTTTTTTTTTTTTTTTTTTTTTAATTATTAAACATATTATTGTTATTATTATTATTATTATTATTATTATTATTATTATTATTGCAAAATTGTGCGTCGTAGATAGAGATACAAAGTATTACATTCTAACCGAAGAGAAAAATAAGAATGAGTTGCACCCTCAAAGTGTGGTAAATAATAATAAGTCGTCCTCGAAAATCAAATTATTATATAAACAACTGAAATTGAAAACTGGAATGACTTTTTTTTTTTTTTTTTTTTTTTGGTAGGTGCTAATGATTAATATGTAAATCTTTTATAAAATTTATTTTATTAAAATTAAATTATTTCATTAAAATTAAAATTCTTTATCATATAAAATACTTGGTTGAAACATTAATAGGAGCAATATACGTACCAAGTTTCATGCAAAACGGTTCATAATTACCCTTTCTTTTTTTCTTTCCTTCAATGAGAATTTGAAATTTTAAAGTGGCCAGAAAATTGGAACCAGCTAACGGAATCAGTTTATTAATAAATCTTGGTATAGGGGAAGGTAGCCTAAAGTAATCCTAGCGGGCAAAACGATCCGCGTATGTTTTCTCCGAAACCCGGTAGCACTATATACCGGATAACATATAAACTATTGCATTCATTGCATACATACATGGATGCTGGCAAAGAATGAAATTAAAAAATATAAAATATTTTGTGTGAAAAAATAAATCACATGGGAAGTTATTTTTTTCCTCTCCTTGTGCCATACTCAAGATACCTTTAAAAATAGTATTTTAAAGCTTTTTAATTACATATATTTATAATAGTTTACAGCTTTAAAATAATTTTTGAACTCTTTCTGTGTATTTCACAGAAAGCCCATTATGTAGATTTTGCTTAGACTGACATGTGGCACTAGAATTAGGTTAAAAAAAAAAAAAAAAAAAAAGATCGCACTCACTAAGTATTTTATCCTGCCAGCATCTATGTTTACATAGATCTAAAAATAACATGGGTAGTTTTTGGACGTAATATGAATGAAAATAGACATGTCTATATTATGTTCACATATGTCCATTTTACGTTATTTTGTTCAGCTAAAGATGTACTTATTACGTAAAAGGTGGGGAAATTTCAACATAATAGCTACAAAATTTGATGAAGTATAGACTGAATCTGGCTGTAATATGGACATGTCTATATTGTGTTGAGTATACATCTATTTTATGTTTTTTTTTTTTTTTTTTTTTTTTTCAGCTAAAAGACGTACTTATGACGTAATAGGTGAGGACATTTCAACATAACATCTATAAAATCTGATGAAATATAGACGGAATCTGGCTGTAATATGGACATGTCTATACGTCCAGATTACGTACTTTGACTTAATGTTGACGAATTTGTGTTGTCTGGGTAGTTGTACCGAGTCAAGAAGAAGCAATGGTGGTATTCAAACGATTGCTGTGTTACATGTCTGAATGGAATTCTTTGAAAAATTGGGTTTCATAAAATCCGTTATAAGTTAAGCACTAACTTTCCTACTTATTTAAATACACAGTCTTTTATGTACAGAAATATGACTTGGTTTACTTAATAAAATACGTTTTTAGATGTATATTACACTTGCTAAATTTTGTCATGTTTCTTGGCGTCATCTAGTACAGTCGGCAGCAAAAATATCCAAGCACTAGCAAAATTCCTATATAAAAATAGTACACTTAATACAGTTTTGTTAAACAAATCCTTCTCGGATCCTGTTCTTAGACTGACTAAGAAGAGGATTCGATAAGGATTTACTTACCAAAACAGTATTAAGTGCACTTTTTTTATACAGGAATTTTTGTTATTGTTCGGATACTTTTTGCTGCCGACTGTAATATGACCTAAAAGGGGTGTCCATATGGTGTCGGGTAAAATGATACATTATTCGAATAGGTTTGGATCCATTATGGGAATCGTTATAAATCCATTATTTTAATCGAATGTGGCGTAAATAGGCATTATTTAATTTATTTTTGACTTTATAGTGGGTCTGTTATTATATTTGGATCATAATTTTCAAATATTCCATTTTCTGGTTTTCTTGTTTTCCTTTTTCTTTTTTTTTAAATTATTATTATTATTATTATTATTATTTCACAAAATAAATTATGTGTGCTATTTCATTGTAAAACTCATTTCATTTCATTATGTATTGTCATAATTATTTTTATATCCTTTATTTTGCAGATAAAAAGCAGTTTAAAAATGTTTTGAAATGAAAGATAATTTTGCCCTTTTGGTGAGAATAAAATGAGATTCTTTGGACCCTTTTTCAAAAACCTATTTTTTTTTTTTTTTCTAATACTCAGTTTAAGTTAAAAATATTATTAAATATGTTTATAATATAAACTATAGTGTAAAACACAAAAGCAAAGAGTCAAAGTTTATTTAAACAGTTACGTTGTTTTACACAAGATTTTCCCTTAAGACGATCGTTTTAGGCCACCTCTTACTAAGGTAAGTATATACAGATATTCAAGCAAGTTGACTCATGATTACGTTTTTTGTATGAGTTTCAAATTTTCGAATAACCACCATTAGGAAACAAAATATCAACGAAAGAAGGTACTTCTGATTTAAGTACACTATTTAATTTTGATTCAAATCGATTCACCATTCAGGAAATTAATGATATGACAAATTTTCCCTTATATAAGAGAGAAAGAAATAAACAAAGTAATTGCAATAATATTTATTAAATTTTTTTATTTTTCCGACTGAGTGAAAATAATGCCTGAACCGGGAGTCGAACCCCGGATCTTTGACTTACAAGGTCAAGGCTCTACCAATTGAGCTACCCAGGCCGACAAACCGGTCGGCATTACTCACTCAGACAACCTTTTGGCAGAAAACATCTGGTCTATCATTTAGATAGCTCAACAGAAATAAGCCGCAGGTAATGGAAAACACCATTAAACAATGGGAAAGAAATACAATTTTTACTTTCTCTTACCCATAAGGTAGAGAAAGTATTGTTTTTGGGTCAAATTTTCAAACGCGATATTTTGTTATATTTACACGTTTTGAGGTGCCCTGAATACGAAAATCATGTTTTTAGCAAATGGTCTGTGTGTGTGACTGTGTGTGTGTCTGTGTGTATGTCTGTGTGTCTGTGTGTATGTCTGTGTGTGTGTCTGTCTGTTATCAACATATCTCAAGAACAAATAGTAGCAGACATTCCAAACTTGGTATTCTAAAGGTGTATCATGTATAGATGCTACGGTAAGCTTTTCGTTAAGATCAAGCAAATGGTTCGTGTACAGGGACAATCAAGAGAATTCTAATACATTACGTCTATGGGGGAAATTGCAGGTAAGTAGAGTTTAAAGTCTATAGACTGCACCAAACCAAATGAAACGAATATATATATTTTGTAATAGAGATAGTTAACTGGGGAAAAAAAATTGTGTATGTAGGAGCCTCGCCTCCCCCCCCCCTGGGGGGGGAAGTCCCCCCTCGAGGGGAGTAAATTTTCACGATGGGTATCTTTCAAAAGAGCTCGCCAATACTTTTAAAGCGAATAGTTGAACCATTGATCTGCGATAATTTAAAACAAAGTTATCGATTTTTTTCACTTTTAACAAAAAAAAAAAACTTTTTTTTTTTAATATTAAGAATAAAATGGACTTTTTTTTGGATATTTAGTGTTATACTACTTCTCTAATATGGAAATCGTCTGCATTATATTAAAAGATAATCTTTTTAAATAGTAATTTTAATAAATTATTTTTGAATAACCGAAATAAATTTTATATAAATCTAGGTGCATTAACGAAACGGGGGGTTGAGGGGGGCGGTAGCCCCCCTTACACAGAATTCATTATCATATAAAACTTTTCCGAAGCCTAATTTGAATTGTTTAACATAGGTTTACATAACATTGTTATCTTACCTCTTAATCTCCAACCTGTATTTATAGTATTAAATTTCAGGGTAAGAGAAAGTCGTGTGAGTGACACACCAGATTATTTTTTATTAAAATCACACAATCAACTGATTGGAAGAAAATCATATTTATTGAATTTTTTTATTTTTCCGACTGAGTGAAAATAATGCCTGGATCGGGAGTCGAACCCCGGATCTTTGACTTACAAGTATCTTTGGATCCCCCACAAGGCAGGCTTCCATACTTTTAAACTGTCCTGTTCCTTATGAGGACATTAAGCACACACTTAAAAGCTATCTTAAGAATTTGTGGCAAAGAGAGTGGAATAACCAAAACAATAATAAATTGCAAGAAATAAAACCTCAAATTTCAATCTGGCCTACAATCACCCCTAGAAAATACGATGTAGTTATTACTCGACTACGAATTCAAGACTAACTCATAAATACTTATTACTTGGAGAACAACAACCTGAGTGTCCGAAATGTCATTTCAGTGCATTAACCATTCGTCATGTCCTCACCAACTGCCCTTGCCTTCGCCATCTCTATCGAACACATTTTAATTCATCTTCACCCAATCTGACGAGCCTTTTAGGTGTAAATCCCCATCATAATTTGACAAATTTTTTGAAAGAGGCAGGTTTTTACTTCGATATCTGATTTTATTATTTACAATATTCATCCTGTTTTACATTGGTTTTTAGTGTCTACACTGTTTATTAATTATTTTTGATTTTATCTTTTGTGTATTTTTTTATCTTAACTTTACTGTGTTTTTTTAATGACAATCTGGATGGGTGAACCCATCCAGAAGCTGTTTTTTATTCTTTTACCTTTATAGTGTGGCGCAGCATGTCCAAACATGGACCTTGCGCCAATAAAAGTTATTCAACCAACCAACCCGGTCCAGGCATCATTTTCACTCAGTCGGGAAAAATAAATTTTCAATAAATATGATTTTCCTCAAATCAGTTGATTTTGTGATTTCAATAATAAAAAAAAAAAATGTAATTGCAATAAGTCAATTACTAGAAAAATCATCCTAAAAAATGTAAAGAAAAATAAAAAAAAAGAAAAGGAAAACCTTGATTTTTAGTTTCACAATAAATTTCATAACGATTTCCAGTTATAATCTCAATTTCAAGGGTTTCTACATTATTTTTATCATACGTAGAAAATTATCCTTTAAAAAAAAAAAAAAAAAAAAAAAGAAGAAGAAGAAGAAGAAAAGGAAAGAAAGAAAAGGGGATAAAATACAAAATTTAAATTAATATATTAAACAAACAAACAAACAATAAATAAATAAATAAATAAATAAAATTAAAAATCTACATTACTAAGAGATAATTGTAAACTTGTTAAGAAAAATCTATTTAAATACAAAAAAAAAAAAAAAAAAAAATCTCATTTTATTTTTTGCTCATAATTACATTCAAATGAAATGGCATGTTCTTAATCGTAGAATGTAAGTATAATAAAAAATCAATTAAAATTCCTGTAATACTTAAAATGCTTCCTCATCACTTCTAAATTGAATACCTTTCTGAAAACTTGATTTAATCTAATTATTAGAGTTATGCAAAGAAAAATAAGATATTTATACCATTCAATTTAACTGGAAATTTTACATTGGAAAATTAGTTTTTCAAAGATTAATCTATTATGGCAATCAGTTTGCATACGTGTTTAACTTAAAAAGAAATGAAAATGTAAATTACTTTTTATACGCATAACTTGAATATTTATCTATCTTATTCATTTATTGCCTCTTTTGCTTTATTTTATATACAAAACCATTCAAATAAGAAGTTTCTAAAATATATTAGTGTATAAATAAATTAAAATCACGTATTATAAGTAAATGTGTAATATTAAGTCTATGAATGAAGCAAGAAAACTCAAAAAAATTTGTCTTAGCGTTTGAACCGGATTTTTGTAACTCGCATAGACACCATTGAAACGGTTTGAGACTGATTTATGTAAAGCAAGAAATCTCTCTCCAAATCGTGCGAGACGTAAAATTGTATCTCAAAATCATGAAGCTAAAGTAGTCAATAAGATTAATTTTTTTAGACAATAAAATTATATTTTAAATAAAAAGTCATTTGTGGCTATACGCTGAGAGGGTTAATATATTTTAGTTTAGTCTGTCTTTAATATATTTTTCCAAAGGCTTATAACTTTCCATGTTATGATAAATGCATTTTGTCTACTCCTGGGAGAAAATTGAAAGAATGTATTTAAGAATTTTATGAAAATTCTCAAAACAGTTTTCTTTATGTAGTATTTTTATGTACGCGAAGAGCACGTTACTAATGAAAACTAACTTACCCGGCAATAACAAATCTGTACTGAGTGAGAAAAAATTCTGTAACTGACATCTAGAATCTAAATTGTGGCTCTAGAAAAAACAGTTCCATGTCATCCTTATAAATTCTAGTCCCCATTCAAAGCGAGTTCTAGAAATCCCTATTAGAATTCTAGAGCGTTTGCCTATATTCTCGAGGGAAAAGTTCTCTGCAAATAAATGCGTATACAAGAGGCGAG